>JANAVB010025800.1:14389234-14502062 GCA_029216955.1 Iris pallida
AGCAGCAGGAGCTGCTGCCAATGCAGCAGCAGGAGCTGCTGCCAATGCAGCAGCAGTGGCAGGACACCCCTCCCCCATTTCCCAGTTCATTCATTCATCCATTCAATCACATTTCCCCTATTCATTTCAGCATCATATTTCAGCCCCTATATTTTCCCATTCCATCTACATTCATCCATTCATTCATTCATTAAATCCATTCATCCATCCAATCCTTTCCTTCCAAATCCAGCCATTCATCCATTCAGCCTACATTCAAAATCAGTCCACTTTATTTCATTCAATCCATTCCTCCATCTATATTCCAGTCCCATATTTAGTCTTCCCCCATTTCCATTTCAAATCAGTCTATATTCGCCTCATTCATACATATTTCAGTCCACACCATTCTTCCATACATCCATACATACAGTTTACATATCCATCAATAATCACTTCATCCATTTCAAACATCATCCATACATGTCTCAGTCCATGTCCTTTTTACTTGTAATTTTAGTCCATGCATCCATGTAATTCAGTCCTCTTCCCATACTCAATTTCAGTCCAAATCAGTCCCTTAAAACCCCTATATGATTTGTGTGTGTGAGTGTCTATGAGAGGTTAAATAGGGAGTTATCATGTTAGCAAGGTAAGGTAAGTTAGTGTGTTGTGTTAGGGAGTGAGTTATATGTTAGATATGGTATTTGAGTTAAGAGTGGTGTCTAATATTATAGATGAGTTAGAGTATGGCTATAGATATTAGAGCTAGAGTTGAGTGGTATCATAGGATATCAATTTGGTATCTTAGGGTAAATAGGATTTACCCTATTTCTAGGATAAGATATTAGATACTTCAAGATATGAAGTTAGAGTATCAAGATACCATGGCATGGTATCGAGATACGAGGGCATGGTATTAGGATACATATTGAGGTAGAGGATAGCCTAGAAACTAAGGTAGAGGCTTGGTTATGAGTTTACCTTGGTAAGGTAATAGAGTAAGTTAAGGTAATTACCAAGAAGCTAAGGTATGAGTTTAAGGTGTTAAGATATAAGTATAATTTGGTTCCATTGGTTGGTAATGTTCAGGAATAGTGCTCTTAGACTAGTTTTGACCTCGGTTAACCGTTTTGACCAAAAGTCAACGAAAGTCAACCGAAAGTCAAAATTAGCCTAAAAGTGACTATAATTGACCCGAAACCAAACCAGAGTTGACCAGTTGACTGAAAGTCAACAGTTGGTCAACATTATCCTAGTTTGACCTAGGGTTGACCTAGAGTTCACCAGGGTTGACCAGTTGACCAAAAGTCAACTGTAAGTCAACCTTTGACCCAGTTTGACCTAGTTTGACTTGGATTGACTTCATGTGACTTAGTATAACCTAGTATGACCCAGTATGACCTAGTTTGACCTGGTTTGACTTAGACTTGCATATCATGACTTAATTAGTTTTTCTTTTATTATTAAACCCTGTTTTGACTTATAGTATCTCATCTTTAGGTCTGTGATTACTCTGAGCATCTGTTCACCTTATCAGCTCAGGACCACAGGCGAATACATTCACTGATAGTTTTTTATTGTCTTGATATCTGCTATATCTGATTCAGTTGTAGTATTTTACTTGATTTCCTGACACGATGGTTCACGGACTAGTATATGTTGGATCATGACATGAGATGTTGTTCCTAGATTTTTTTGGTATATTGGTACATTTCCTGTCTTGTTCCCTGTACTTGTATAGACACCAATTCCTAAAGGGATTTTCTACCCTCTTAGGGAATCCCGTGTCATGACGTGTCATGTTCGGATCCATTATACTATTCGGGAATGGAGAATTATTAGGGGCTATGTGATCAATGCTATCCTGTCACTATATTCTTGTGCTTGCGCCACTTTTACCTCACGTAGGGTTGTAGCGAGATCTTATTTCTTGTGCTTGTTATCCAGGTTAGCCGGCATGACCATTTCCAGTAATTTTCTTGTGATTGTCGGGCCAAGTGGATAGCCTGTCCTGTAACTTTTCCAAGCCGATCACATAACGCTCTAATAATTTATGGCACATTTTATATTTATTTTATCATATTTTATATCATGCTCAGTTCTACATTCAGTACTTTTCTCACCATGTTATGATATTCCGTACTCACATGTTCTACATTATCTTATGCTAAACCTTGATTGGAGGCTAAGTTCTGTTTGGGAGAAGGGTTACAACTCTGGTCCTTGTTTGGTTTATGGGTTATAACTCGACTTCTGAATAGCTCCTAAGTCATCCTATATCTTTGTCTTGTATTTCATTATAATTGTCTCTTATAGAATTTGTTAATTCATATGGAACTGCTGTTAGTATTTGTACTTGCTCATTTTCCTGACAGGATACCGTTGATATATTACAGATGATTCTGAGGCAGACTGTTCAACCTACTATGGGGTCGAGATAGATGGAGACTTAGTCCAGGACTGTGGCATGTTAGTTGAGCCACTAGACTTTGCACACCCAGAGTAGTATAGCTTAGTTAGGTTTGCCTGGACTGCAATTTAGCTAGTATTTTCAGACTGTAGTATTCTATATTATATTTTGTGACTCTGTGTTGTTGTTTATATCCCTAAGATGTGTTGGATCCTGAACTCATTTCCTGTTTTCACTTCTATCATATTTCCATTTCGTGCTATCTATCTTAGTTTTATCTTGTGATTGAGTTATACCATATTATATTCCTCCGTGCGGAGATGACAGGTACCCTTATACTGTTTAGTTGTAGTATTGACAGACGACCTATGCAGCGTTCTACTGTCGATTCTGCGACGTAGGCTGGACGTACCCACGTGCTCATACCCCTAATCAGGGTGCGGGTCGTGACAAGCGATGCCCTTATCTTTTTTGACCTTGAGGTATGATTGTCTATCCTTCTCATCAGTTTAGTTTCATCTTTTATTTTCGAGGACAAAATTCTTTTAAGGATGGTAGATTTGTCACTACCATATTTTAGATTGAGGGTATTTTGGTCGTTTGTGAATTTTTGAATTTATTTTTAATTTATTGAATTGGTGATTGTGATTTTTGACTTTGGCTATTTGAGACTTTGTAGGCTAACCTAGGAGTTGACCCTAGCTATGGTGACTTGGTTAGCATGGTGAGACCCTAGTCTAACTTAAGTCAACCTAAGTTTAGTCATTTAGAAATCAAGATTGAATAGGAGGATTAATGAATAGGTTCATAGGCTTGAGACTTGTGAATTGATTTCTTGACTAGTGCAACTAGGCCCATAGCCCATAGACTAAACCCTAAACCTAATTTTCTACTCTATGGCCGGCCAACCTAGGGCTCCCCTTCCTATAAATAATCTCCTCATTTGTTCTTGCCTTTTTTGTATTGAATGAACACATAGAGAAAAGAAATGTATGTCCATTCTTCCCCAATCCATAGATTTCTTATTTTAAATCCTTTTTAACTCTAGTTTCTTGAATTAGAGCCTAATACTCTTCTATTTTCTATTTATGGAGAGTAATCCCAGATTTTGAGCAATTTATGGATCCGAGCTAGCAAGGAGGAACACTTCATTTTGGGGCTTTTCTTGTTATTGACACCTATAGGTAAAACTTCTCAAATTGTGCTAATATTCTGATTTCTTTGCATCCTAGCCTAGATCTAGGTGTCCCCTAGCTGTCCCTAGAATTTGGTTAGAATTCATGTTCGTTTGGTGTCCGTATCGGACACGTATCATAGTGTATGTGTAGGTATTTGATAAAATGCCACTTAGGATTCGATTTTAGTATTTTGTTAAAATAATTGCATGAATCTCTAGATCTATGTATGTACTTTTGATTTCATGAAGACTGAGTCGAGTTTCGTGTCTTTTTTGTGTCCTATTTTGTACTGGACACGCAGTACGGGGGCTCGGCGGATGTCCTGCTACCCGTGTCTGTTTTCTCTACGGACACGACACGTGGTGACACCAAAATTGGTGTACGCCTAGAGGAGATGATTGACACGAAAGGTATTAAATTTCATTGGATATTATTGAGTGGTTAGAGAGATATTTGAGCCGCACGGGTTCGTGCTGTCAAGGGCACAGCCGACCCACAGGCTCTGACACTGGCTTCGTGTCTCACATAGACACATTTTGGACACGACTCAGGGTGGTCAACCCCTAGACCTAGAGGTGGCGAACCTAGGTGCACACCCACGTTGTGTCTCGTGTTGCGTGTCGTATCCTAGACACGAGTGCATGCGTGCACGAGACTGTGTGTTCGTGTGTGCACGTGTAGTGTTTGTGTGATGTGGACATGTCGTATCTGGCATTGAGTGACACAAAATGACACTATGGACACGTGCACATGTGTGACTGTGATTACCAACCTTCTAATTTGTATATTAGTTGTTATTTAATTTGAAATTGTGAATTTCCTAATATCTCTGATCCATGTAAACTGTCATTGAATTCCTGAGAATTTTGAATGTGTTAACATGTTTTGAATGACTAAATTATGCTGTTTGGATCACCTAGATACATCTGAGATTAGCCTAGAATGCTAGGGCTCACATTATCATGGGAATCCAGTTTTTGATTTGCATTTGAACTGTTTGATACATTAAATTTCTGAGTGTTTACACTGTTGAAACCTGAGAGTTGAATTGCCATTGTGTTTCCTGAGAAACTGGATACGCACACAATGATTTCTATGCTAATCTACACACATTTCACACAGTTACAAGACCTGGGATTTACACACTGTTAACCTGGAAATGATATGACTGTTGTATACATTGGGTTATAGGATTGATTTTGTGTACACTTTGACGCCCATCTACACCCTAAACTGAAATTTGAGAATAATGTTCTATATACACACGTTACACACAAGTACACATTGCAACCTGAACTGTTAACCTGAGAACATAATGATTCATTACACACATTTTACTGTTTTGAATTTCTGAGTACATATTGCACACATTGATTCATATGTTCATTACACTGTTTTCCTAGAACCTATGTTGTTTCCTACACTCACCCACACACTTGTACTCTAAATATCCTGAGAACCTGGGATTGCTAACAAAAACTGAAACTTATAAAATCTGAGAATGAGTTCACTCACACAATCACACAAATCTGAGATTGACACTCACACATTGATGACATGTTCACACACTACACTCTGTACACATTGATTCCTTTGTACACCCATCTACACCTATGCAAACTTGAGAACTTAAACTGTTTGTATCAAACTATAAACCTGAGAATTTACACAAAACCTGAGACTGAAAACTGAGAAATCTGAGAGTGTGCAACCCTGTTATGCACACACACATGTACTCTAGACACACACACACACTACTGCTACCACATGACACTCTCTACACACACATGTAGTCACACTTTCACACATTCATTGTCACGACCCGCACCCACTGTGAGGGTACGAGAACGTAACAACGCCCAGCCTACGCCGCAGTGTCGGCAGTAGAACGCTTTCCTAGTTCAATCATCTAACAATATAAAGATACTTGTACAGTATATACACTCCGAATAGAGATGACATAGCAATATACAGTCTCAATCACATTTAAGGCAGAATGACAAAATATAAAGATAGATAGATAAATACTGAAGTGAAAGGATCCACATAATACAACCAGAGAGAGATAATGCTAAGTGTCTAAGATAAAACTCAACAACATCCAGAATATACATGATCCCAATATACAACTCAAATCTCCAATAACATGAAATAAGAGAAACCAAAACTAAGGAACATCAGCCTCTACAGCTAGTGGATCAGACTGGAATTCCGGGTCACAAGAGTTATCTATAGCTGTCCCATAGTAGGTGTCTACGCAGGCCTCATCCTCATCCTCTGTAATATTTTCAACGGGTCCAGTCAGACAGGAGCGAGCACAAAACATCTCACGCAGTTCATATCAAGTTAGGAAATATAAAGCATGCAATAGAGTAAGATACAGAAAACGCTGAAAAAGAATGTATATGAAAAACAGCAAAGATTTGATAATAGAAAAATCTATATATGATAAGTAAGAGCTATAAGCAATATGTGATTTAGAGTACAATATGGTTACTTAAACGGTTTAAGACAATACAATGGTAACTCCATTGTACGTGAGTGCACAATAGACATATAAAATAGTTATACAATATTGTACAATATGATTTGATTACATAACCAATTCTACTCCCCCTCTACAATCAATACACAAAGATCCACTCCAGTTACGTTATCTTATACAATAGTGTACAATGTTATACAATAGATGTACAATGTTATACAATAGTTGTACAATAGTCTATCCATAGGACTCATGTGATAATGAGAGTACAATATGCACAATGAGTATACAAGGATAAGGGTATTCAATAAATACAATATGTAAGTGAGCACACATCACAATATGTATTTAGTGAATACAAGGGGATAACATCTCAAAAGAAGATCCATATAGTACCAATCCGTGATAACAATCGTGTCAACATCAAGTACAGTAATCTAGAGCAAGAATGTAAATCCAGACAAGTATGAAACGGTCAGAGAATGTACTCGTCTGATCTCCTGAATGTCCGGAAGAAAACTACTATCTGAGGAGTGGTGTCTGCCTTCTATCAGAACAGTACAAGTCACTACATGTCTAAAATGATAATAAGATGCATTACAATACATTCTATATGAATCGAGGTGAATCTAGGTCAAAACTAAGTCAAACAAGTCTTACTAGGCCTAACTAGTCTATTCTAGCAAGCACACACCATTTCTAGACTATACAAGTCAACTACACATGTAACTGACATTCAACCATACCCATAGGCTATGAGTCCTAGGCTATAGGCCCATAGGCAATATCATGCCTATACCAACCCACAATTTCACATATACCCATATATTAATATATCTAAATTAATATAATATCCACATTATAATATATAGGCTACATAAATATGTGCATCACACACACACACACACATATATATATATATATATATATATATATATATATATATATATATATATATATATATATATATATATATATATATATATATACCTAGAGTAATAGGAAATAGGGCACATGTATTGTGTACATGTAGATAACAGTGTGGAATGTGTGTGGAGTGACATGAGAGTGTGGATGAGTGTGTATTGGATGTATATGGAATTTCAGGAATTGAAGAGTGTAAATACCTTTGTGTGTGTGTACATGAGTTAGCATGTGGTATGTATGAAATTAACCAAGTGCTATATGTGAAAATCGTATTGACAGTTCACTATCCAACCCATGAATCAATTTTACAGTGACTAATACATGAGAATTCAGTTTTAAAGAAAGGGAATCAATTCTCAGTTATTAAGGAAAGAAAATGGAAATCAATTTACACTTTGGCATTGAACCCAATGACAGTTCTAATATAACAACAGTGAACCAATACAATGTATAAGAATTAACATTCAATGATCATTCAAATTCAGTTTAATGAAGTGGCAGTTAGCATCTATCTCAGGATTACACAAGTGACTGTGTCTTAGTGTTAGGGTGTGTGTGTGAATACCCAAATCAATGTAGTGTGTAACCTGTGTGGGTGTGTCAATAGGAACAGTTAGATAGGTTAGTGTATATGTGAATCAGTGTCAAGTGACAGTTAGTGAAAACTGGGATAAATGCAAATGTGTCAATGGGTGAAAGCAATGTAAAAACTCAGATTAAATGACAGTTAACTCATTTTCAGTTTTGTGCATGTGTGTGTGTAGGACAGGGGGTTCCCAGAATTCAGTTTTAGATCAACATGCAACTCAAGCCTAGTCCAAAACAAATCTCAGTTTTCTATATTAACCTAAAATCAGATTTCCCTGTTTCGAATTGAACCCAAAACTCAGTTATTGCATTACAATCTCAGTTTTCTGTGAAAAACTGGAAACATATATTTAACATGTTCAGCTCATAATGAACCTTCAACTGAGATTGAAGTCTCAGGTTAAGCTTCTCAGTTTTCTTAACAACCCAACTCAGTTTTCTTTGAAAACAGAAACTTAAACTCAAAATCAACCCAGTTAACCTTTGTAAAAATCAAAATCCATTCTAAATCTCAGTTCAATTTTAACATTAGGAATAATTCTCAAGTTTATAACATTCTCAGTTTTCAAATGTCAAAAAAAGGAAAACCCATTCTCAGGTATTTGTGTATTTGACAGTTCATATCATCAGCCCAACTGATTGCGAAAATCCCCATTCTTGTTAACATCAAACCAATCATGAATTAATCTGGACAGTGAACTAAAACATGTGTAAATGAATTTATCATGGCAAATTAATCATTAACAACAGTAAAAAAAATACAATTTAAACTCAGTTATTGAGTATCAGTGAACTTCACAGTTCACTGTTGATCTCTAATTTTCGAAACCCATATCAATTTGAAAACCCATACTAATTCGAAACAGATGTGAGGAATCATATACTCATGTCAGAGGGGTTGTTCTCGTGTCCAAAAACTGGACACGAACGTGTCCTAACAGAGAAAACACACACACAGTCACACCTATATATTACACTATATATATACATATATATACACTAGGATACATATAAATATACATACATATATACATAAATACTTGGGGATTATTATGCCTACACGTGTTTTCTGTACTGGGGGTATGATTCGTGTCGTAATCGTGTCCAAAAATTGTGTCCAGAGGTGTCAAAACAATAGTGTCAAAACTGTGCAGTGCACAGCCTCGTGCACAGGTGTCGATTTGTCTAGGGACTCGTGTGTCCATCCAAAAGTGTCGTGGTCGTGTCAGTAGCTAGGTGGGGTGTCAGGGTAGGTGTCTAAGTGCCTAAGTCATGTCTACGAAGTCGCGTGTCCACGATACAGAGGCGTATCAGTGTGGATTTCTGCGCGCGTGTGTGTGTGTGTGCGACCCGTGCAGTCGAGATATCTCCCAGAATACTCAATAATTTCTCCTAAAATTTTGTGTGCTTAATGTCAGTGATTGCCCCCTCGTGTACATAAATTTTTGTGTCATAATATTTAATGTCGTGTCCGCTATCAGTGTCGAGCAGCAGGGCAGCCGTACGGTGTCCTCGTGCGTGCGTGTGCGTCCAAATTTGGACACGAGGGTGCACATAATTCAACTCAGTCAAGCACGATTGTAATCTACACACCAAGAGCTAAATTATTGTTCAATTAGTTTTCAAAAATATATGGATTCAATCCACTCAAGCATTTCATCAAACACCGAGGTTCTATGACTGATATGTGTCCGATACGGACACGAAATGGACACGACTCGACACAAATCCAATACCTACGGCTAGGGGACACCTAGGGCTATGCAAATATGCAAAGAAATCAAAAATCTAATGAGTTTAGATGGGGTTACCTATTGGTTGTTCTTCCTCAAGAAAACCCCTAAAATAAGGATTCCTCCTTGCTAGCCCAATGCTGTAAATTGCTCCAAAGCTGAGGTTTCTCTCCATGGACATGAAATAGAGCTGGATTAGGAACTAATGCAAAAGACTAGAGGGGAAAAGAATTAAAATAAAGAAACTAGGGCTTGAGGAAGGTTCCTATACCTCTCCTTCTTCAAAATGTTGAAACATAACAAAAGAGGCAAGAACATGGAGGAGATGACTTTATAGGGTTGGGAATGACCTAGTGGCTGGTCATAAAGGATAAAATTAGGGTTATGGTTTCTAGTTAGTGGGCTTTGGGCCAAGTCACATGAGCAATGGGCTCTCTACCTTAGCCTTAAGTCCAACAATTAAAATCCTTCCTAATTTCTCAAGAGCTAAGTCACTCAAGTCAAAACCAAGTCGACTTAAGTTAGATTAGGGTCCCACCATACTAGCCAAGTCACTATGGTCAAAGTCAACAGGTAGGTTGGTCTCCAAAGTCACACCTATGAAAAGTCAAATCAATAATCGTCAATCCAATAAATAATTAAATAATTCTAATAAGTCAAAATGACCAAATTATCCCTAGGCTAAAAATAATAAATAAAAATCTCAATCACATGGTTAGGCTCTAGGGTAGACAGTCTCTACGGTTTTACTAGCTGCACATCAAATTTACAAGTCATGATATTTAAATAGTTTTAAAATGATTAAAATCACTAAAAATCATATTATTATTTAAATATCATAATTAAATAAATTAAAACACAAAATTTAAAAATTACCCTTATTTTAGAAACTGGGTGTTACAAGTCTACCCACCGTAGAAAAATTTCGTCCTCGAAATT
The DNA here is from genome assembly GCA_029216955.1 of Iris pallida. Taxonomy (NCBI): domain Eukaryota; kingdom Viridiplantae; phylum Streptophyta; class Magnoliopsida; order Asparagales; family Iridaceae; genus Iris; species Iris pallida. The sequence continues at coordinate 14,399,477 of JANAVB010025800.1, forward strand.
AAAATGGTAGTAGTCCTTCTAGGTCAAACATCCCACAATCAAAGTCTCAAACATACCGTCAGATAATCATATACGTCTGTCCAAAATCATGATACTCAGAATCTTCGTAGTACTAGTGAGTAAGGCTACGATAATCACAGAGTCCTCCACTAAGGCACATACCTCTAGAATCGTGGTATTTAAAATTTCCGCATTGCCGCATGCTTGGCAGCAAAAACCTTAAATTCCCACACCCGAGAAATACGTCCTAAATCTGACTATATGTCCTCATTATGCCAGTTAAACACGACTATCGAAGATTCTAGATCCCATAACTTAGGCGACCCAGCCCATACGGCTTATCTCAGAAGAAAATTAAATCATAATGAAACACCAGATCAAAACTTATCAACAATGAGAAAACAGATAGGAATAGATGGAATTAAATTTCAAGATAGATATAATGAGACAAGGTGGAAATAGAATCGAGAAGATCAGAACCTGCAAGCACCTCTCCTACTGCCTGATCATCCTCGGCTGTCATGGCGAAAGCTCGCCCTGGCTGGCCTCCCCTGGCCTGCTGCTGATACTGTACGAACCTCTGCTGCTGAGTCTGCAATGGTGGTCCCATCTGCTGTCCTGCCGGAGCCCTAGCTCCTGGTGCTACCTGAGCCAATGGTGTCGGGTTTTGGGACACTCTCTACAATGATGCTCCGCTGAACCGCAAAGTAAACACATGCCCAGCCTCTTCCTAAAATCGTCCTACCCATGGCCTTGTTTCTTACAGAAGTTGTACACAGTGTTCTGCTGCTACCTGGGTGCCTGCTGATACAGTACCTGTCTCTGTCCCTGATGCTGAACAGGCCTCTACTGCTGCTGGAAGTGGACCATCGGCTGCTGATACTGCTGTTGAATCTGTATGTGAGGCCTCTTGGCCTGGACTCCGTTGTTACTGGCTCCGACAGTATCTCGCCCCCTCTTGAGCTTCAGCTCAAGATCGTCCTCATCCAATAAATCTTCCGTCAAAATCTCCTCGAAAGTGGCATCCCTGTTGCCCTTGGTCAAGGACTTGACTTTCTTGACCAGACCCTTCGGAACCTCTAGGCCTTCGCCGTCTCGCTCAAGCCCTCTACGAATCTGCCGAGCCGGCCGAACTCCCCAGCGTACTCCTACTGACAGGCTTCCCTGAACTAAGCTCTCAAACTGCGACTCCAAGGCTCGGAGCGCTGCATCTAAAAAGAACTTCTTCTTGAAGAAGCCCTTGAACTCCTCTCAGGTCTGTCCAGCTACCCCCACCCTGGGGTCTGACTGATACCAGGTGCGAGCAAGATCTCGTATCCGGCTGCTGCTCTATCGGAGATCTGCCGGTATCCAGGCCAGGCGGAAGATCTCCTCTATATGCTCGATCCACTCGTCAGCATATAATCCCTTTCGTCCCCAGGAAGTCTCTGAGGCTCATCTTCTGGAACTGCTCTATCCCAAGTGTCTTCGGCTGCTGGACTGCTGGTCGAGCTGCAACTGTCATAAGGGCCAACTCCATACCCCTGGCCTGCCGGGCCTGCTGCACCTCATAAACTGCTGAAAGTAGGCGAACATCTGTGCCGCGTCCATGTATCCTATAGGCGACGGCTGCTGGAAAGGCACCTCTGGGATGACTGGGTCATGCCTCTGAACTGGTGGAGGCATACCCCTGCTGCTGGTGGAGGGGCTCCTCCGAATGCAGCTGAAACGCCTACCCCAGCTGGCATGACTGGGGCTGCGGTACCAGGAGCTGGGCTGGGTATGAGAGGTGGCAGACCTCTCATCGGCATCCCCCTGGCCCTGGCGATGTGATCTTGTCTCAACCATCCTGGAGACAGATCAAAAGAAACAATTGCTAAGAATGAGTCAAAATAGCAAAGAAGGACAGTTATATTCAAAGGAGAACAATATCAGCAAGAACTGAGATGGTATGAATTAGATAAGAGTTTTTTCTAATGTGATTGAGTACCTTCAAAATATCCTAATCCTACTGCAGGCTGTAGTGATACTCTAGTTTGAATACCACTACATAAACTCGACCTGCATAGGCCACCACTAAAAATGTGTCACGACCCGCACCCACTGTGAGGGTACGAGAACGTAACAACGTCCAGCCTACGCCGCAGTATCGGTGGTAGAACGCTGTCCTAGGTCAATCATCTACCAATATAAAGGTACTTGTACAGTATATACACTCCGAATGGAGGTGACATAGCAATATACAGTCTCAATCACATCTACGACAGAATGATAAGATAGAAAGATAGATAAATAATACTGAAGTGAAAGGATCCACATAATACAACCAGAGAGAGATAATGCTAAGTGTCTAAGATAAAACTCAACAACATCCAGAATATACAAGATCCCAATATACAACTCAAATCTCCAATAACATGAAATAAGAGAAACCTAAACTAAGAAACATCAGCCTCTACAGCTAGTGGATCCGACTAGAAGTCCGGGTCATAAGAGTCATCTATAGCTGTCCCATAGTAGGTGTCTACGCAGGCCTCTTCCTCATCCTCTGTAATATTTTCAACGGGTCCAGTCAGGACAAAAGCGAGCATAAAACATCTCACGCAGTTCATATCAAGTTAGAAAATATAAAGCATGCAATAGAGTAAGATACAGAAAATGCTGAAAAAGAATGTTTATGAAAAATAGCAGAGATTTGATAATAGAAAATATCTATATATGATAAGTAAGAGCTGTAAGCAATATGTGATTTAGAGTACAATATGGTAATGTAAACGGTTTAGGACAATGTAATGGTAACTCCATTGTACGTGAGTGCACAATAGACATATACAATAGTTATATAATATGTACAATAGGATTTGATTACATAACCAATTCTACTCTCCCTCCCCAATCAATATACAAGGATCCACTCCAGTTACGTTATCTTATACAATAGTGTACAATGTTATACAATAGATGTACAATGTTATACTAGTTGTACAATAGTCTATCCATGGGACTCATGTGATAATGAGAGTACAATATGCACAATGAGTATACAAGTAAGGGTATTCAATAAATACAAAATGTAAGTAAAGCACACATCACAATATGTATTTAGTGAATACAAGGGGATAACATCTCAAAAGAAGATCCATATAGTACCAATCTGTGATAACAATCGTGTCAGCATCAAGTACAGTAATCTAGAGCAAGAATGTAAATCCAGACAAGTATAAAACGGTCAGAAAATGTACTCGCCTGATCTCCTGAATGTCCGAAAGAAAACTACTGTCTGAGGAGTGGTGTATGCCTCCTATCCGAACAGTACAAGTCACTACATGTCTAAAATGATAATAAGATGCATTACAATGCATTCTATATGAATCTAGGTCAATCTAGGTCAAACCTAAGTCAAACAAGTCTCACTAGGCCTAACTAGTCTATTCTAGCAAGCACACACCATTTCTAGACTATACAAGTCAACTACACATGTAACTGGCATTCAACAATACCCATAGGCTATGAGTCCTAGGCTATAGGCCCATAGGCAATATCATGCCTATACCAACCCACAATTTCACATATACCCATATATTAGTATATCTAAATTAATATAATATCCACATTATAATATATAGGCTACATAAATATGTGCATCACATATATATATGTATATATACCTAGAGTGATAGAAAATAGGGCACATGTGTTGTGTACATGTAGATAACAGTATGGAATGTGTGTGGAGTGACATGAGAGTGTGGATGAGTGTGTGTTGGGTGTATATGGAATTTCAGGAATTGAAGAGTGTAAATACCTTTGTGTGTGTACACGAGTTAGAATGTGGCATGTATAAAATTAACCAAGTGCCATATGTGAAAATCGCATTGACAGTTCACTATCCAACCCATGAATCAATTTTACAGTGACTAATACATGAGAATTCAGTTTTAAAGAAAGGGAATCAATTCTCAGTTATTAAGGAAAGAAAATGGAAATCAATTTACACTTTGGTATTGAACCCAATGACAATTGTAATATAACAACAGTGAACCAATACAATGTATAAGAATTAACATTCAATGATCATTCAAATTCAGTTTAATGAAGTGGCAGTTAGCATCTATCTCAGGATTACACAAGTGACTGTGTCTTAGTGTTAGGGTGTGTGTGTGAATACCCAAATCAATGTAGTGTGTAACCTGTGTGGGTGTGTCAATAGGAACAGTTAGATAGGTTAGTGTATATGTGAATCAGTGTCAAGTGACAGTTAGTGAAAACTGGGATAAATGCAAATGTGTCAATGGGTGAAAGCAATGTAAAAACTCAGATTAAATGACAGTTAACTCATTTTCAGTTTTGTGCATGTGTGTGTGTAGGACAGGGGGTTCCCAGAATTCAGTTTTAGATCAACATGCAACTCAAGCCTAGTCCAAAACAAATCTCAGTTTTCTATATTAACCTAAAATCAGATTTCCATGTTTCGAATTGAACCCAAAACTCAGTTATTGCATTCTAATCTCAGTTTCTATGAAAAACTGGAAACATATATTTAACTTTTTCAGCTCATAATGAACCTTCAACTGAGATTGAAGTCTCAGATTAAGCTTCTCAGGTTTCTTAACAACCCAACTCAGTTTTCTTTGAAACAGAAACTTAAACTCAAAATCAACCCAGTTAACCTTTGTAAAAATCAAAACCCATTTTAAATCTCAGTTCAGTTTTAACATTAGGAATAATTCTCAAGTTTATAACATTCTCAGTTTCAAATGTCAAAAAAAGGAAAACCCATTCTCAGGTATTTGTGTATTTGACAGTTCATATCATCAGCCCAACTGATTTCGAAAATCCCCATTCTTGTTAACATCAAACCAATCATGAATTAATCTGGACAGTGAACTAAAACATGTGTAAATGAATTTATCATGGCAAATTAATCATTAACAACAGTAAAAAAATACAATTTAAACTCAGTTATTGAGTATCAGTGAACTTTACACTTCACTGTTGATCTCTAATTTTCGAAACCCATATCAATTTGAAAACCCATACTAATTCGAAACAGAGGTGAGGAATCATATACTCGTGTCAGAGGGGTTTTTCTCGTGTCCAAAAACTGGACACGAACGTGTCCTAACAGAGAGAACATACACACAGACACACCTATACATTACACTATATATATACATATATATACACTCGGATACATATAAATATACATACATATATACATAAATACTTGGGGATTATTATGCCTACACGTGTGTCTATACTGGGGGAATGATTCGTGTCATAATCGTGTCCAAAAACTTTGTCCAGAGGTGTCAAAACAATAGTGTTAAAACTGTGCAGTGCACAGCCTCGTGCACAGGTGTCGATTAGTCTAGGGACTCGTGTGTCCATCCCAAAGTGTCGTGGTCGTGTCAGTAGCTAGGTGGGGTATCAGGGTAGGTGTCTAAGTGCCTGAGTCATGTCCACGAAGTCGCGTGTCCATGATACAGAGGCATATCAGTGTGGATTTCTGCGCGCGTGTGTATGTGTGTGCGACCCGTACAGTCGAGATATCTCCCAGAATACTCAATAATTTTTCCTAAAATTTTGTGTGCTTAATGTCAGTGATTTCCCCCTCGTGTACATAAATTTTGTGTCATAATATTCAGTGTCGTGTCCGCTATCAGTGTCGAGCAGCAGGGCAGCCACACGGTGTCCTCGTGCGTGCGTGTGTGTCCAAATTTGGATACAAGGGTGCACGGAATTCAACTCAGTCAAGCACGATTGTAATCTACACACCAAGAGCTAAATTATTGTTCAATTAATTTTCAAAAATATATGGATTCAATCCACTCAAGCATTTCATCAAACACCTAGGTTCTAGGACTGATATGTGTTCGATACGGACACGAAATGGACACGACTCGACACAAATCCAATACCTACGGCTAGGGGACACCTAGGACTATGCAAATATGCAAAGAAATCAAAAATCTAATCAGTTTAGATAGGGTTACCTATTGGTTGTTCTTCCTCAAGAAAACCCCTAAAATGAGGATTCCTCCTTGCTAGCCCAATGCTCCAAATTGCTCCAAAGCTGAGGTTTCTCTCTATGGACATAAAATAGAGCTGGATTAGGAACTAATGCAAAAGATTAGAGGGGAAAAGGAATTAAAATGAAGAAACTAGGGCTTGAGGAAGATTCCTATACCTCTCCTTCTTCAAAATGTTGAAACATAACAAAAGAGGCAAGAACATGGAGGAGATGACTTTATAGGGTTGGGAATGACCTAGTGGATGGTCATAAAGGATAAAATTAGGGTTAGGGTTTCTAGTTAGTGGGCTTTGGGTTAAGTCACATGAGCAATGGGTTCTCTACCTTAGCCTTAAGTCCAACAATTAAAATCCTTCCTAATTTCTCAAGAGCTAAGTCACTCAAGTCAAAACCAAGTCGACTTAAGTTAGATTAGGATCCCACCATGCTAGCCAAGTCACTATGGTTAAAGTCAACTGGTAGGTTGGTCTCCAAAGTCATACCTATGAAAAGTCAAATCAATAATCGTCAATCCAATAAATAATTAAATAATTCTAATAAGTCAAAATGACCAAATTACCCCTAGGCTAAAAATAATAAATAAAAATTCCAATCACATGGTTAGGCTCTAGGGTAGACAGTCTCTACGGTTTCACTAGCTGCACATCAACTTCACAAGTCTAGATATTTAAATAGTTTTAAAATGATTAAAAATCACTAAAAATCATATTATTATTATTTAAATATCATAATTAAATAAATTAAAAAAATTTCAAAATTACTCTCATTTTAGAAACTGGGTGTTACATTCATACACACACCTATATGTTCTATGCACACATATGTTTACACACAAACATTGATTCCTATATCACACACATACATATGCATTGCCCCTATCTTTCTATATGTGTGTGTGTGTGTGTGTATATATATATATATATATATGTGTGTGTGTGTGTGTGTGTGTGTGTGTGTGTGTGTGTGTGTGTATATATATATATATATATATATATGTGTGTGTGTGTGTGTGTGTGTGTGTGTGTGTGTGTGTGTGTGTGTGTATATATATATATATATATATATATATATATATATATATATATATATATATTTTATATATATATATATATATATATATATATATATATATATATATATATATATATATATATATATATATAACCTTGTGTGATAATGTAATATAGATTATGCATATTGCCTATATAATAGTGTGTATATAGATATGTGGAATTTGATATGTGAGTTGCCTAATATGTGAATATGGCATATGGCCTATGTAGTATAGTATTGTGTATATAGAATATATACACATGAGTTAGAGTGATGTAGACTTGTGTGACTTGTATTGATGTGTGCTTGCCAGGATAGACTAGTTAGGCTTAGCGAGACTAGTCTGGGTTAGGTTTGACCTAGTTGACCTAGTTTGACTAGAGTAGTTTGACTAGAGTTGACCAAATGTTGACTTTAGCCTAGATTGACCCAAACATCATGTAGAATGCATCGTAGTAGTTTATTTTACCAATTTGGATATGTTGTGACTTGTACTGTTCTGAATAGGAGCCAGACACCACTCCTCAGACAGTATTTCATTCAGACACTCAGGAGATCAGGCGAGTACATTCTCTGACCGTTTCATACTTTCTAGGACTATATTCTTGCTCTGGATTACTTTACTTGATGCTGACACGATGGAAACACAGATTAGTACTATATGGATCTTTTCATACGATATTATCCCCCTCGGAAGCATCGGATACATCATGTCATGTACGTTTCACTTTCATCATGTATTCATGTGCTTTCACCATTCACTCGTGATTCATGTACTCTCATGTTTACGGAGCCCCCATGTTTATATTCATGTGCACCCATTTATGGGCCCCCATGTGAAATCATGTACAATAACATAACTTGAACGGATCCTTGTGTATTGATTGGGAATGGGGGAGTATAAATAGTCATGTGGACAATTTCCAAAGTAGTGTAGCCATGTACAACCTCTCATGTTTATTAACAAGCCGTTCATATGTCTATCTTGTACTCTAAATCACTAGTTCACTGTAGCTCTTTACTTATAGTAGATATTTCTTTACAGTCTTCTCTTTTACTTCATGTATATTTTCAGCGTCATGTATCTTACTCTATTCCCTGTATTATATTCCTGTCATGATATGAACTATGTGAGATGTACTGTACTCGCTCCCGTCCTGACTGGACCTGTTAAAATATTACAGATGACCTTGAGGAGCTGTGTCCCACTTATTACGGAGCAGGCCTAGATGACACATGTGAGCTGGACTCTCAGGAGGACCCAGCACTTGCAGAGGACATTACCCCAGTAGACTAGGCTAGTTAGCTAGACTAGTATCTATTTATCTTCATGTCTAGTTGGATACACTTGTATTTATTTGGAGATTGTTATTCTGGATTTGTGGAGTTGTTTGTCTTAGACTTTTAGCTATCTCTCTTATATGTATTTATCATCTTTGGATTCTGTGATTTCATCTATTCTATCTTATCGTACTTTCTTCCTTAGTTGTGATTGAGTTGTACTTTATTATGTCACCTCCATTCGGAGTGTATATATTATACAGGTACCTTATAACTGTTAGATGTATGTGACCTAGGACAGCATTCTACCGTCGACACTGCGGCGTAGGCTGGACATAACCACTTCTCGTGTCCCTGCACTGGGTGCAGGTTGTGACATCTCCCCTGCTAGTGTGCATGGCCCACAGCCCTCCCAGGAGTCTGCCCGAGTCCAGCAGATGGTGGAGTCTGTCTGTGACGAGCTGTTACGACGGATCCAGAAGCAGCACCGGACGGACGATGCTGCGCTCATAGCACGATTGGATACGCTCGACCGCAGCATTATGGAGCTCAGGGATATGACTGAGAGGACAGAGCGGGACATCACTGATCTTAGAGCGTCGACAGAGCGCAGCGTGACGGATCTGCAGGCATCACAGCTATCCATGGGCGAGATGCTGACGTTGATGCAGGATTCGATGGTTGATAGCAGTACGAGGCTGTTATCTACCATGGATTCCTACCACCAGCGACTAGCAGCGTTGGAGCGTTATTGTCCTCCGGGTGTGCCTTCATCGTCATCGACTCCGCCAGCGTAACTACCTCCGACTCCACCGACGTCACTACCTTCTTCATCGGTGACGATTTCACGGGAGGAGTACGAGATGTTCCTATCCTTGAGGCGCGGCGGTGCCCCTCCTCCTCCAGATCCGCAGTAGTCCAAGTTAGGACTGTTTTATGAGATTGTAGTATTTTTTTTAGTGTTTGTTTATGTTGATTATTTATTTGTGTAGACTTTCAGTATTGGTTGTGGATTCATGTGGATATACTATTGTGATGTACCGGTGTAGACTTTCAGTATTGGTTGTGGATTCATGTGGATTATTTTTAGTGTTTGTTCCTATCATATGTTGGTTGTAGACTTTTACTCTTGTTTGCGTTGATTGTTATACTATTATGATGTACCGGTGTTGAGTGTTCCACCGAAGGGGTCGACGAGCCCAGGAAGAAAATGTGCTTGTGGTTTTTTTGTTATTTATTGAACTGCAGGTAGAAAATGTGATCCTGTGGACATTCTGTAATTTTTTTATTTTTTATTTTTTTTGAAACTTAGCGACGTTTATCGACGCAGCTGAACGTCGGTAAACGTCGGTAAGTCACCAGGTATACCGACGCTTACCAACGTATAGTCGCGTCGGTAAGCGTCGGTAAACGTCCCAGGATTTTCCTCGTCTACAGAGTCAGTGAACGTCGGTAAGTACTAGATATACATCGCTAAATGTTGCAGGATTTACCGACGTTTCAAACGTCGCCATATTCTCGACGGTACGCTGTTGAACATCGGTAAATGTTCAAGAATTACCGATGTTTTCTTATGTCGGTAAGCGTCGGTAAGAGCGACGATTACCGACGTTTTGCCTGTTAGCGACATGGCTTTTCGCGACCACAGGAAAACTAAATACGTCGATAAACAGTTTTAGTGACATTTTTTTTCCATTTTAGCGACATTTTTGGGCGTCGCTAATATGACTTATTCTGGTAGTGGGCAGCCGAGACTTGCGGTGAGGCTGATCGTCAGGGACTTCGGTCTTGATCGTGTTATTGATATCGATAGGATCCCAGTAGTGCAAGAGGTGCTATGCATGGCAGCTAGCGTCGACGTGACGGTCGAGGAGCTGGAGACGAAGGAAGATGCAAAGTAGCTCAGGGGATCGAAGATCAGTGGCATGGGGGAGCAGGAACTCTGTCGCATGAGGACAGACATGGAGTCCAGTTGAGGAGCCATGGGGTCAACACCCTCTCATCTGACTGGAGGGGGAGATTGTTGGAGTCCAGTCTGGATTTGGTAATAGCATATTTATGGAGTCCAAATCTGATTAAATATTTGATTTAATTTGATTTGGATATCCATAATTAGTGCTGGGCTATTTTAGATATAATAGGATTCTTATTTGAGGGTTTCCTATTTAAGAGATCCTACTATAATCTAAAATATGATGTTGATGGGCTATTTTAGGTGTAGTAGGATTCTTATTTGAGGGTTTCCTATTTAAGAAATCATATTATGACCTAAAATATGTTTTTCTGATACTATATATATGGGGTGAGAGTGGAGGCACAAAGTACAGCACAAAAGTGGAGATTCGAGGTGCTCGTCCACAGAAAATCTAAGAGAAAGTTTCGCACTTTGCTCTTAGGACTTCGCCATCCAAGACAGAAGAAAGAATAGATCTAATCGAGGGTCATCAACTTCGGTTAGGGAGATTGCTACGGGTTGGTGAGGGATTTCAATTGTAATCTCTTTTTTTTTCTTCTTGAGTGTGGTGAGGGGGTTGAACCTATTAGGGCAAAGGGTTCAACATTAGTTTTTGTCAATCTTGTAATTTCATCTGAGTTATAGAGATTGGGATTTGTCCAGGTGACGTAGTCACCGCCATATACTTGTCTTTATCTGTGCTTGGTGTCTGTTAGACGGGGGTTGGTTATTTAAGTGGGTTAGCCTAAGTTTCCGCTGCGGCAACGTCTCAAATACGGTATCGAAACGCAGGTGGGCGTATCTGATTCCCAACAATAATAAAACCAACTATTGCAATGCTTATAATCCAAAAGCTAGTATACCACAACCCAAGAAGAGAGTGTAGATCAAATAGGTGAAATCCAAGTCCACTTGATTCGACTCATAAAAAGAATTTTTTTTTCTTAAGTAAAAGATTAATCCCATATATATCTTCCATTTTCTTATCTGATGTGGCTAAATTTTTATATATAATTTTCTTTATATCGTCACCAAACTTACGAACAACCTAACAATCTCCACATTTTCCATATGTATGAGCGAGAGTAACCAGGAAATCCAACATATTCTTACCCCGATTCATTCGAACACAAAGTTAAACCTACACATCAATACTAGTACTTAGATATGGACCACACGTCTTGCCCTCCAACTTTTGTCCCGGCAACTAGACCCAACTTTGAGCCCATCTATATAGTCCCCTCCAAGCGTCAATACTGATGTCCCAAATGTTGTTCAACGATTTGCTAAATTGTAATGTCGGTCAACAGGCCCATCTATACTATTTGAGTGTCCAAGACAAAAGTCAAAATAGTACCCCTTTATATATATATATATATATATATATATTTTTTTTTTTTTGAAGCAATGGGTACTTGTGATGAACTCGCCTCCACTGAGGCTCGAACTCCCGACCTCTTGGGCCGCATGCATCTCTCTTAACCACTAGGCTAGAGGTCATTTGCGTGTATATATATATATATATATATATATATATATATATATATATATATATATATATATATATATATATATATATATATATATATATATAACTATTTTTGATCAATTTGCAGAGCACTAGTACAATATAATATGATATGAACATTAAGTTTTGAGGGCACCATTTTTAGATTTCGTCTCAGGCTTCAAAATCGAAAGTACGACACTCGTTTAAATCATCTGAGTTCTAGTGGATTGGGAAGATTGGATTCGGTCCAGTCAGATCCGAATTGGGTCTATGTTTGATTTTCATGTGCGCCCAATCGGATCGAATCCAACAGGTTGTGTCCATAACGCATCAGGTTCGAGCTTAGCTAATTCACAGACATAATTTAAAAAACGATAAAACAATGCATTGAATGAGTCTTGAACTAGGGTGTCCTAATATATATATATATATATATATATATATATATATATATATATATATATATATATATATATATATATATATAATATATATATATATATATATATATATATATATATATATATATATATATATATATATACTTGGGTAGAATAAATAACAACATTCTTAATTTTTTCTATAGATAATTACGTAACTATCTATATTAAATTTAATAAACAATTTTAGTTAGTAAACACAAATGAAAGTATTTTTGGAAAAAAAAAAATTACGGTGAAGCCTACTTTTCTTATTATAGTAGTCTAGATAATTTTAACCAACTATACTATAACATACACTATAACATAATCTGATTATAAAAATCAAACTTAATAATTTAATCTAGAATAAATTATGAATATCAATTTTTTTAACATAATTTACATATATTCTCGGAAATATCATATATATGTTACATCAAATATGAGAATATGCATTTCTCATTAATTTGTTGACATTCCCAGTTATATAGCATAATTGCTTAACAAACACCCTTTAGATTAAACTTGAAGGGAGTGATAACAAAACCAACTCTTGCAATGCTTATAATCCAAAAGCTAGTATACCACAACCCAAGAAGAGAATGTAGATCAAATAGGTGAAATCCAAGTCCAGTTGATTCGACTCATAAAAAGATTTTTTTTTTCTTAAGTAAAAGATTAATCCCATATATATCTTCCATTTTCTTATCTGATGTGGCTAAATTTTTATATATAATTTTCTTTATATCGTCACCAAACTTACGAACAATCTAACAATCTCCACATTTTTCATATGTATGAGCGAGAGTAACCAGAAAATCCAACGTATTCTTACCTCGATTCATTCGAACACAAAGTTAAACCTACACATCAATACTAGTACTAGATGCGGACCACACATCTTGCCCTCCAACTTTTGTCCCGACAACTAGACCCACCTTTGAGCCCATCTACATAGTCCCTCCAAGCGTCAATACTGATGTCCCAAATGTTGTTCAACGATTTGCTAAATAGTAATGTCGGTCAACAGGGTCCATCTACACTATTTGAGTGTCCAAGACAAAAGTCAAAATAGTTCTAAAAATCAGTCGGGTTTTTTTTTTTGAAATCATACGCACACACACAATTGGGAGGCTCGAACCTTGCCGGCCCCTCCGAATGTCCGCTCTAATACCACTAGGCTAGAGAGCTCGGACTAAAATCAGCCGGTTGGTTTTGTATTAAGGAACTACCCTATTTTTATATGTTGGATTAGAATTTAGTGGTTGAGATTAAAAGGTGTAGACCCCACCACATTTTTAAGTCACTAATCTCAACCATGCAATTTCAATTCAACGTGTATAACATATGTTTGGTTTCATAATAGAAAACCATCTGGAACCATTTGGCTGGTTCTAGAGCACTCATATATATATATATATATATATATATATATATATATATATATATATATATATATATAAAAGAAAAAAAAAAAATATATATATATATATATATAAAAGAAAGGTGAGGTGGCTACATGTCACCCTCCCATGCTATCATCATATACTTGCACACTTTTCGGTGCATGATGATAGCTGGAGGGGTGTGACATGTAGCCACCCCACCGTGAGGTGGCACCTCACCTCTCTCTCTCTCTCCTCTCTCTCTCTCTCTCTCTCTCTCTCTATATATATATATATATATATATATATATATATACGCGTATCAAAAGTTCCGTCCACATAGTCCCGCCCCCCCTGTCCAATCGAATCGGGGAGGCCGCGTGGGATCCGCACCCTGTCCCATCGGATCGGGGAGGCCGCGTGGAATCCGCACGTGCGTTCGCTCGATCCAACATGGCTCCCGATCCGCGCCCTATATATATAATATAAAAAAGATGAGGCAAGTAGGCCTTGAACCCATCTAAACAACTAAACTAACATATTTTTTGCACAACTACTTGCTAGTTCAAGTAAACAAAGTGTCACCACGTCGCCAGGCTATGAACATCAAATGCCTACCCCAAAGGTCACATTATCTACAGATATACACTAATCAAATCTGTTTGAGTTCAGCAACAACCAATCTTTTTATTTTAATATCAGCTGAAGTAAAATACAATGCTGATGAGGTTCTGTCAATTTCTGCTCACTTAACTTTTAGTAACAAAAAAATAAGACATTATAACATTTTGATTTCCTGAATTCACACATCATTACTTATTGAGTGAAGCATAAAATACAAGGACCAAGAGCTTGGCCTATGGAGAAGGGACAATTATCAGCTAAAATAGCATACAATCACTTTCCTCTGATGCCTATACCGAATTATGCAAATAGCGGAATACACAAAAAATATTTTTCGGCATGACGTGTACTAATATACAGTAAGACTTCCAAGTTTCTTTTAGGACCATGAATTGGTAGAGCCTGCTAGGAACATAATACTCAAAACTCTGGAATTCGTGATGAGAACAAGTTGAGCTTCATTGCCCTCAGACAATATTAATTGTGAAGGAGACATAGGGATAAGTTTCAACTTCCCCTCCTAAACCAGGCACACCAACCTCATCTTCAGATTTCCAGAAAGTGCTGTAAAACAAAGTATACACTTTGGTTAGACTCAACAAGCTATAAAAAAAAAAATACCCTTCATATTGCAGATTGATTAATTTGTCTTTGATAATATGCAGATTTAGTAAATTTGGTGTTACTCTTAAAATACGAAACCACCGAAGATTGATAAACAAGGCTTCACCTCTCGGAATTTAGCTTAAGGCTGTTACATTTTCAACATCTTTCAAGTCTGTCCCCCCAGGGAGCGGGTACAACAAAAGGAAAGGAGCCTGCTTAGTGAATGACATTCCTTTTCATTTGTTTTTTCGGGTTGTATTTCTGACTCGAAAGATTGGGAATGACATTCCTTTTCATTCTTTGGCTTACTGTTCCACAGAGACGAATGCCATTACCTGAAGCAAATTCTATAATCTTACATCTTCATGTACACTTTTCTGGACTAGGGAACATTGTGAGTTCTCCTTAGTTGGCACCAACATGAGCTTAAAGTGCATAATCAAAATATAGGCATCTTCCCTGCTGCATGACCTTGTAGGTTGTACTGTGAGGCCCTTCCTTTGCCATAGGTAGCTAGGAATTTGGCACCAACATAAAGGGTTGACATTAGGTTAACAACTATCATAAAACTTCACCAATTCTTTTGGGGACCTTGCTCATGCTTTCCATATGCAACCCATTCTAATGGGAGTAGGTTGGTTGGTTGATGCTCAGATGATGATTTCTGACATGAAATCCACATGAAATTCGGCGTACTTGTGTATTTCCTACAGGTGTAGTAACTTTTGTCTCCTAACAGCTTGTCAGCTGGTTTACTTGGTTTAGTTCCTCTCCAAGTTCTATAGGCTGGAAATCTGATGGATTTAGCTTCAAATAGATTTGGGATGTCAATAGAGTTCCCAATAGATGGTCATGCTTTCTTACTCCAGAAAATTAAAAAAAGTCAACTTCCAAATAGCTCACGGAAGTCACTTTTGTAACCATACTTCCTACACTAACATGTGTTCAGTCCAGCGGGAACGCACAGCGGAAATGAACATGAGCTGCTATACCGAATCTAGTATCTATTTTATTTTTATTTTTGTAATTATTTACCTACAAGTTGCCCTTGTTCTATTCATAATTAATCTTAAAGATCTTCATTTTGTGTTCTTTTTGTAGGGGAATCCACCAACAAATAAGGTGTAAATCTCTCACTCGGTCCTCACTTCGCTCGCCTCAGTGTGATATATCTCGCCTCACTTCGTTCTATTGTTCCTCGATGACCGATAGCGTACAAGTACCATGAGGGAAAGGTGAAAAGAAAACCAATCGGGGAGTGCAATAGAGAGCCTCCACCCCCCCCCCCCCCCCCCCCCCCCCCCCCCCCCAAACTGGGATTTGCTTTCCTAATCTACACGCGTACTGTGTCAGTACTGGCAAAAAAGAGGTTGGCTTTACAGAGAAAGTAGGGGGCGGGCCTTTCGGGTGTCTCTAAGATATTGATGACAATCACGGTCCAGCTACGTTATAGTTCATAAGCTGCCTGTTTTTCCAAATGACAGTAGAAGCTACAATAAGCAGATGTCTACCTGTTTGTATTTCCACACAGCTGCTCCAAGATGCTACGCACTTTCTTCTCACTTTTTGTTGGCGGCGCCAGTACTGCAGCCTGAGAACAACAAATAGCATAGAAGAATGATGCTAGTATGCCTAACCAAGTCAATAAAACCACAAGTGAAGTATCACGAGATTTGTGGTACCAAAAACGATGGCGGAAGACCATATCTGAGAACGCTCTCAGCAAAGACGCGGACAGCACAAAAGTGCATCCATGAACTGAAAACCTGCAAGACAAATATACCACACAGAAAGGAACTAAGAAATGATTTCCATAAGGAGATGAGAAATTGAATGAAAAAAGTAGAGAATTTCTTTAAAACAAATAGAAGAATCTGAATACACAGTTTTGGTTTGAAAAGGCAATGACTGAAATACTTAGGTTTGTGCAGTATGAATCTTGGCACTCACTCAAGTCAACCTTCAAAAAAGGTTTATGCTCTGCGTCGGCTAGCATATTTCACAACCAATAGTTGAATTATAAATTTATACTTATATACTGCATAGGCACAACCACCCACCCACTTACATGTGTTTATGCTGGTCAAAAATCATATTAGAATTACCTTTAAGTAGTAAATGATGTTTGCTCTTTTTTTTGCCCTAAATCTTCTTCAATAACTTCGTTTGTCAACAGTACCTAAACTTTTAGTAGTTCACGGGAACTAACTAATAGTCAGAATTTCAAGCAAAACCTGCTATAATTGTAACAAAAATGATAATGAACTCTTATCCTCTTAAAACATCCTTGATATGTTTGCTTAAAACCTCAGGGTTTCCAGCAACATTTAGATTAATTAGCGTCTAGGAGGCAACATCCTTAAATGCCAACTTTTACTGAAAGCAATATAGTTACATCGTCCTTTTTTTGTGGTGTTTGTCCAATTTATTTCGTCTTCACTTACAAGAATCTAACTTTGAAATCTGTATGGGACATCTAGAAATGCTTAAGCAGCAACGTTGGAAAGCAGCAATGATAATAAAATACTGATGGTTAAGTGATCATACTATGTCATTAACAGTTTGCTTCTGATGTTTGTCTTGCAAATTATGCATTCCTGTCTTTTGGTTTCAAATAGTTGTTGTGGAGCATATGTAGTTCAACGAACATCAAAGCAATTCACAAGTATGGAGATATAGAGCTCTTTGAGAGCAACCTCACCCCAAGAAGAAAAACACTCTCTTTCAGACCCTTCAACCAACATATATGAACTTGTCAGCTTGTCCAGTAGCTTTTCCTAAAGTCTTTCACTGCAGATCCTGGTATCATGTTCTCCATTATGCCGTCATCACTTCTTGCAACACCTACCATAATTTTCTTGCTACCCTTCCCTTTCTAAATGCAACTCACACTCATAACTTTAATTACCCCTTCTAATTTGGGGCTGGCCCGTCTAGCTGTTCCACAATCATCTTACTTGCTTGAGCTCTTGTTAACAAGATCAAATAGAAGGTCTAACTTGGACAAACCATATCATATTATTTCCACATCACAGTATGAAATTAGATTATACTTGTGTCGAAAACCAATAAGCACTTTCCCATTGAATTTAGGACTCACAGGGCATTCTATATTGGGTTTCTTGCCTAAACTCTAAAGTATTGCTTAATAGTCTATAACAACCTGAGATTGACAGCAATACAGCATATAATCAACGTCCATAGCCACAATTCTTAACATTTAAAGGAACTCAGGATATAATTGTCTTACTTATCATACTGATGCAAGTAAAAAACACTATCAGCCTTGTTCTCCTAGACATCAGCTAACATATAACTCTCAACAAAAGGGTACTAAAATAGAAAATATTTCATGGTGCCTTTCTTAATATAACAAGTAATCACAGAACCTCTATTAATACTTCTAATCCTTTTTAGAAGATTAAAAAAAATACAGGTATCTATTTGACTTTTAGAAGATGATATAAAAACCATTTTGGCCCTCATTTGACAATTTCATATGTATTTTCCGCTTTATGAATTAGAAATATTCCTTCATCTGGTTCAGTGATAATTGCACTGCTATGAGATCCAACCAGGAATAAAATATAGTGCTGAAAAAGTTGAAGAATAACCTCCCCATAACTGGCATAGCACCATTGCAAAAGAGAGCTCCGCATATTATCCTGAGCCTGCATAAGTTTTTCCAGCTCCTGCTTTCTACTCTCTTGGGCTTCAGGACTATATTCAAATTCACGAATCTGAATCATGAAACATACAAAAAGTTCTGATATCAGTTACAATGGTTAGAAAGAACTGCATGTGCCCCCAAAAAGTTCAGATGCAGGTTGATGATACACACACCAAAATGGAGCAAAAAAGCAATTACTTGCCTGAAACCCTTTTTCACGTGAGCTTGCTTTGAAGTTGTCAGCAACCTTACCAAATAGTGTTACGGTGTAAAGAGCATATTCGTTATCCTCGTACAATTTTTTTGATGACCTAGGAACCTGAATAAGGTTTTCAGTCACTAGGTAGCACAACCAAACTTAATATCAAAAGGAAAGTAGACAAAAGTCCCAACTAGCATACATTTGGAAGCCAAAGAAAGGGCAGAAACTTTTCCATAGATTAGGAAATTGATGTTAAATGATTCAATCAATTTTTCCAAAAGTGCTAAAAAACATGAACTCAGGAAGTCCTTAATATTGATATGCAACAATTTCCATTTGCTATACAAGTTATTCTCTACATTTCTTACTCAGCTGGTATATGGAAAAACCAAGGGCTGAATTTTGATGGTATAAACAAAGTATAAATGGAACCAAGATCCAAGTTTAAGGTGTCATCCTATGGTCAAAAGTTTTATCCAAAATGATAGATTGTGTCACAGTCTTCCAACACATATATCTGACCTCTAAGCTTTTTCTGGGTGAATGTGAGAAACCAGCCTGGTTGCGAACATAAAACGTGCTTTTGGTGCTTTTCCATACTGCCTAGTATTAAATTACAAACTATTCCAGGTTATGAATGGAACTACTGATTGTTACCGATATATTTAGTGGTCATCAATTCCTAGTAATCTGGTGGCACCGTGACAAGAATGATTTAGCATGCTTACCAGATAACTAAAAGTCTGAGCATTACAGTTATGCCGTTGCTTTCTGGAATTCCAAGTAATTATTGCAGAGATGCTATAAGCATTATCTTTGGCCTATGAGTGTATTACTAACATTACATTTTTCTAGAAAATGCTGTTTTCATGGTTATGGCTGCTTGAAAAGTCTAATCATTTTTTTTCAGTATTCTGGTTCTAGGTTTGCAATCATTAAACTAGCATGCTTACCAGACCATCCAGAATGTAAGAATTTCGGTCATTGATGATTGTTTTCTCAGAATTTCAAGCAATTTTGGAAGAGATGATCTATAAGCATTATCTTCAGCCTATAAGACCGTTACTGCAAGGCAAAGCTTGTTTTGCAGTATGCCAATCTTGAAAAGGTTAATCATAAAAAAATTCAATGTGCTATAGGCAATATCCTCAATCTATGGGTGCATTACCATCACAATTTTGTAAAGATTCAAGAAATGCTTGTTTCGCGAATATGGTTGACCTTGAAAAGGCTAATCGTCAATGTTTACTAAATCTTCCTAGAGTGGTACAAGTAAATTAATGAAAGCCTCTTTTGGACGCTCCAAGTTTCCTGTCACAAGGATAAAAAATCATCCATTCATATCCCCTCACTCCTCCTCTTCCATCTAATTTCGAGCTCTTCTTGATATAAGAGAGTAAATCTCTACTTACAACTCTTCTTCTGCTGGATACAAAAAAAGCTTGATGTTCACTGCAACCAAATAATATTCTCCTCGAACCTACATATACTATCTTCTCCCATTATTCTCATTTCTCAAGCACCTCAGCTCTCCTCCCCATGATCATCATCTAAGCCTTCTCCCATCAGAATGAGGTCAGCTATGGAGCACAAGAAAAAGCTCATAAAGGTTCTCAAACTCCTCTTAGTATAAATAAATAAAAAATCTATTAGCAAGATTTCTTGCAATGGGACAAAGGACCCTTTTGGTTAAATATAAGTTCAAGCAAATACCAAAGACAATCAAGATACTGTGGTCGAATATGGTTGAGAATAGCTTCAACACGGTAAAAAAAAAAGTATCACAGGTACAATGCACATATAACACACTAAAAAAATGTAACTTGAACATGTCATGGTTTAATATCATCATGCCAGAGTCCAAGTGTTGGCTCCTTCGGGTATGTTAAATAATATAAATATATAACCTCATCCATGACCAACACTCTAGAATTTTTGTGCAGTGGTAGGGTAACATGGTCTCATAGCACCCAGGTTCAATCTCTTTGGCGAACATTTTGAGCGGATTTTATATAAACTTGTACCTCTTCGTGAATCCAGCTCTCAACCCATAAAATCGGTCTTCAGCCTGCAGGATATGTTGATAATATAAATATATAAACCTCATTCCTCACCAACACTCGAGAGTTATGGTGCACTGGGGTGCACTGGCAGGGACTTTAACACGGTCTAACACTTTTTCTACCATATAGCCTTCCTTCGATTTAGTTTAAGTCAATTCCAATAGAGATACTACCCTTCCCGCCTCCATTGATATTTGTAGAGTTGGAAAATAATGAATGATTATTATTAATGAGAGACTACATATATATAGGAGAGGCTAGCCTCCTCTCCTATTACTCTAAGCAATGTGGGACTAAAGCCCATTAACCAATAACTCTAATATAACACTTAACACCCTCCCTCAAGCTGGAGCATAGATGTCAATCATGTCCAGCTTGTTACATAGAAATTGAATCCGATGACCCAAAAGAGGCTTTGTGAAGATGTCAGCTATCTGGTCGCCGGTCCTCACATGTTTAAACTTTATCACTCCCTTTGTATATTCATTACGAACAAAGTGGAT
Source organism: Iris pallida (assembly GCA_029216955.1). NCBI lineage: Eukaryota > Viridiplantae > Streptophyta > Magnoliopsida > Asparagales > Iridaceae > Iris > Iris pallida. The sequence goes on from JANAVB010025800.1 coordinate 14,420,763, forward strand.
GTCAATTTTAATATGTTTTGTCCGTTCATGAAATACTGGGTTGGTGGCAATGTGAATAGCAGATTGGTTATCACACCATAGATCTGCCGCTTGAGATCCTGCATCTTCTCTCAGTTCTTATAAGAGATGCTTCATATATAATATCTCTGACGTGTCATGAGCAACAGCTCGATATTCTATTTCTGAGCTTGAGCGTGCTATCACACTCTGCTTCTTGCTCTTCCATGACACTAGATTTCCGCCAATAAATACTGAGTAGCCAGATGTAGATCGTCTATCTGTCAGACTTGCTCCCCAGTCAGCATCAGTAAAACACTCAATGAGAGTGTGTCCATTATTCTCCATTCGAATTCCTTTTCCTGGGTTCTTGACTAGATAACACAAAATTCTGAGAACTGCCTGCCAGTGTGGAACTCTTGGAGAAGCCATAAATCTACTTGCAACACTCACTGCAAAAAAAATGTCCGGACGAGTCATGACCGTCAAGTAGTTGAGTTTTCCAACTACTCGACGATACTGATCTGGATTGGTCATCAGGTCCCCTTCGTCTGGAAGTAACTTTGCCCCTGGATCCATAGGTGAGGTTGCTCCCTTGGCTTGCATCATGCCTGCATCATTTAGTATGTTCAGCACATACTTTCTTTGAGACATTACAATATCATGTTTACCCCGTGTGACCTCAATGCCCAAGAAATAATTCAAGGATCCCATATCCTTGGTTTGAAATTGTTCTTCCAGAAACTTCTTGAGGCCTGCAATACCCTGGCTGTCGTCTCCCATGATTACAATATCATCAACGTAGACACCAAGGAGTATTCTTCCAGCAGATGTGTGTCGATAGAAGATTGAATGGTCCTTCTTTGATTGACACATGCCAAACTGAGTAACAACATATGTAAATCGACCAAACCATGCACGAGGTGATTGATTTAGGCCATAGAGGGCCTTTCGTAAATGACACACTTTACCCTCCCTTGCAACGAACCCGGGAGGTTGCAATACATAGACTTCTTCATCAAGATTCCCGTGAAGGAAAGCATTTTTGATATCAAGCTGAAGCAACGGCCAATCATAGCGAACAGCCAAGGCCATTAAGACACGAACAGATGTCATTTTGGCAACAGGAGAGAAGGTCTCGAAGTAATCCTCACCATATGTTTGAGAATATCCGTTGGCCACTAGACGAGCCTTTAGGCGATCAAGAGTGCCATCCGGTTTCACCTTAATCGTGAACACCCATTTGCAACCGACTGCCTGTTTACCAGTAGGTAAGTCGACTAAGTCCCAAGTATGATTTTTCTGGAGAGCTTTCATCTCCTCATTCATAGCAGCATGCCAACCAGGATGTTTGAAACCCTCCTCAGCGGTCTTGGAAATCTGAATTCCATCAATAGTAGCCACTAGCGACTGAGTGTGACTGGTAAGTCCTTTGTAGCTGTCAACATACAAGGATGATCACGACAGGCACGACGAGGACGTTCTGGAGACGAAACTGCCGGAGCTACCGACGGAACTGGTAGAGCTGCTGGTGGAACAGGTGGAGGCAACTCATTGGAGCCGGAGCTACTGGTGGAACCGGAGGAGGATGATTCTGTGGACGATGTCGGCACTGGCTGAATCGGTGTATGTGGACCATCGGCCTAGAAGACTGGCTCGGTAAGGGAGGGCACCCGTATGGGAGGCTGTTGTGTTTGAGGAGAAAATAACAAAAAATTCTGTTCTGGATAGACTAGGGGAGCCGGACCCGTTAATTGTGGGAGTGGTGGAAGTTCGGTTTCTACAAAGGTAACATTCCGAGTAAAAAAAAATATCTATTCAAGACAGGAGAATAACACCGATACCCTTTCTGACCTTTAGGATACCTAAGAAAAATACATTGTATCGCCTTAGGATCTAATTTAGAAAGGGTTGGTCGGGTATCCCGAACATAGCATAAGCAGCCAAAAATTCTGAGAGAAAGGAAATGGCTTTCTTCCAGAAAAAAGCCTAGAAAAGAGAGTGCTACCATTGAAAACTGACGATGGCATGCGGTTAATAAGATAACAAGCAGTAAGAACCGCATCCGACCAAAATCTCTTGGAAGTACATGCTTGAAACATAAGAGCACGTGTTGTTTCCAGTAGATGGCGATTCTTACGTTCGGCTACACCATTTTGTTGTGGTGTGTACGCACAAGAGGTTTGGTGGATGATGTCATTGCGGGCCAGATGTCTATTGAGATCACGAGATAAATACTCACGGCCATTGTCACTCCGAAAATTTTTGATTGGAATACCAAATTGTGTTTTTATTTCGGCATGAAAGTTACACCAAATGTTAAACAACTCAGAACGATTTTTCATCAGATAAACAAAAGTGACACGTGAGTAATCATCAACAAAAGTAACAAAGTACTTAAAACTCAATTACCCACTGCTTGGGTTTGACTATGCACGTTGCTGAGTATCCAGCTGTGGTTCCAGACGTAGCAGCTTCACCACGACGTTGAGCCTGGAAATCAAGGAACTCTGTATATGAGTCCGAAGTCATCTGAATAGATCGGACACCATTATCAGGGACATCAGTCGTGATATTAGCAGCAGGCGATTTAGTGCATTGCCAAAAGAAATGGCCAAGCTGACCACAGTTAAAGCAAGTACGCGGTCTTCCTCCATCACGACCGCCATTTCGGCCGCCACAACTACCACGGAATCCTATACAAGCTGCACCAAGAGCAGAGCGATCAGCAGGAGTATCACCCGGAGTGGTCTCAACTACTTTTGCCGTCCGAAGAACACGATAGTGTGCTTCCAACAGGGACGGTACATCAGATCCAACAATAATCTGAGAGCGAACAGAGTCTGCACCAGGACGGAGAGAGGCAAGATAAGCCATGACATGAAGCTGCTCACGTTAAGCCCTTGCTTCATTAATATCCGACGTAAGAGGTAATACGCGGTCGATCTCATCCGCCATAGCCTTAAAGGCCCGAAAATGGTCTTATGAGATTTGTCTCCTTGATTTGCTCGGTAGACACCAACGACCGAGTCATAGATACGAGACAAATCGCGTTTACCATCAAACGCCGCCGCCAACACCTCCCACAACTCCTTCACAGAGTCCGTATTTTGAACCATGTCTTCCAACGATGGTTCCATGGAATTCATCAACTGTGTAAAGAGTCTACTGTCATCTGTCTCCCATTGCTCAAAGACGGGATCATTTTCTGCTGTGGAGGGTTGTCAGTCAGATGTTTGGACAACCGCATTCCTCGAAGTGTCTTCTCGACCTTCTTTCTCCATGTCGAGTAGCCCTCTGGCCCTTCCAACCGTCGATCGACAAGTCGAATGGAGAAAATCGTCGTGCTAGTGCCAGCTAGTGTGTTGCTGACACTAGTATCTGTGGCACTACTATTCGCCGTAGAGTATGCCATCTGTCAGAGATTCGACTGTCGATGTGTGCTTTCCACTTGATAAACACAGCAACTCTGTCAATGCGCTAAAAACGGAGCCAGAACCGGCATACGTGCATAGGAAGCAGAGAGTGGATCACAAGCCAGGACAAAGAGAGAACCCATGTTAACCTCGGTTAGATCCTGGTGTGAAGATCAAGGAAAGACAGATTCATGCACAATAACAATATGTGTGTTCTTTGTTAAATTTTCGAAAGAAGCATTGAGGGACAGAGGTTCCAGCAAACAACAATATGTTTACCCTCTGAGAATCCCAACAATGAAATTTTTTTTTTTTTGGAAATCTAATTTAGGGTTTGGAGGGATTGGATGGCGGCTGATGGAAGGAGGAGAGGGTTAGGGTTAGGGATGTGAATCATCAGGGAAGGGGGAAGCGGGGGGGAAAGAGGGGGGCAGGGCAGCAGGGGGGGAGGCAGCAGCGGGGGGCGGGCCCGGGGGGGGGGGGGGGGGGAGGCAGCAGGTGGGGGGGTTGACGGCTAGGATTTTGGCTCTGATACCATGTAGAGTTGGAAAATAATGAATGATTATTATTAATGAGAGACTACATATATATAGGAGACGCTAGCCTCCTCTTCTATTACTCTAAGCAATGTGGGACTAAAGCCCATTAACCAATAACTCTAATATAACACTTAACAATATTGTAATGACATCTAGACTGAATACCCTGAATAATACTCTTATTACATGCAAGCCACTATAGTTTACATAAAAAGTCACTAATAATAGCAGACAGCAGCTTCTATGCATTTAATTCTTGAAATTCCACATATCGATAAAAGCAAGGAAATGAATATATACCACCTAATCAACTATGCAAGATCTCTCAATACTGATAAATACAATAGCCTGAAAAACCAATTTGTAGGATTTGCTGATAAACATCTTAAAGTCAATTTCAGAAGAAACATTTTCTAAACAAAATCAAATGGACAAAATAGCAAGTAGAATAAAATGATTTTAACTCTTGGAATGAACTTCGATTATAAGGACGTTGTTTTGTATCGATTAAAAAACTACAGATTGCATAACACCTTACCACATAGGTAGTCAAGGTTTCGTAGCTTGACAGCCAGTCCTTTTGAGAGTACTTGGGAACAACTGCAAGAAGTGTCACCAAATGTTCTGATGTGATGATATCGTCTGGCTTCACTAAGTTAGAAAGGTCTCGAACAGCTAGGCTGCCAAATAAGAAAGGTGCCTTGTTTCAGTGTCCCAAAGGAAACGACTTCAAAAACAAACATATTAACAAAACACGAGGAAAGAAGTTACTCATAGCCATACTTTAAATGTTTTAAATATTCTAAAGTTTCCATCCACAAGGTTACGCTATCTTAAGGATGAGAGTCGTACCTTCCACTTTGCTTTCTGTTTATTGCATTGAGTTGACTGCGCACATTATTATACTCCGCAGAGCGAACCTGCAACATACATAATTCAGACGGTAAGTACAAAACTAATAGAAAAAGAGTAGTAAAGAAAATTTTGGCCACGAAATATGTAAAACACTTGATATACCAACCGCTTGTCACCTTGATTAGCACTTATAAACTTACCCATTGTATACAATAAGGTCCTGATGTTTGCAACATATTGGAGCATGAAATATGTAAAGCACTTTACATACCAACTGCTTGTCACCTTGATTAGCACATACAAAGTTACCCATTATATACAATAAGGTCCTGATGTTTGCAACATATCGGTGCAAATATTGGTGCAAGTCTTATTTTAACAAAGCAACATACAACTATCTACGTCGTTGCTTGTGTTTTATGCAGTCTAAAGGTTTAGGCATGGTTTGCAGCTTAGTCACATCCCATCAAGGGCAACACAGGTTGGTGCATCATTGCATCCCAAGCTCTCGCAATATGTCTTATATTAAGCAACTTTTATTATAACCTTGGTTAAGGAACAATAACTGATTAAGCCAATTGATTGCAATCGAGCCAGCATGGAAATTCTGCTTTATCAGGCAGCCACATTACCCAATTGATTACTGCTTAAATCCAATTTTCAGAACACTAGTTTTGGGGTCCAGAAGTTTATATAGCTTTAGTAAGTACCTACATGCATGCACTTTCTTGCGTATATACTAATGTAAATAATACAGTACATTCAATATCAGAAGGTGAACATGCACTTTCTTGCGTATATACTAATGTAAATAATACAGTACATTCAATATCAGAAGGTGAACATTACAGGTACAATATGCACAAGATTGTAATATATCAAAAGCCAACTGCTCAAACCAAAGATAATAACTGCACTAGATCTTTCTTATTAGTAATAATTACGAATTGTACCCTAAGTAAGAATATGATTATAGGGGAATCCCTATAACTGGTAACCCACTGTTTCAGAGCCAATCACGTCTCCATGTGTTTTTACTCGATTAGCTGAAAGTGTTGAGACTTGAGTGATGACAATAAGACATACACTATACATATCTTACATTGTAGCTATCCGTCTGCCCATATATATATATATATATATATATATATATATATATATATATGATTCTTCATTAAGTTTACACTTATCCAGCAAGGTTCGAAGTATAAGTGGTTTCTACGGTCTCAGATCAAAGGTTTTGGAATTTTTTTGTTTCAAAAACCCAAAAAAACTAGAAACGTGACATTTAGGCATAGTTTCATTTATTATTTGTTGTTTTCTGTTAGCTTTTGATGAAATAATTTTCAACATTGATTTCACCCCGGCGATAGATAGTATTGTTTGTTTACTTGCTTTTAGACAAAATACACCCACAATAGATAGTTTTGAATGGAATAATATTAACATGGATGTTATGAATTTATACATGTACAACTACGAAAAATAGTAATGTTACAATTTGCAACAAGGGACCTTATCGACACACTATAGCATATCAATCTTCGCTACGACCGATTATTAGAAATCCTTCTAGAATAATTATATAAACAGTAACCTATGTTGTACTGGGCGCTAGGTGAGGCGAGACGAGAGGCCACCCGCCTCACCTAGGCGCGCCTAAGCGCCGCCTAGGTGTCCGCCCAGGATCCACTACTTTAAATCAAAAAAAATTGCAATTATGCATACAACAAATATGTAGTATAAGTAATATGCAATAAGCAATAAGCATAAAAGTAATATAAGAAGCAACAAATATCAAATAATTAATATTCAACATCAAGTAATGATAGTAAACATAATTGGGTGACCCTAGGCGGACATTTTTTTTCCCCTGGGCGCCCCTAAGCTGACGCCTAGGCGAGCAAATCTTCACCCAGGAAAAGTTTTTCCAGGTCGAGACGAGACCCCTCCAACATGTCAATAGATAGTCGAAAATTCGAATCCGATTCGATTTCGTATCCGAATTTTCGGATATTATTCGAAATTTTGGATATCGGATTCGGATATTCGAGTATTTTTCGGATTTTTTTTTTTTTTTTTTTGATATGAATTCGGATATTAAGATATTCGAATTCGTTAATATCTGATCCGATATTAAATTATGAATACGAGTGTGACTTTTCATATTATACTTATTTTTTTACACATGAATTATAATGTTAGATGTGGTTAGTGGACACTGAGAGAAGGAAAAAAGAGTACTAAAATATCAGTCATTACTATTGCTGGAGCATTTAAGCTAAAGGAGACTCCATGGACCATGGCCACGACATGGGACTTCTTACACTTCCTAGACATTTATGTAGATACAAATACAATAGTACATATTAATTACAAGAACATGAAAGGCCGGCCACTGTTGTATGGGTGATATTTTATTACTATCGAAGACTCCACAGTCCAACTCAAATACAATAGTACATATTAATTACAAGAAGATGAAAGGTCGGTCATTGCTGGTCCTAAATGGGTGATATTTTATTACTCTCCAAGAGTTCAACTCCACTTTATATTAAATATTCCAAGTTCCAACTCTATTTTCTTTTCCAAGTACAAGTTACACTTCCAACTGCAGTGTGAGAAGATGAAAGGATTTGGGAGGTGGGTCACGGGTGGGGTGATATAGCTGGCTAGCTGTCTTTATATAAAGGCTCCATCTGACTGGAGAGTTCAGTTTCAAATTCCTCTACTACTATAGTAATCTTTGGAAGTAATAGCTAGACATTCTTATTTTCAACCGGCTTCTGATACTTTCTAAATCCTAAAGTTCTCTAGCTCTGGTTCATCCTCTTTCGATTGAAGAAGGTATGATCAATTTTTTTCTTCTTAAACAGTCTTAACTATCTACTCAAGTCATAGAGAGTTCTTCTCTTAAATAGTTTTAACTGTGTAGTACTTGTTAATATATTATAATGTTTTTATTTGTATGCAGATGGACAACAAATTACTACTGTTTTTCATGATCCCGTCAGAAAATGTAGTACATAGCATAAATTATTGAAGATGGAAGATTATTTTGTTGGTTGACCGGTGGCAAACTGAACCAACGCTTGAAGTTGCAAATTCTGTATATAGTGTAAATCATTTTGTGTGGCAGCTTCGAGCTGCAATATAGAGTATAAATCATTTTGTATAGCTGGTTGATAGATAGTCAATTGATTATTGCTTTGGTCTCTACATATAGAATTTTAATTTGATTATCTACATTTTCATGAATATCTATGCTATAGATTGTAAAGATTATCACAGTTTATCAAATTTTGAATATTTTGAATTTTGGGTATTCAGAAAATAACTAAAATTTAATATTTCGGATTTCGGACATTCAGAAGATATATTCGAATTTCTTTTAGCTTATCGGATATTCAAATAATCGGATAATAACAAGATGCAAGATAAATTCGAATAACTTTACAACTTATCGGATCGAATCGGATTTTATCCGATATCTGTTAAATTAGACGGATACGAATTCGAAGTGTCAACAGAAATATCCGTTCGGATATTAGATCGAATTCGGACATAACAAAAAAAAATTCGGATACGAATACGAATATTGCCCTATCTGTATAGATAAGTATTCGTTGACATGCCTACCTGCAGGTCTAGGCCGCCTAGGCACGCCTAGACATCGCATGTGACAACATAGACAATAACATACTTGCTGAAAGGAGATCCAACATTGACAGGAGCTCCTCTATTGACATCACTTCCGCCTTTTAGGAACCTCCAATGAAAATAATACTGATATTCGCGAGATGACCACTTCAAAAAATATATATAATTACAAAAACCTACTAATCAACAATGAGTGTAGGATTGATGATATATTAAGGCCAACAGCTTCCAGTGGTATGTCAATACGATGAACACTCAAATACTACACATGCCATAGGAAGCTCATTGGCCTAATGTGGGCATTTTGGAGGAAATTCCATCAAGGAATTAGTCCGCAAGATATCGGGAGTTAAATTTTCTAACTATGTGTGATATGTTGGATCGTCCCTATAAATTAGTGGGAGTTCCCATTGAAGAATACACAGCAGCAACATAGAGCCTCCACAAAATTCTCTTCTTCTGTTCTTTCCCTCTCCATATATCTTCATCTAACAAAGTAAGAACAAATACTGGTATCAAAGCCTGCCTATTCCGGCGGACCTTGACGAGAATCTGAAGAAGTACCGGAGCAGTATTTAAGTTGTTGATTTTGAGAGCTACTTCGGTTATTATGTATTTTGTACAAAAATTATAACATCCGATATTAGACCGACAACCAACCGACGACCAACCTATAAACGATGGCAACCTCAGTGCGTTTGTCGTTCTATGTTGCATCCACAACACAGTATTGTTCCAGTCTTCCCCAAAGATCCTGACTCCAATGTTGATCTCCTCCCTTCTATCGTAGTTCGTCACTATCCGAGGTGAATCTGACAACCTCAACTCCTCTAATTTAATTTGTAACTGGATACAGGTTCCTCTCTCTCTTGTGATGATATATCCTACCATTAACATAATATCCATATGCTAACCTACAATACATGTACCAACACAAGGACTGATAGGCAAAACTCATATTTTAACCTCGCACAAACGTGACATAGGACATATAGTGGAATTCGTGTGGTTCTTTACATTCTTTCCTTTCTTATGCCTTTAAGAATTATTCATTTCCAACCTAAAAGTATTTGTTCTTGTTTTGTTCGATGGGGTAGATGAAGAAAGATAGAGGAAGAACTAAGAAGAGAAATTTCTTGTGAGGGATACATGTTGTTGTTGTATATTCTTCAATAGGAACTACCATTGATTTATAGGGACTCACATTGATTTACAGGGGATGATCCAACAAATCCTCCCCTCCCCCCTAACCGTACCTCCAAGAAGCTTTGTGAGAAAAATGTAACTCCCGATATCTTGCTAACTAATTCCCCTATCATAAATTATGTATCATCCAAACTGTCCATATTGGGTAAATGGGTTACCTATGGTATTTGGGTCATACTAATATCTCCCACTTGGCCAACATGTCATTTCAATTTCCAAATATACTCTTAACTATTTACGAGATGCAACGTGAACTCACCCCCACTATAACATGTGTCAATTTGTATCATCCAATTAATATTCTTCAGACATGAAAACAAATTCCTGAGGTCGTTATTATTCATGAGCATCTTTTTTTTCATTATTTATGGAAAAAATCTATGACTTACATATTTCTAAGTCCATCAAACCAACATGTTTGATGACCATTTCTGTTGGAAAATCTCTCGCAAGGGATTAACAATCATATCAATGGTACGAATGTAAGTCATCTTGAGTTCTCTCCACAATATCAAAAATTTAATGATATTGAATTTTATTATCCATTTCTTTTGAACTATTTACACCATTGTTGTTCAAGCTGACGTACGAATGTAAGTCATCTTGAGTTCTCTCCACAATATCAAAAATTTAATGATATTGAATTTTATTATCCATTTCTTTTGAACTATTTACACCATTGTTGTTCAAGCTGACGATTGCTTGATCGTCACAGTAAATCTCAATTAGTTCATCCATCAGATTGAGATCCAACTCCTCTATGAACCGTCTGATCCAGACGTCATACTACAAGCTAATAGTCAGCTTTCTATATGTATCTTGGTCAATTAGTTCATCCATAAATTGAGATCCAACTCCTCTATGAACCGTCTGATCCAGACGTCATACTGCAAGCTAATAGTCAGCTTTCTATATGTATCTTGGTCCACACCCTTGCTTCTTGTTGTCCCAAGAAATAGTTGCGCCACCAAAGATAAACAAATATCCTGAAGTAGACTTCCCGTCATCTTTATCTATCTCTTCTGAAGTCGACATAGGATAACCAAGAACCTCAAGCGAGTCTGCATGTAATCCCATTTGTGATACGCTTCAGATATTTCACAATCCTCTGAACAACTTCCCAATGTGCTAGGCCAGAATTACTCTGGTACCTATTAACTAGACTCATAGGGTACGTGCAATGTGTTCTAGTAGACAACATTGCATACATTAAGCTTCCAACAACGTGAGTATTTGGGGCACTAAGTGGTTTTTGTCCCTCTTGAGGACATTGTTCCTTATACAATCTCTTCCGAGTAACTAATGTTGTAGGTGTCCGATTGCAATTTTGCAATCCAAATCTTCTGAATACTATATGCAAATATTTTTCTTGGTTTAAACTCAAAATTCTAGGCTTTCTATCCCGAAGGATCTGTATACCAAGAACGTAGGATGCTTCTTTCATGTCCTTCGATTCACTACTAAGTGCTGACTTTATCTTGTTCAACACTTCTATGTCATTTCCAGCGAGCAAAATATCATCCACATATTTATATCATTTCCAGCGAGTAAAATGCCATCCACATATTCTATGTCATTTCCAGCGAGCAAAATATAGTCCAATATAGGGCAATATTAAAACCCTCCTCCCACACTTCATGATATATACAAACTTATCCAATTTGTTTGCAACGAAACCAATTTCAGTAACAATATTGTGACATTTGAGATATCATTGTCTAGATAACTGTTTTTGTGAGACCCGTCTTCCGATATCTGTATTTTCATGTTCGATACTGATACTGTATCTTGTACCTGTGTGCCTCGTGTATCCGTACTCTATACAAGCCAATATTAGGCCTGGATTTCTTGCTTGACCTTATTTTCGTAGTTTTCTGGATTCGCTTGCCCGATATCGCACGAGCGTGTCACTCGTAGGATAAACAGCAAGAACTTAGATGGATAACCAACTTACGTAACCTAAATGTATTCTCATGGATTTTACTTGATAACCATTTCATACGTAGACTACCCTGAATCTTTAGAAGTTCATGGTAATGCCAAAGACCCGAGCTAGGACCCGCAAGAAGATCGAATAACCCAAAAAAACATAAATCCTTCCCTTATCCGTGCAAGGGGCATAGTGTTCGGGCAATTATTTGCCTAGTCAGCTTGCTAGCTGATTTAGCCAGGGGCGGATCCAAGCTTGGCTTGGGGTGGGCTCCAGCACACCCCAAAAAAGAAATTTACATTTTTTTTCATATAACTTTTTTTAGAATTTGTTTTATATGGATTAATCTACTTCCAGCCCACCCAAATGTTTGGTAGCCCATCCTAGTTATAGTTTCTGGATCCGCCCCCGGATTTAGCTAGTGACCAATGGTCACTTAGGGTCCGTTTGGTTGTGATTTTTAACATCACATCTGGAGTGCAACTACTACAGTAAATGGCAAATAACAATTGGCTGCCAACACTATGAATATATACTGCAGAAAAAAATTCTCAAAACCAAAGTTTAAACTCCACTTTTGGAGAACAGCCAAAACATGTTTTGGCAAAGATGATTTTCCAAAATTGCGGGCCTCACCCAAGTCTCTCCCTCTTTTTCTCTATCCTCATTTTCTGCAGAGGAAGGGACGTGGATTATCCATGGATTCTCCAGGGACGTGGATTCTCCATGGCGCTCGGCGTCGTGGGTCCAGAGGCGCTCGGTGTCGTGGATCCGATGGCTGCTCGGCATTGTGGATCCCGCTAGAGATGGCGGTGGTGGATCCGGTGGTGGATTCGAAGGCGCTCAGCGTGGTTGATCCCGTTGGAGATGGCGGTGGTGAAAGGCGCTCGGTGAGCTCCCGCCAACATGGTGTAACCGTAGCGCCCGACGTGGTGGATTCGGTGGCGCTCAGCTTGGTGGATTCGGACGCGCTCGGCATGGTGAATCCGGTGGCCGCTTGGCGTGGTGAATCCCGCTAGAGATGGCGGTGGTAGATCCGGAGGCGCTCAGCGTGGTGGATCCCGCTGGAGATGACGGTGGCCTTATCGTTGGTCGATAGAGGGAGGAGACGGTCATAGGTGGCGGCAAGCGAGGGGTCATGGGTGGCGACGAGCGAGGGGTCATGGGTTGCGGGCAGTAGCGAGGGGTCATTGGAGGAGAGGGTGCGGGCACGACTTCGATCAAGTCCCTCGCCCTCGCTCGAGACGACATCGTGGTGGCCACGACTTCATGGTGAACACAAAAAATTTAGATCTCGTGGTGGACATGACTTCGGTGGCGGACATGACTTTGTGGCGGATACTACCTCCCTTATAGAATTTTTGTTGGACACGTGGACAAATTTGTTAGGACACATAAATAAACACCGGTTAAATTTTATTTTTTGAAAATATTTTACCAAACAAAATTTTAACATTTTATTTCAGAAAACTATTTTTCAGATAAAAGTAACCAAACGCAAAGTAAAAATTTCTATATTCAGAAAACACATTTATAACTTACTTTCAGAAAACTGTTTTCAGAAAGAAATTTCATAAAACATATCCAAATGAACCCTAACATTCTAGTAGTGATATTATTAAACCTTTAACGAAGGATTTTCAAACGAAAATGTTGATCAAACATGATGGTTTGATGAGACTTAGAAATACCTAGGACATATTTTTCACAAATAATGAAAAGATATTCATCAATAATGACAGTCTTGGGAATTTGTTTCCCCATCTCATGAATAGTGAGAGTGTAGATTGGATGATACAGATTGACACATCTTACATATAGTGGAAGTGAGTTCAAGTTAAATCTCATAAATAGTCAAAAGTAAACTTGGAAATCAAAATGACATGTTGGACAAGTGGTAGAGGTTGGTATAGCCTACATGCCACAGGAAGCACATTGGTCCGATATAGCCAGTTTGGATGCTACATAAATTTTGATTGGGGAATTAGTCTGCACGGTATCATGAATTAAATATTGGGATAATTTAGTAATATCCCATTCAAAATATATAAACTTGCATATACCCCCATTTTTAAAAAAAATAGCAAATGCCTCCATTCCTTTGTATGGAACAAATAAACTTTAAGATATACCCTCACAATTTAACCAAAATTTTGGCTAATTTACAAAGGAATGGTGGTATTTGCTAGTTTTTTTAAATAGTGGGGGTATATGCTAGTTTCTATATTTTGAATGGAGGCATTTGCTAAATTATCCCTTACATTTTCTAACATAAATTCTCAAAGTGAAGGTATGTTGGGGGGGGGGGGGGGACGATATGTTGGATCGTGCCCTACAAATTAATAGGAGTTTCGATCGATGAATACCAAGGTTAGCAGTATCGGTATCGGACCTTTCCTATGAGTATCGTGATTGGCGATATCGGCGGTTTCAGACCGAAGTATCAGATTTTTTGGTATCAAAAAAAAAATTATTAATAAATTATTAACATTTTAGAAAAAAAAATTATACATTTAGGCATAATTTTAAATATTTATGTGTTGTTTCTTAGTAGTTTTGAAATTGAAAGAAATAGTAGTTACTCATACCGATTGGTTTACCTGCAATATATAACTTTTCTTCTTTTACACGTTTTTACAACCTTACTATAGTTTTACACCCTTGTTTATTAGTCTTTTTTTGTTCAATTTTTTTTGCCGATTAACTGAAAAATAGACCTCCAATATCGATATCGGTCAATATCGAATATCAGTCGGTACTGGATCGGGATATGTCAAACTGCATCGGTATCGGCTGTATCGGATCAGTATCGTCGATACTGCAAACTATGACGAATACACAACATCAAAATGGAGCCCCCACAAGAAATTTCTCTTCTTGCTCTCCCTCTCTCTCCATCTATCTCCATTTAATAAACAAAGAACAACTAATGTTAGGTTGGAAGGGCAGTAATTCTTAAACGCATAAGAAACTAAAGAAAGTAAAGGATCACATAAACTCCACTTTATTTCCTATAACATGTGACTGTGAGGTTAAGATGTGAGTTTCGACTAGCAGGTTATCATGTGAACACTTACAATCATATATTAATGATAGGATATAACCACAAGAGAGAGAGAAACATGTAGCCGACCACAAAATAAAATAGGTAAGTTGAGGTCGTTGAATTCAGGCAATGGATGCACCACAACAAAAAGAAGGAGATCAACAATAGAGTCAGGGTTGTTGAGAAAGACTAGAAAGGTACTGTATTGTGAAAGCGTCGGAGAACGGTAAACACACTTGAGTTCCTACCGTCTACGGGTTGGTCTGGTGTCGAACCTCGTGGTTCGCTAGATTCTCATCAAGGCCGTCGGAATATGCCGGCTTTGATACCAGTATTTTTTTTCTTGCTTGGAAATAGATAGAGGATGAAGAGAAATTTCTTGGGTTTGGGGGAGGGGTCCTTGTTTTTGTTGTATATTCTTCAATGGGAACCTCCAACAGATTGTCTACCCCCAAACATACCGTCCCTCCAAAACTTCTGTGAGGAAACGCAATTCCCGATATCATACGGACTAATTTTCTAATCGGAATTTACATATCCTCCAAATTGCCCATATTGGGCAAGTGGTTCATACTAACATTTTTGTGAAAATTCTATTCAAAACATAATTTGCAGTTAATGATGTTTCTCCTCGGAAACCCTTGAAGAGACCAGAATGAGAAAAGATACATCATACAGATACTGCATTCATCAATGTTCCATTTTTCTTTGTTTCAACCATGCATTCTGTTGTGGTGTAGAAAGCATTGTTGTTTGTTTGTGATGACATACTGAATGTAATAGTTGTCAAACTCTCTTGAATTAACTTCTTCACCTCTATCAGGTCTTAACACCTCAATGAACCATCCAATACTTTTTTCAACATCGGTTTTCTCTCTTAAAACATTCAAATGCTTCAGATTTCTAGTTAGGACTTAGGAGATATACAGAACTAACTTGGAATAACCATCTATAAATGTTATGAAATGTTCCTTGTTACCATGGGCCTTAACTCTCGAGGGTCCACAAATATCCGAGTGGAAATTTTCTAAAAGTTCACTTGGCCTTTGACCTTCCGAAAATTGATTGTTTTCTAATCACTTTCCCGGCCAAGCAGTGTTCACAGGGTAATAATCTTATTTCTTACTCCTGTCAAATTTGGTAACAAGTTCATTTTAATTATCTAATCTATCTTAATATAACATGGGTGTCCTAGTCTCATGTGTCAGAGATCAAAATCAGATAAAAGAGAAAAAAGAGTAATTCAAAACAATTACTGGAACTAGATTTTATAACAAAAAGACACCAAATCATGTTCAGCTAAAAACTTGTCCATAGCAAACACTCTCTTGTCCTTCCCAATAGAGACCCTACTATAGTAAAACCTAACCTCAAGAACGAAGACCCCTCTTCAGCAAGGCCAGAACAAAGATAAGATTGTCTTATGCCAGGTGCGCTAAGAAGGACGGATACTCGAAAATCCTGGCGTGTCTGTATCGTTGTCGTGTCAGATACAAGTATTGGATGCGTAGGGCACTCCAAATTATACTATGACACACCAAAATAGGTGTTGAATTTGTGTCACTGTATCTAAAACTTGTTGTATCGGATTCGCATCCGTTCAACATAGAAGGTGCATAAAACATATCCTTGAGGACCATGACACTGTCCCCAAGATCCAATCTATATGAACTAATTCCCTCTACATCTACATAGGTATTGATCCCCATGTAAATCCTTTGTTATCCATTCTCATTCAAACTTTAAATTATGAGACCAGATTTTGCATTTAGAGGTATACAAACAATGTTGAACTGACACAAATATGACACGGTTTTTGCATCTCCTAGTGTATTTCTATTTAGGAGTTTATGCCATGTTCCAAAACGACGCAACACATACAGGGCTGTGATTTCCAGAGTGTCCATGCTTCCTACTATATATATTTGTCACTTACGGATTATTTAGGTTTTATCATGTTATAATCGTTAGCTTCTAACGAATCATAGAAATTGAAAGATTGTTAATAACTAATTAACCTTCATGTCATCCTCGATCTTGGCAACTTGTACATGGATGCCGTCGACAATCTCCTTGAGTGGCGTCATCGTCGGGTACTTCGCTTCGTCCCAAACAAACCTAAATCGTCTCCAAAAAAAGTCAACCAGCTCCTCCCAAAACGAAAACAAATAAAATCCCAAACCCATCATCATCACCAAAATGCCCTCACCTAGTGAGGTACGAATCGACCGGCACTCCGTCGACGGTCAGTGCCCCTCCGTCGACGCCCGACGCACGCTCCAGCTCCTCGATCTGGCGGCGAATCTTGTGCGAGACCCCTTCGATGAACGCGTTCGACTGCAAAATTCCCACAATTCACCACCAAAGACCCAAACTTTGAAACCGAAACACCACAGAAATACCTTCACGAGGTCGTCGGAGAGGGAGAGGAGGGAGTCGAGGGTTCCCACGCGGAGATCGGGCGTGTTGAACTGGGGGAGAAACCGTGGATTTGATCAGAAACCCTAGAAATAGAGGGACTCGAAGGGAAATTGTAAAAATTTAGAGGGGTTCTGGCTGAGAAATCTTACTCTGTAGAGCGGAGTGTCGAATGCGTTCCTGGAGACGGACTCCTGGAGCTTGCTCCATACGGAGGCGGCGGAGCCCTGGACGGGGAGGGAGACGATCCAGTATCTCGATGCCATTAGAGAGAGAGAGAGAGAGAGCGCTGGTTCTTCTTCTTCTTCTTCTTCTTCTCCTTTCCTCTGAATATGTGATTTTGGTGTCGGGAGGAGGAAGAAGAAGAAAGGGCCGGTTGTCTGGTTTTGTTTGGGTTTATTTTGGAAACAAAGCACTAGCTTGGGCCGGTTCAATGCAACAGTGGGCCTCTATCACCCATGTACAAACAAATACTTTTCCCATGGCCAATGCTAAGGGCACCAAATAAATAAAATTTAAAGTTCATGGTTTAACTAAGACAAAAAGATTTAAAGTTCAACCTATGTGCCAGTCACACTGTCATAATGCACGAAAATGGTCCCTCAAAAAAAATATGGAAATGTATGTCAGTTATGATTCGCTATCTAGATACCTTGACAAACAATCTCTTTACCGCAAGATTAGCATATCATCACTTTGATGAGACGGATTTCATGTCATTAGGGAGAGATAATAACACCAGTGTTCTTGAAGAAGGATGATAATAGACATTGTCAATGCCCACCCTGTCTCATCTTGAACCTCTTGTCGTTCAGTGTGAAAATGAATTACAGAGGATTCTTGATCTTCAGAAGACGACACAAACTATGACAGATGTGTTCTCTAATATAGCGAAAGTGACGAGATCACATATACATGTTGAAATGTGCCTACAATGATAGATGTCCCACGAAGACGCCAAATTATTTTCGAAGGAAACATCGCCCTCGAAAGACGGCACATTGCTATCCCTGAAGGACGGCGTGTCGCACCCGAAGTGCGACACAGTACACCGGCGGTTAGCCAATCATTTCCCTCGGCCTAAAGCATGGTAGATCACCCGGGTTCAAAGGATTCATTCTCCAGGAAGAGGAGGAGTTTGGCACTCCCGAATATCGTCGTTATTTCAAATTATCCAACTCACGAGATTACTCTGGATTTATGGAAACGTCTTGGAAGAGATGAGTGCACAAAATCTCATATATGAGAATCAGAAAATTTTCATCCAGTATGCATGCTTACACGAGTTAAGGAACATGAATGAAATAATCATGGATGATACTTTTGAATATTCAGTGTCTACTGAAATAATAAAGTACAACGATATTGAACTGCATGTCGTTGAAGAATGTTAACGGATAAGAAGAAATCTAGGTCAAGTTAGATTTCCTATCAAAGAGAAAATTGTTCTTATATGTAGTTCCAACACTGCCCAATGTAAAACATGTTAGATGGTCTTCATAAGAAAGCGTAATTAGATAAATGAAATAGTGCGATATAAAATATGTCTTATTACGCAAGGCTTCTCTAAACGTTCTAGGATTGATTACAAGAAGACGTGTTCTCCCACAATGGATGTCATTACGTTCATCTACCTTGTCAGTTTAGTAGTTTCAAAAAAAATTGAACATGCAGTTGATGGATATAGTTACATCGTATTTGTACGGAGAGTTGGATACTGAAACTTATATAAAGGTCCTTGAAGGACTTTGTATGACTGACAAATAATTCTAGACCCCGAAACATATTATCGATCAATTTGAAGTCCTCACTTTATTATTGAAACAATCCGATCGAATGTGGTATAATCAGCTAAGTGAGTATTTGATCCATCTGGATATGTGAAATAAAAACAAAATATGCCCTTGCGCTTTTATCACGAATTGTGACCGTAGCAGTCTATTCCGACGATATGAATCTCATCAGGACTACTGAAGAGCTTGAGATAATTGTATCGCACATTAAGTTGAAATTTGAGATAAAAAATCTGGAAGAACTCGATTCTGCTTCGGCTTGTAGCTTGAGCATTGTACCGATGGTATTTTGGTTTACTAATCGAGTTACACCCAGAAAGGTGTTACTGTTGGAATTAATTAATTCCATTTATTGTTCTTAAAGGATGAAAAGGAAAGAGAAGGGACTTTAGTCCCACATCGAAAAAAGAGAAAGACTTTGAGAGTGGTTAAATAGGAATATGCACTCATGAGGAGTGTGCAACAACCAAAGGGTTGCTAGTGGGTGACCATTGGTTATTGTTTTATCCTCTTCATGAAAATGTAGCCGGTGTTGCCACCGACAACACCGGCTCTGGCTCCGACTCGGGCTCGGGATCGGGATCGGGATCGGGCACGAACTTGGGCGTAGAGGCGATAGTGGCGCATTGTAGACGCACTTGTGCACTTAGGTAACGTGGCATCGGGCGAGCGGCGTAGACCCAGACAAACGAAAGAGTGAATGAACCTGCGAACAGTTCCGGAACCATTCCAAGTTGCTGCTATAATTACTAAATTGCCAGCATCTTGGAATAGTTATCGGAAGAAACTACTTCACAGCTCTGAGGATTTCTCATTAGAACAAATTCAAAAACACCTTCGAATCGAAGAGGAATCGAAGGAAAGACAGAAATTCGAGAACAACGGAGTTTCTAAAGCCAACACGGTGAGCGCGAAAGGCAAGAGACCTGCAGGAAAGAAGAACTTTCTCGGTCCTAAGAAGGACCAACAAAAGTTCAAGAATTCCAACACCGCTAAAGAACCCAAGACCGGCTGTTTTGTATGTGGCAAAGCATGACATTATGCCAGAGACTGTCGGGTTCGAAAGACCCAAAACAGCGAGGTAAATCTCACTGGGACAGATGACATAATTACTACGGTGAGCAAACTAATGACGGTCAAAGGGAAGGCTCCAGGATGGTGGTACGATACTTGTGCTACCGTTCATGTTTCATACGACAAAGCAGCTTTCAAGACCTACTCTGTAGTCAATGATGGACAAGAAGTTCAGATGGAAAATAAAGGACACTCAACGGTCGTGGGAACAAGTGATGTGGAAATCCAATTCACTTTCGGAAAGAAAGTAACTCTGACTAACGTACTTCACGTCCCGGATATGAGTAGGAACCTCGTCAGTGGAGTCTTGTTGGGTAAACCAGGAATAAAATCTGTCTTTGAGTCGGACAAATTAATTTTGACCCGTAATGGTGTGTTTGTTGGAAAGGGATATATCGATGAGGGTGTGATAAAACTTTGTATCATTGAAAATAATATCAATAAAGTTTCTACTTCTGCTTACATGATTGAGTCATCTACTTTATGGCATAGTAGATTAGCGTATATAGGTATTAGCACTATGAAAAGGTTAATTAAATCTGGATTAATTTTATGCAATTCTGAAGACTTAGATAAGTGTGAAATTTGTGCAAAATCCAAAATGATTAAAAAAACCTTTTCACAGTGTAGAGCGTAATACCAACCTAGTAGATTTAGTTCACTCTGATTTATGTGAATTTAATGGCACATTATCTCGAGAAGGTAATAAATATTTTATTACCTTCATTGATGATTGCTCTAGATTTACATATGTATATTTATTAAAGCATAAAGATGAAGCCTTTAATGCTTTTAAAATATACAAATTAGAGGTTGAAAATCAACTTGGTAGAAAGATTAAAATACTTAGAAGTGATAGAGGTGGTGAATACTTTTCGTTTGAATTTAATACCTTCTGTGAAGAGAACAGTATTATTCACGAATGTTCTGCACCACGGACACCACAACAGAACGGACTAGCCGAAAGAAAAAATAGAACATATCAAGAAATGATAAATGCAATGCTAATGCATTCTGAATTATCATTTAGTTACTGCATGTCATATAATGAACCGAATTCCTTTGAAGAAAACTGGTATTTCACCATATGAGATATGGAAAGGTCGTAAGCCTAATATCAGTTATTTTAGAGTGTGGGGTTGCATAGCTTATTACAAAAACATGGATCCTAAAAGGACCAAATTAGGTTCTCGTGGAATTAAAAGTGCTTTTGTAGGTTATGCTGCCAATAGTAAGGCATATAGACTTTTAAACTTAGAGTCTAACATTATTTTCGAATCCAGAGATGTGAAATTTTTCGAGAACCTTATTACTAAGAATAAGGATCCTAAGATTCCTGCTAATGAAGAGTCTCGAGAGGAGAGCTCTTCACGGTTAGTTGAAAAACAACCCAAGCTTCGGATCAGCAAGAGAGTTCGAAAGGCTAAGGATCTAGGATCTGACGAAATAGATTCTCAACTAATTTCTTTTTACTTAGTAGAAGGAAATACAGAGAAATTTATTCGAAAGATTCCTATCATTCTTCAGGTAGAAGATGATCCTAAAACCTTTAAAGAAGCAATAGCTTCGCGGGACTCATCCTTTTGGAAAGATGCTATCCAAGATGAGATGGATTCGATAATATCTAACCACATTTGGAAAATTGTCGATCTGCCCAAAGGGTCAAGACCTATTGGATGTAAGTGGGTGTTCAGGAGAAAGTATCATAGTGATGGTACTTTAAACACCTACAAGGCTAGACTAGTAGCTAAATGATTTCGACAAAAAGAAGGAATTGATTATTTTGACACATATGCACTAGTAGCAAGAACGACTACAATTAGAATATTGTTTGCGTTAGCTTCATTGCATCATCTTAATGTTCATCAGATGGATGTCAAAACGACATTTTTAAATGGAGATCTCGATGAGAAGATTTACATGGAGCAACCAGAAGGGTTCATGCTCCCGAAATAAACAAAAGGTATATAAACTTGTTAAATCCTTGTACGGATTAAAACAAGCACCAAAGCAGTGTCATCAGAAATTTGACTCAGTCATAATTTCTAATGATTTTGTTCACAATGTTTGTGATAAGTGTTTATACACTAAAGTATATAGAAATATCGTGATATTTTTTTGTCTCTACGTTGATGATATGTTGATCATTAGCAACGAGATGAGTGAAATTACAGAAATGAAGAGGTTTCTAACTTTCACATTCAAAATGAAAGATCTTGGAATAGTTGACACTATTTTGGGGATCAAAGTAATACAAAATAGTGGAGGTTTTGAACTTACACAGTCGCACTATGTTGAGAAAGTGCTAGACAAGTTCAAACACCTATAGTTCAAAGAAGTGAACACTCCATTTGATCCAAGTGTTAAACTAGAAAAGAATTCTGGAAGAGCCGTCGCTCAATTAGAATACGCAAGTGTTATTGGGTGTCTTATGTATTTGATGCAATGCACAAGACCTGATATAGCATTTGCAGTTAGTAAAATAAGTATATTTACAAGCAACCCTAATAATGAGCATTGGAGGGCTATCGGAAGATTTTTTGGTTATCTTTTGAAAACCAAGAATCTTGGATTACAGTATAGTAGATTTTTTGCCGTACTAGAAGGATATACCGATGCTAGTTGGATATCAAGTGTCGGGGATAACAAATTTACGACAGGTTGGATATTTACACTTGCCGGAGGGGCAGTTTCTTGGAAAAACAAGAAACAAACGTGCATTATCCATTCGACCATGGAGTCAGAGTTTGTGGCTCTAGCTTCTGCAGGACAAGAAGCTGAGTGGTTGAGGAATCTTCTATTAGAAGTTCCGCTGGCTAAGGATAATGTATCAAAAGTGTCAATACATTACGATAGTCAAGCTACTCTGGCAAGAGCCTACAACGAAGTGTATAATGGAAAGTCCAGACATATAAGTCTAAGACATACCTACGTAAGGAAATTGATTAAAGATGGAATCATTTCTCTTACGTATGTGCGTACCAGCTATAACTTAGCCGATCCCTTTACTAAACCACTAGCTAGGGATTTAGTAAAATCTACCTTGAGAGGTATGGAATTGAAACTCCTTGAGTAAGAGTTCCAACAACAGTGGCAACCCAATCTAATGTTAAGAAAACCTTAACCTTAGATTCAATGGGTAACAACAAACTGTTGATTTGGATGTATACGACATGATTATGTCGACTGTTGCAATTTGAGGGTTGAGTTTATAAAACTCTTAATGAAGTTCAGTAATATTGACATGTATCTGTAAAGCAACAGAGATACTGAAAGAACTTCACATATGTGAATTTAGAGATGGTGTCGTCTCAGTAAGATCTGGAGTTTATCTTATAAAAATTCACGAGACAGGATCAGCACATGGCCATTAATAGTGCTAAGCGAGAAATGTAGGCGAAGAACTACAAAAGAATGTGTGTAAAGTAACACCGATTTTATCACAAGGAATAACTGGTTCAAAGCCCAGCTACCAGAGATTCCGATAAAATCTTGTGTTGCATCTACTAAGGTTAGGTTCAAATCGAAAGATACCTAACTGTATTAACATTCTTTAAGTGATGTATTCTGGAATTCCTTTCCATCATTTATGGAACAAGTGGGGGATTGTTGGAATTAATTAATTCCATTTATTGTTCTTAAAGGATGAAAAGGAAAGAGAAGGGACTTTAGTCCCACATCGGAAAAAGAGAAAGGCTTTGAGAGTGCTTAAATAGGAATGTGCACTCATGAGGAGTGTGCAACAACCAAAGGGTTGCTAGTGGGTGATCATTAGTTGTTGTTTTATCCTTTTCATGAAAATATAGTCGGTGTCGGCAACACCGGCTCCGGCGCGGGATCGGGCACGGGCTCGGGCGTAGAGGCGATAATGGTGCATTGTAGACGCACTTGTGCACTTAGAAAACGTGGCATCGGGCGAGCGGCGTAGGCTCGGGCCTCGGGCTCCTCGCGACGATTCTCGCCCCGAGAATTCCTATTTTTGCAGCAGCCCAGACAAACGAAAGAGTGAATGAACCTGCGAATAGGTGAATGAATGTTATTTCGGAAGGGTCGCGACTTCACGAAACAACATGAATTCTTCTATATATACTTCAGATTTCTGAGTCTAAAATACACAGAATCTTAGTATTCATTCATCTTTCTTTTCTCTTCCAAATATTTCCAGAAAGGTGTTCTTCCCTACGCCGGTGTCTCCAAACGTCTGGTGAACCTCCGGCATAAAGGCTGTCTTATCCTGGGTGTTCTGGCATGCTGACTCCAAGACGTTACCGGAGTGCCCGAAATACTTTAAGAAAAGTGCTGCTAAATGCACGATTCAAGCCTCGACGACAGTTTCAACTTTGCAGAACTCCAAAGTGAAGTACTTACAATTTCTAACAATCTGTCAAGGCAGAACGCAAAAAGCTCAAAGAGGACGAACTGCTGTGCCGTGGTCACATTCTGAACACCCTGTCGGACAGACTGTACGACCTCTACACAGAAAATCCTTCGGCAATTGACATATGGAAGGCTCTGGAATTCAAATTCAGAGCATAAGAAGAAGGTACAAAGAAATTTCTTATATCAAAGTATTTTGATTTCAAAATGGTTGATACAAAGCCTATACTAGCCCAAGTACACGAACTACAAGTTCTAGTCAACAAACTCAGGGTAGTGAAGATAGAACTTCCGGAACCATTCCAAGTTGGTTCTATAATTACTAAATTGCCAACATCTTGGAATAGTTATCGGAAGAAACTACTTCACAGCTCTGAGGATTTCTCACTGGAACAAATTCAAAAATACCTTCGAATTGAAGAGGAATCGAAGGAAAGACAGAAATCCGAGAACAACGGAGTTTCTAAAGCCAACGCGGTGAGCGCGAAAGGCAAGGGACCTGCAGGAAAGAAGAACTTTCTCGGTCCTAAGAAGGACCAACAAAAGTTCAAGAATTCCAGTACCGCTAAAGGACCCAAGATCGGCTGTTTTGTATGTGGCAAAGCAGGATATTATGCCAGAGACTGTCGGGTTCGAAAGACCCAAAACAGCGAGGTAAATCTCACTGAGACAGATGACATAATTGCTACGGTGAGCAAATTCATGACGGTCAAAGGGAAGGCTCCAGGATGGTGGTACGATACTTGTGCTACCGTTCATGTTTCATACGATAAAGCAGCTTTCAAGACCTACTCTGAAGTCAATGATGGACAAGAAGTTCAGATGAAAAATGAAGGACACTCAACGGTCGTGGGAACAGGTGATGTGGAAATCCAATTCACTTCCGGGAAGAAAGTAACTCTGACTAACGTACTTCACGTCCCAGATATGAGTAGGAACCACGTCAGTGGAGTCTTGTTGGGTAAACCAGGAATAAAATATGTCTTTGAGTCGGGCAAATTAATTTTGACCCGTAATGGTGTGTTTGTTGGAAATGGATATACCAATGAGGGTATGATAAAACTTTGTATAATTGAAAATAATATCAATAAAGTTTCTACTTCTGCTTACATGATTGAGTCATCTACTTTATTGTAGTGACCCGCTCCGCCCTAGCGGAACGCCGATTCAAACGGCAAGTGCAACGACTCAAAAACGAGCCATCGACCCGAAGAGTTGCTTCGACCCGATGAAGTATCGATGCGAATCGATGCAAGACTTGCATTGGCCCGTCAAGATGAATCCAGACTTAGACTATCAAAGGCGCGCTCGGAGTATCGCTCGGCCGATGCAAACATCGCTAAGGTGGGTGGCTCCGATGAACCCGTCTGTGCTTAGCCTAGATACATAACAATACGGACACTATCACGAGAATCGCTAGGCGATAACCTCTTGCATGCTAATAAATGACTCAACGCACCTAGCTAAGGAAATAATCCCAATTTGTATGCTTGTATAGAATATGGAAAGGAACATGGAAAAAGTACGAGAACTCTCGCCCGCGCTCCATGCTCGTGCTACGGCACAAGCCTACGTTTATGCTCCTTATGCGTCCAACAATAAAACAATGAATGGTTTACAACAATGAACGGGAAGGCTATCAATATAGTCGTTCCGAGTAGAGTATAGCGACACTGAAAGGCTATGGGACCGATGGGTCGCCAAGGCGACTCCCGTATGAGGAGTTGCGTAATACTTGAATGAATAAATCAACGAATCAATGAATGAATGAATGAATACGTGAATGAATAGATAAACGAATGAACAAGTGAAAGAAAGAAAGAAAAGAAAGAATAAAGAAAAGATAAGAAAAGAAAGAATGGTTAGCGACAGGTGTGACGGACACGTGCATCGGGGCTCGCTACCCGCGCTGCACGGACGCCAACCTGGTCGATAACGCATTATGGCTAAGGGTTAGCCTACGGCTCGGAGATAGCCGCTAAGTAAAATACAAGTTAATACGAAATGGTCGTGGACAAACGGCACGGGCGATGGGGGGGTAAACCGTGGCCGTCGAGTGGAAGGATTCTGCGGCACGGGCGTTGGGGGGGTAAACCGTGGCCGGCCTAGGCAGAATCAATACGGGACTTACGGGCTGCTTGGGTGCGGGCTTGGGCACCAAGAGACGTAAGTGCAGGGTATATTCAAGACTTAACGGGGTGTACCAGCCATCACCCTACGCTAAGTTGAGAAATACCACAGGGGAATGTCCTAAATGGCTTGTAAAGCCAGCGACCCGTACATGTAGATTAAGTGGACTATGCTGGTGGCAATCCACGTGCAAGTTCTTGCATTGAAATCAAAGTAGTCTAAGTTAAATGAACAAGTGTCTCCTGAACATGCTTGCAAAGTAACATCCTGAACATGAACGTGCTCGAAATGTAACATGCCTGAACATGCTTGAAATATACCACCCCGAACATGCTTGAAATGTGCCTCCTGAACATGCTCAAAACGTAACACTAGAACATGCCCACGACGTGCTAGAACCCGAGACATAGACACGCCCGTAATATTGAATGTTTACATGAATCACGTCAAGTTACTTCATGTTAATTGTTGACTAACTTGGTTTACTTGGACAGGGAAGGCCGGACGGTAAGTATGGGTAAGTCGTGCATGTATTTTAATGCAGACACTTGAATTAGGCAACACGATATGGGTTACGATATATGCCATGAAACTGATCCTAAGGCAAGATTAGAAAGACAATGAACGATAGTCGGTGCACAAAAGTAAATGCAACGTATTTGGTAATGATAGCATTGTGGGCGAGCTAGCCTCCCCACCAGTGCATAACAATGTACTGATAACCCCACAGTCTGCTTGCAGGAAGCAGGAGACGTCGGCGGGTGCGGAGCTTTCCTCGTACGTGCTAAGGCGCGGAGCTATCTCTCGAGCCTTGGAGCGTTGCAAGGAGCTGGAGCACCATATACAGGACATAATGTATTGGAACATCGCCATGTATCATTCTATCTTGTAAGCCACTTGGCACGCCTTTTATGTTTCTGAGAGAGAGCTTGAGTGATTTGTAATATCGGTCTAGCGCCGCTTGTAAACTTCGTGAATATCAATAAAGAGATCGAATTTGCTTCTACTTGTGTTTATTTACTTTCCGCTGCAATGGGGACACTCTGTGCGACTCTGTGGCCTAGCTCAAATCGGCCGTTTCTGGACTTGGCCTTGTACGGGCGCAACCTAGGCCCGTACGGCATCCGCCTTAGCGAGGACGATCGCTCCTACGGGAGCGGAGCGTGACAGATTGGTATCAGAGCACGGCTTTACGTCCTTGGACATCAATTCGATTTTCTCAGTTTTGAAAGCTCGTTGTTGGAAAAAGAAGTGTACGCTCTCTCTCGTTATGCTTTGGGATGTTCCATACAATAAGTCTAATACTTTCAAAAGCTCGTACGATCACTCGGTTGGACGGGATCGATAGGCGAAGGCCTTTGTGCCACCATGACGGACTTGAGTTGGAAGGAGCCGATGTTAAAAGTTAGCAAACGCAAGGCGTGCTTGAATAAGCTTACGCTGACGATAGCAAACGAGTACACGAGACCGAAGTATAGTTCGAACGGGATGGTCATGCACGCAGCCTTTTGGCTAAGTAGTGCGGAGTATCGCGCACCTAGACCCTTTGGTGCAAACGAGTTGCAAACGAGAATGAGTGAGCATGCAAACTTGGATGTAGTCCGTGCGGGATGGTTAAGCGGTACAACTTAGTCCGCGTGTCGCGCACCTCGACTCTTGGATGCAATCGGGTTGCGAGCGATGTCAATGTATCGCTCGATCGAAAACGGAGATACGCTTTGAGTGTATATCGATAGGAATGCTATCGAGTTAACGCTTAGGCACACCCGAAGGATTGACTTGGATTTTGAGGATTAGTGCGAACGACTTAGTACATCGAGGCGACGTGAGCGATTACGCTAGAGATTCGTCGAACGAATCTGAAGGATGTCTTAGCGCATGACGCGAACGTGATTGAGGACTAGATCATATGGCTTGAATCCGAGTGGTGTATGTGATAGGCTCGGAGAAGAATAAAAATGAGTGTCGATGACTAGTCGAGTGGCTCGAACCCTGAGTGGTGTATGGACGTCATAGAAATTGTTCGAACGAGACTACAAGATATACGGATAGAACGGGTATGTCGGCGAGGCGATGCGATCGCACAAAGCCTTAGAACGTGTCACGCTTAGTTGATCATGACTTCGAATGTTCCGAACGAGATGTCGTTCAGACAACTTATGAATAGGCAACGCATGTTAGAAAACGATTCGGAATGATGAATGAAAGTGAATGATCTTGATCGAGGAAACTTAGAGGATCGCGCGTACGACTTCGGATTGATTCAAATGAATTGTGACTTGAGTTTGAACAACGATCTTGAAACTAGCTTGAGGAATAGCAGTTGAACTTGATCTTGAATATTAAATGAAATTGTGGAATATCCAACTCGGATAAACAGCATCAATGCACGACTCAAAATTGGTTGCAAAGGAAGATCGTCAGGTTACGCATATCGTCGATGGTATTGAGGCGTATCAAAGATCGATATGCGATAACTCGGGGGTACTCTGACTTGGCAAATGACGATCGTGCAAATGTCATTGTTCCGTTGGAAGCTATACCTGGGATGTTGAAACGTGTCGAGGAAAATATAGACGTGGCTCGTGGATTTTCTAGTTGAACGAAATGACGAATGGACTATCGATCTTGGCTTGAATGAAAATGAAAATACTTGGATTTACTTCGACGATAACCTCAACGTCGACATGCTTGTCTTATGCGAGCGCAACTCCAGCCTCGCACATGCGTCGCGCCGAATAGGGCGATCACTCCGCGTGAGTGCTGGTATGGTGATTCATATAGCGGGGGTGATTGACCTAGCTTGGCGTAACAATTTGTGTGCTTCGATTTGTGGTTTGACGCGAAGGTGACTCAAGAATGGATTTGTGTGCTTGAAGAATCGAACTTGAGGATTGAGTAGGTCCAATCCGCGTATCGAAAATGAATTAGTCTGGACCCAAACAAGAGTTACGCCCCGATGAGAATGATTATTCCACGGGAGCGTTGCATGGTGATTCATGAACCACCGTGGATAATCGGACTCGCGTGAGATTGGGGCACAACATATTGTCAAGTTAGATGAACTCGTGATCGAATACGTGAATTGGTTAGAATGGATATGTGAAGTATGTCAATTTAGTGATTTGAATGGATTTGAATTCGTTACGGTGTACGACGAATACATTGATGCGAATAGGTGATCGTGCTCGATGTTTAGAAATCTGAGTGATGCGAGCTTGGGTAGAAAACCCCGTACTACCGACTTTGGTTTGACCCTAGGATTGGGGTCAGTGTTGGCATTATTGTTGGGGAACTATGATTCCAATCCTGAACATTGACTTAGCCTCGAAAAGATGGCCTAGCGGGTAGGCGAGAGGCCCTGTTTCATGAGTTATCAATCGAAGGATTGATCTTGAGGATTGGCATGGATGGATAGTATGAATCACGAATATAGGAATACCCCTCACGAGATTCGGCTGACATGCATATATTCAGGGACGCTTGAGTATGTGCACGATGCAACTCGAGTGAGAATAACAATTTCTAGATCATGCGGCTTGGCTGAATGCATATATTTTGGGGACGCTTGGAATGCGTGCACGATCCAGCCAAGTGATACATTGAGTTCAAGTAAGACTTGAGGAATGGAAGAGTGTCGAAGATCTTGAAATTGCGTTAAGTAAAGGATCGATACTAGTACGAGCGTGGCTCGGAATCAAAGAAAACGTGTAAGTGGAGTGTGCGTGAACGACAACGAGATTGGCCCTAAATAAGTGAATGATATGGAATCGATATCGTGCAAATAAAAGTTGGTATAACGAATTGGACCATTGATAGGAAGATATACTCGAGGATAGTGCAATACTTAGTCTTGAATCGGACGAAAATTTCATAGACTTGGTCGACCCCGCTAAGCAGAAATCATACTGATTTCGTGGACACGAACGCTTGAAAAGCGAATCGGGTCATCTCGATGACCGAGATAAACGAAAGTGAGTTTGCCTTAGCCTACGACCCTCGTATTTGACAAATTACAACGTGCCTCGTGCAACCATTCCAGCTCCATGACACGTTAAAATAGCAACCGAGTCAAAGAAACACGACAATTGAATAAGTATCATCAACTCTAAAATGAGTAAAAAGTCATTCGATAAAATTGATCGAACATAAGCGACACGGAACTTAGAAAGAAACTGAGTACCGTTCGATGCCATCGAACGATAAAGCCATTCGATAGGAAATTGCCTAAGATGCGCACACGATCCGAGTTAAGGAACGGTAGGATGACCTGCACTCAGGAAGTCTCGAGGACGAGACTTATTTTGAGTGGTGTATTATGTAGTGACCCGCTCCGCCCTAGCGGAACGCCGATTCAAATGGCAAGTGCAACGACTCAAAAACGAGCCGTCGACCCGAAGAGTTGCTTCGACCCGATGAAGTATCGATGCGAATCGATGCAAGACTTGCATTGGCCCGTCAAGATGAATCCAGACTTAGACTATCAAAGGCGCGCTCGGAGTATCGCTCGGCCGATGCAAACATCGCTAAGGTGGGTGGCTCCGATGAACCCGTCTGTGCTTAGCCTAGACACATAACAATACGGACACTATCATGAGAATCGCTAGGCGATAACCTCTTGCATGCTAATAAATGACTCAACGCACCTAGCTAAGGGAATAATCCCAATTTGTATGCTTGTATAGAATATGGAAAGGAACATGGAAAAAGTACGAGAACTCTCGCCCGCGCTCCATGCTCGTGCTATGGCACAAGCCTACGTTTATGCTCCTTATGCGTCCAACAATGAAACAATGAATGGTTTACAACAATGAACGGGAAGGCTATCAATATAGTCGTTCCGAGTAGAGTATAGCGACACTGAAAGGCTATGGGACCGATGGGTCGCCAAGGCGACTCCCGTATGAGGAGTTGCGTAATGCTTGAATGAATAAATCAACGAATCAATGAATGAATGAATGAATACGTGAATGAATAGATAAACGAATGAACAAGTGAAAGAAAGAAAGAAAAGAAAGAATAAAGAAAAGATAAGAAAAGAAAGAATGGTTAGCGACAGGTGTGACGGGCACGTGCATCGGGGCTCGCTACCCGCGCTGCACGGACGCCAACCTGGTCGATAACGCATTATGGCTAAGGGTTAGCCTACGGCTCGGAGATAGCCGCTAAGTAAAAGACAAGTTAATACGAAATGGTCGTGGACAAACGGCACGGGCGATGGGGGGGTAAACCGTGGCCGTCGAGTGGAAGGATTCTGCGGCACGGGCGTTGGGGGGGTAAACCGTGGCCGGCCTAGGCAGAATCAATACGGGGCTTACGGGCTGCTTGGGTGCGGGCTTGGGCACCAAGAGACGTAAGTGCAGGGTATATTCAAGAGACTTAACGGGGTGTACCAGCCATCACCCTACGCTAAGTTGAGAAATACCACAGGGGAATGTCCTAAATGGCTTGTAAAGCCAGCGACCCGTGCATGTAGATTAAGTGGACTATGCTGGTGGCAATCTACGTGCAAGTTCTTGCATTGAAATCAAAGTAGTCTAAGTTAAATGAACAAGTGTCTCCTGAACATGCTTGCAAAGTAACATCCTGAACATGAACGTGCTCGAAATGTAACATGCCTGAACATGCTTGAAATATACCACCCCGAACATGCTTGAAATGTGCCTCCTGAACATGCTCAAAACGTAACACTAGAACATGCCCACGACGTGCTAGAACCCGAGACATAGACACGCCCGTAACATTGAATGTTTACATGAATCACGTCAAGTTACTTCATGTTAATTGTTGACTAACTTGGTTTACTTGGACAGGGAAGGCCGGACGGTAAGTATGGGTAAGTCGTGCATGTATTTTAATGCAGACACTTGAATTAGGCAACACGATATGGGTTACGATATATGCCATGAAACTGATCCTAAGGCAAGATTAGAAAGACAATGAACGATAGTCGGTGCACAAAAGTAAATGCAACGTGTTTGGTAATGATAGCATTGTGGGCGAGCTAGCCTCCCCACCAGTGCATAACAATGTACTGATAACCCCACAGTCTGCTTGCAGGAAGCAGGAGACGTCGGCGGGTGCGGAGCTTTCCTCGTACGTGCTAAGGCGCGGAGCTATCTCTCGAGCCTTGGAGCGTTGCAAGGAGCTGGAGCACCATATACAGGACATAATGTATTGGAACATCGCCATGTATCATTCTATCTTGTAAGCCACTTGGCACGCCTTTTATGTTTCTGAGAGAGAGCTTGAGTGATTTGTAATATCGGTCTAGCACCGCTTGTAACCTTTGTGAATATCAATAAAGAGATCGAATTTGCTTCTACTTGTGTTTATTTACTTTCCGCTGCAATGGGGACACTCTGTGCGACTCTGTGGCCTAGCTCAAATCGGCCGTTTCTGGACTTGGCCTTGCACGGGCACAACCTAGGCCCGTGCGGCATCACGCCTTAGCGAGGACGATCGCTCCTACGGGAGCGGGGCGTGACATTTATGGCATAGTAGATTAGCGCATATAGGTATTAGCACTATGAAAAGGTTAATTAAATCTGGATTAATTTCATGCAATTCTGAAGACTTAGATAAGTGTGAAATTTGTGCAAAATCCAAAATGATTAAAAAAACTTTTTCACAGTGTAGAACGTAATACCAACCTACTAGATTTAGTTCACTCTGATTTATGTAAATTTAATGGCACATTATCTCGATGAGGTAATAAATACTTTATTACCTTCATTGATGATTGCTTTAGATTTACATATGTATATTTATTAAAGCATAAAGATGAAGCCTTTAATGCTTTTAAAATATACAAATCAGAGGTTGAAAATCAACTTGGTAGAAACATTAAAATACTTAGAATTGATAGAGGTGGTGAATATTTTTCTTTTGAATTTAATACCTTCTGTGAAGAAAACGGTATTATTTATGAATGTTCTGCACCACGGACACCTCAACAGAACGGACTAGCAGAAAGAAAAAATAGAACATATCAAGAAATGATAAATGCAATGCTAATGCATTCTGAATTATCATTTAGTTTGTGGAGAGAAGCTTTACTTACTGGATGTCATATAATGAACCGAATTCCTTTGAAGAAAACTGGTATTTCACCATATGAGATATGGAAAGGCCGTAAGCCTAATATCAGTTATTTTAGAGTGTGGGGTTGCATAGCTTATTACAAAAACATGGATCCTAAAAAGACCAAATTAGGTCCTCGTGGAATTAAAAGTGCTTTTGTAGGTTATGCTGCCAATAGTAAGGCATATAGACTTTTAAACTTAGAGTCTAACATTATTGTCGAATCCAGAGATGTGAAATTTTTCGAGAACCTTATTACTAAGAATAAGGATCCTGAGATTCCTGCTAATGAAGAGTCTCGTGAGGAGAGCTCTTCACGGTTAGTTGAAAAATAACCCGAGCTTCGGATCAGCAAGAGAGTTCGAAAGGCTAAGGATCTAGGACCTGACGAAATAGATTCTCAACTTATTTCATTTTACTTAGTAGAAGGAAATACAGAGAAATTTATTCGAAAGATTCCTATCATTCTTCAGGTGGAAGATGATCCTAAAACTTTTAAGGAAGCAATAGCTTCGCGGGACTCATCTTTTTGGAAAGATGCTATCCAAGATGAGATGGATTCGATAATATCTAACCACACTTGGAAAATTGTCGATCTGTCCAAAGGGTCAAGACCTATTGGATGTAAGTGGGTGTTCAGGAGAAAGTATCATAGTAATGGTACTTTAAACACCTACAAGGCTAGACTAGTAGCCAAAGGATTTCGACGAAGAGAAAGAATTAGTTATTTTGACACATATGCACCAGTAGCAAGAACGACTACAATTAGAATATTGTTTGCATTAGCTTCATTGTATCATCTTAATGTTCATCAGATGGATGTCAAAACGGCATTCTTAAATGGAGAACTCGATGAGGAGTTTACATGGAGCAACCGGAAGGGTTCGTGCTCCCGGGTACAGATTAAAATAAGCACCAAAGCAGTGGCATCAGAAATTTGACTCAGTCATAATTTCTTATGGCTTTGTTCACAATGTTTGTGATAAGTGTTTATACACTAAAGTATATGGAAATATCGTGATATTTTTTTGTCTCTACGTTAATGATATGTTGATCATTAGCAACGAGATGAGTGGAATTACAAAAACTAAGAGGTTTCTAACTTTCACATTCAAGATGAAAGATCTTGGAATAGTTGACACTATTTTGGGGATCAAAATAATACAAAACAGTGGGGGTTTTAAACTTACGCAGTCGCACTATGTTGAGAAAGTGCTAGACAAGCTCAAACACCTAAAGTTCAAAGAAGTGAACACTCCATTTGATTCAAGTGTTAAACTAGAAAAGAATACTGGAAGAGCCGTCGCCCAATTAGAATACGCAAGTGCTATTGGATGTCTTATGTATTTAATGCAATGCACAAGACCTGATATAGCATTTGCAGTTAGTAAAATGAGTAGATTTACTAGCAACCCTAATAATGAGCATTGGAGGACTATCGGAAGAATTTTTGGTTATTTTTTGAAAACCAAGAATCTTGGATTACAATATGGTAGATTTCCTGCCGTATTAGAAGGATATACCGACGCTAGTTGGATATCAAGTGTCGGGGATAACAAATCTACGACGGGTTGGGTATTTACGCTTGCCGGAGGGACAGTTTCTTGGAAGAGCAAGAAACAAACGTGCATTACCCATTCGACCATGGAGTCAGAGTTTGTGGCTCTAGCTTCTGCAGGACAAGAAGCTGAGTGGTTGAGGGATCTTCTATTAGAAGTTTCGCTGACTAAAGAGAATGTATCAAAAGTGTCAATACATTGCGATAGTCAAGCTATTCTAGCAAGAGCCTACAAAGAAGTGTATAATGTGAAGTCTAGACATATAAGTCTAAGACATACCTACGTAAGGAAATTGATCAAAGATGGAATCATTTCTCTTACGTATGTGCGTACCAGCTATAACTTAGCTGATCCCTTTACTAAACCACTAGTTAGGGATTTAGTAAAGTCTACCTCGAGAGGTATGGGATTGAAACTCCTTGAGTAAGAGTTCCAACAACAGTGGCAATCCAATCTAATGTTAAGAAAATCTTGTGTTGCATCTACTAAGGTTAGGTTCAAGTTGAAAGATACCTAACTGTATTAACATTCTTTAAGTGATGTATTCTGGAATTCCTTTCCATCATTTATGGAACAAGTGGGGGATTGTTGGAATTAATTAATTCCATTTATTGTTCTTAAAGGATGAAAAGGAAAGAGAAGGGACTTTAGTCCCACATCGGAAAAAGAGAAAGACTTTGAGAGTGTTAAATAGGAATGTGCACTCATGAGGAGTGTGCAACAACCAAAGGGCTGCTAGTGGGTGACCATTGGTTGTTGTTTTATCCTCTTCATGAAAATGTAGCCGGTGTTGCCACCGGCACCACCGGCTCCGGCTCCGGCTCCGGCTCGGGCTCGGGCTCGGAATCGAGCACGGACTTGGGCGTAGAGGCGATAGTGGCGCATTGTAGACGCACTTGTGCACTTTGACATCGGGCGAGCGGCGTAGGCTCGGGCTCCTCGCGGCGATTCTTGCCCCGATAATTCCTATTTTTGCAACAGCCCAGACAAACGAAAGAGTGAATGAACCTGCGACCCGAGCTCCTCGCGGCGATTCTCGTCCCGATAATTTCTATTTTTGCAGCAGCCCAAACAAACGAAAGAGTGAATGAACCTGCGAACAGGTGAATGAATGTTGTTTCGGAAGGGTCGCGACTTCACGAAACAACATGAATTCATCTATATATACTACAGATTTCTGAGTCTAAAACACACAGAATCGGAGTATTCATTCCTCTTTCTTTTCTCTTCCAAAGATTTCCAGAAAGGTGTTCTTTCCTACGCCGGTGTCTCACAACGTCTGGTGAACCTCCGGCAGAATGGATGTCTTATCCTGGGTGTTCTGGCGTGCTGACTCCAAGACGTTATCGGAGTGTCCGAAACACTTTAAGGAAAGTGCTGCTAAATGCACGATTCAAGTCTCGACGACAGTTTCAACTTTGCAGAACTCCAAAGTGAAGTACTTGCAATTTCTAACAGTTACGTCAATTTAATATGGACAAAACAAAACTCTCGAGTACACTCATGATCGTCCGTTTCCTAGATGCTAAACAAGACATATTCTGTCTTAAAAAAGACGTGGAGAGTATTGGAACATGAAACTCCGTATCTAAGTACAATAGACGCATTATTGTACTTAGCTCAATGCATTAAGTGAACAATGGAGAAAGAAAGAGGTTGTCATCACGTTACTAGAGGTTAATGTAGGTTCCTGATAGTGGATTGAACCATTTCATGAAGGGAATTAAAAAAAAAATGGGGGTCTTGAATTTTTATCCCAACTTAAAACACACTACAATGAAGCTCTAATGAAGGAGTAAGCTTTTTTTTTTTTTTATCAAACAGACATCCTATGTTGTCAAAACATACGTCCTCGGTTTGCATGAAAATCGCAAAGTGAGAAAGCGTCCATAATGGTTCCAAGTTCTTGTGGCCATTACGTCGCCTCGCAGCTTCACTCGAACATGTGGAACAAAGTATGCAAGTTAAATAGTAGCTGTTGGTTTTGGAACATGACTGTGAATACAATGTAGAGGGTTTGTCAAAGGTGGAAAGTGACAAAAAATAGAAAGAGTTACCATAACCTCGTTATTAAAAAAAAAGAGAGTAAATTTTAACTTGATACCCTTAAATATTTTAATTTTTCAACTTAATACTCTAAATTTTGAAACTCGACAATTAGATACCATCAACTATTGAAAATTTTCATGTTGATACCCACTCAGGTTAACTATTCTTTAAAAAAAACTGACGAAACTCCTCCTTCCCTACCTCGGCTCCATCTTCCCCTGCAGCACACCCCAGGCTACCCCCCCCCCCCCCCCCCCCAAAGAAAAAAAATAATAATAATAAAAATTATTCGCCGCTACTGCTGCCGGAGAGAGGAGGAGAAGGGTATTTTTATAATTTATAATTTTCTGTTAACAATTATGGATGAGTTAGCAAGTTTTAAAGTTTAAGACACCAAGTTAAAAACTAAAATAACTGAGGCTATCAAGTTAAAATTTATAGCCTAAAAACAAGGAATCGTGCAAGATATTAAACAATCCATTGTCTATCAGGTGATTCTTTTGAGCAAATCCATTAAGCACTGTTGTGAACTTATTAGTATCAAAATTTATCAATGACATTCATCTTGTAAACAGATACAGCACAATACAATACTGCCACCACCAAACCGAGCTAAACCTAATATTGTTACAGGCTAAAGATGGAAGAGAATATTTCCCCCAGAAATGAATCTCCAATGATTTTTCTTCTTTTTCTGTCCACTTCTTGTGTACTTAACCATGCCATATACAAATTGAACCTAGCCATAAGTGGTACAGTTGCATCGATGCCAGAAAAAAAAAATCTTCCAAAACTTTGCATGAGATCAGAACCAATTTGAGACGGGAAAATCCCGAAGCTTCCGAAGATGTCTCTCCATATCCTGCCTGGTCTTGACCCACTCTTCTCGCTCTATGACAGTGGTGGGATCATCCCTTTGGCTCTGCATTCAGTTTAGGGAATTAGAAAATGCACACAGACATATATCATCCAACTTATGCTGAAAACAATTGTTACCTTATCTATTATTTTGAAAGAGTTGCCACCATCACGTATGATTAACAGGTCATCTCTCCTATCCCTATCTCTTCCTCCAGGAATAGTAACCTATTAAAACATGTTCAAACTTGAGTTAATCAACAATCAAGCTTACTTCAATAAGGCCTGAATGGAACTAAGTTTTACAGCAATTATTAATATTTCCCCCTTCATTTTGGATTTTGTCGAGAAAATCCTAGTGCCACTACTTGACTGCATAAATTTCAACTGTGGGACCAGTAAAGCAGGGTTTCCATATACTTTTTAGATCATACCACAAGTTCCTCACTCGCCCATTGTTAACCTTGGGAAGAACTTAAAATCAGCCAAAGGATTGGTCGCAGGATGACAGCCTGTCATGGGATTTATCAACTTGGCTTCATAAAGAATATTAGTTGCTTATACATTGGATTAATAAAGCCCAAATCTTCATATTATGTTTTTCGAAATTCAAGACCATAGGGGGACTTCTCTAGGAACCAGACCAATCTGAATTTGGTACTCAAGAGGCAAATATAATTTTGACAAAAAGAAGCTCATCCTTCGTGCTCTCAACATATTACTACTCTATTGTTCTTTAGATTTAGTTCTTTATTCCCCACCTTCTTCTGCCCAACTATCCCTCCTTTTTCCATTATTCCTGCTTTGTTACTGATAGAAGGTTATAGCTTCAGAAATTCCTTTTAAAGTTACTACATGCTTCCACTTAAGGACACACGTTAGAAGAATTTCAGGTAAGCATGGGAAGTGAATAAAGAGGGCTATCTAAATAGGCCTTTTAGGTTGTAGGGGACAGGCAGCTGAAGTAATTATCTTTAAGGTATGTTGAGCTACGGCAGGCCTTTTTTTTTTTTTTTTTTTTACTTCATAGTACTACTTCACACATTGTTGCATGTTTCACAAGCTCTTACAAAGTGGTAAGTATGATAATTCAAAGAAATAGGTAAGAGGAGAGAAACATGTTCCTGTACATAAAAAGTACAGTTAATGCTGTAAACAGTTTCTTACCACTACTTTAGCTCTTGTTATAGATTTTGATTTTGAGTCAATCACGTAAATTTCTTCAAAATCAAGTACAAATTCTGAGTCTGAAATTCGTCTGTTTCTGTAATGTTTTGTTAAGAAAACCTGCAACAAAATGAGACATCAGAAACAATGAGCCATTCAGGGGTATAATGAAGAAGAAGCTCTAACTAGTCCTAAGAAGAGCAATAAAAAGTCAGCATTCATATCGTGGCTTTAGAACTTTCTTCACAGAACATAAACCTTTAAACAGAAAAAAACCGTACAACAGGTGGTCTATCACTATATCAAAGAAGAAAGAAGTTATCAACAAGCCACGGTTCTGAATTATCTAAAATTTGGACTTATCTAAATAAAATTTGGACTTATCTAAATAAAATTTGGACTTATCTAAGAAAGAACTTCATTGGGCTAGCACATGAAGTTGTCCATTCCAAATAAACTTTGGACTTATCTAAAATTTTATATTACTCCCCACATTAACCTATCGCCAACAAAGCAAACAGCAAGAGAAACTGATCCATATATCCTACGAGTATAACTTAAAAAAGAAAAAATATGTCGAGTATGTTGACCCTCAATCCGACTATGCAAAAAATGCTTTCATTGCAAATCCTACATTAAGCTTTCAGATATGGGACGTGTCTACATGATTGGGACCAATTAACTACTTAATAGACTTATGAAGTGATTGATAGATCGGCAGGACCACTCTGTTTATTATAAAAGGAAACATGGATGCCAATTGGCTCAATCCCAAACAGTGGCTCCCTGGAAAATATATAGAAACAGCAGGGGGGGGGGGGGGGGGGGGGGGACTAAGGCGCTTTAGCATCACTAGATGTCACTATAGCGGTTTAGCCTATCTTCCATCTAAAACACAAACCAAAATAGACATCAAAATCAAAGGCCAAAAAATAGATAAACTTCTCTCCAGTTGGTTCAACAACCATGTCCAACAACTAACCATATCCGACCATATCTATCATTACCAAAGTATCTCAACTTAAGAATTGTATCTCATTTACTAATAAAGTATATCCAACAACCAAGTTAACTGAAAGAGAGAATGCAACACTATATAAACTAAAGGGAGCAAAAATAGCAACCATAAAGTTAACTAAAAGAATAGACCATATGCAAATCAAGTGATATTGAGGAAATAACAATTAGCAAATTTTAAGTACGTTATAGCATGCCACGGGGTATAGCGCAATAGATTATAAAGCTCTGGCAGATTACAATAGAAGGGCATGCAGCTATGGCACCCCATGTACTGCATTGCTTATAATCAACTGCTTTGGTCTACCCACATATATTAGGCTGCTCAGGCGGGAAGGGTAGCAAGTCGAGATCTGCAGTGCTTTGGAAGGATTTCAGTATATAAGATGACTGAGATATAATACATTAATACTATAGGGGTTACCTTCACAAGGATGTTACTTTTAACTTATAACATTATAAGATACAATGAAATACACTGTTGTAAATAAGACAATACAAACCATTAGCAGTCAGCACTTACCTTCAAAACTTCCCTCTCTGTTTTATACATTGGATCTCGAGGTGCATCTATAGGTGGCTCTGTAACATTGTAGCATCCATAATTGGTTTTTGAACAACGAATATACTGGAGGAAGAGAAACAACTTCTTTTGTTAAGAGTGGTGCATGTGTACTAGGATATGGCATTCCATGTCAACATTTGACTCTAATGTTCTATAATGACAAAAAAAAGAAAGCAAACAAGTAGCTAAAATCAAACAATAACACTTGTCAAGTGATAATGACAAAAGTAACTAAATAAATATATAACAGTGTGTACAAAAGTCTCGGTATAGCCAAACTGTCCCACAGCAATCTAAAGTACATCTTACAATCACCATTCACTTATCAACATTATACCAAGTGTTACTTGTTTTACATAATTATTTAAAATTACATGTCATGAAGTGTATTCACAAAAAAAATCATGCAATTTGACTTACAACCTGGCCAATGCTAAAATTAATTCTAACCTTGGCCCATGGGAAATTGTATGTACGCATGCATATATCTTAATATTTGTTTTCACATGACATGGAAAAGAGGTTAACAAAACATCATGAAGGGGAAGCACTAGTTTCGAGACATCAGTATAGAGAGAAGTTCCATGCCAATTACACGTACCACTATTATATATCTTATTGTTTCAACAATCTAATGATGTCTGTGTAGAAACTTGAAACTCCGTGAAATTATAACTTCCTGTGAATAGTAAGAACTCAAATTTCACATCGTTTTATTATAAAAAGCAGACTCCTTCAGAGATCAGCACCTACTGGATCAAAACAAGGTCTGAGAAAATCATTTCAACATGAAAGTAAACTAACTATTATATACTAAAACTCCTATAGTTGGCCCAAATTCAATTCTTCCTGGACCAGTGGACAACCACTTCAACATCAACTTATTGTGTATCCAAATCTCTCTTGAGAGTCTAGGGCCAACAGAGCTAATATAAACAAGGTTGCACTAATTGGTGAAGTGTCAAACCATGCTACCAGCAAATATCTCCAAAGTAAATCCCACAATGTGGTTTCTTTAAAAATTGTGCCATTTATCTTATCCTTCCATGCACATACAATCATGCGTACATGTAGTGATGTACACATTGTACAACATCCAAAGAAAATCATGCCAACTTCCGACTTCCAATGTTCCGACTACCAAAATTAAGCTATAGATATGTAAAGCATGTCATGGTGTATCTCCAAGTCCTATTTATGACAATGTTGAATTCATATGATGGAAAGGGTTTAAGCTGAATCCCAGCCCAAACGGAATGTTTATGCAAGTTGGAGCATATTTTGCATTATCGGCAGATAACGATCTGATACGGCCGACATTGATACGGTTTGGCTTGTCCCGATCCGATACCTACTCATGATCCGATACATATACCAACATCTGGGGTCTCTTTTTCCGTCAATCCGGCAAAGAAAATTGAACGAAAAAGACCAAATCAACAATGGTGTAAAAACATAGTAAGGTTGTAAAAGCATGTTAAAAAAAAGAAAGAAAACTTATGTGTCGCAGGTAAAACTAATCGGCAAGGGTAACCACTATTTCGTTTAATTTCAAAACTACTAAGAAACACTGCAACAAATACTTAAAAATATGCTTAAATGTATAAAATATTTTTCTAAAATAGTAATACTTTTTTATTAATATTTTTTTTTCTTGATACCAAAAAATCCGATACTCCCATCATAAACCGCCGATAGTGTCGATACCTACGATCAAATACTCATAGAAAGGATCCAACACCGATTCCGATACTGTGAACCTTGGTTTGGAGTACATCAACAGCATAAGATATTCATACTAGCCTAGCAAAGTTTGGCTTTTTATAGTGTTAAATGCATTTGAAGACATGAATAACCTAGAAATCCATCTTTGCTAGAAATATATAACTTCTAACCTAGCAATCCTCTGTTGTGAACACCAATATCATCATCCAAGTGTTTTCTCATCAAAATAGGGTAAGCACGAGAAAGCCCCACAAAACAAATCGACTTAGGTTCATGACAAGAGCTGTTAACCTGCCACCAACTCTTTATTTTGAGCATAAAGGGATCTTTCCATAAAAGGAAGAAGACCAGCTGGTTGGTTGCTACACTTATCTTATTGGCCATGCATTCTCATGCGACCAAGAAGCACTCCAAGTTCCTATAGACTATAAAAAAATAAATTTACACAAAGGGCTACATGCAAATGAACATATGTTACAAGAGTATGGACAAAAATATGGATAACGACACAATACAGGTACGGAATAAGGGTATTTTCAAATATGTACAACCACCTAGGTTGCACGGATACA
This sequence comes from Iris pallida, assembly GCA_029216955.1. Taxonomy (NCBI): domain Eukaryota; kingdom Viridiplantae; phylum Streptophyta; class Magnoliopsida; order Asparagales; family Iridaceae; genus Iris; species Iris pallida. The sequence continues at coordinate 14,463,799 of JANAVB010025800.1, forward strand.
AGAATAGATACGGGTACAGACATGATACAGATACGGGCACCGTTGTCCAGTGTTCGTGCAACATAGAAATGAACCCATTTCTAGGACACCAAGTGGAAAGGAACACTTCCACAAGAACCCTATCATGCCTCTCGCAGAATTGCCTACATTGCAACAATTTAGTCCAAGTTCCATGTTTTTAGTTAACGTACCTACATTGCAACAATTGTTCTGTCAAAGTCAATGACATGAGGATCAATACGAAGTTTCAAATTTCCAATCAATTTGATCAAAACGATTCAAAGACTACACCGGTCCCTGCTCCGATTAACTATAGCCCCAGTTACAGTGCCCACTAGAGTTGCTCGTAACAATCTACATTTGGGCAAGAATGTTGTAACTAAAGCAATCAATCATAACATGCTAAAACCAACAAAGAAAGCAACAACAACAAATATCGGTCATCAGTCACATACCTTCTGTGGCATCGGAGCCAAAACCCTAGGAATCGAGTACACGTCCATGTCCGGAGGAGTAACATACATCTGTTTGCAATAACAGAAGTAAGGACACCAACAACAAAGGGGAAAAAAAAGAAGAAGAATGATAAACTCCAGGAAGCCCCCTAACATTTTGAATTTCTACAGTGTTCCCTCATAATGGTCCAGAACTGGAAAATTGATACCCCTTCTTTAAAAATTACAGAAAAAGTTCCTTTTTTATTTTTCTTAAATGTTTCCAAATTTGTTGTAAAGAAAGTAACTTTTAAACATTAGTATGGTTTTCCTGTGAAATCATAAACCTGTCAATAGTCCATAACGGCTGCCTAAAAAAGTTTCCAAATTTGATATAAAGAAAGTAACTTTTAAACATTAGTAGGGTTTTCCTGCAACATAAGCAAACCTCTCTGAAATCATAGACGCTGCTATCCGGGTCCGGCGGCTTCCTGATGAAGAAATCGCAGTGGAAGAGACTGATCTTGTGGAACTCGTCCTCGTCGATCTTGTAGTTGACCACCGTCTCCTCCTCCCACCCCTGCGTCGACACGAAGCTCCCGCTCGACACCATCTCGATGTCGTCGGGTCCCGGCGTGGAGAACGAGCCGCCGCCGATGCCGAGGAGGCGGTCGTACTCGACGTCGTAGTCCTTCTTGTTGTCGATCTCCTCGGCCTCCTCGTCTTCGTCCTCGTCCATGTCGTAGTCGTCGCCACCGCCGGAGTCGTCGCCGTCGTCGGCCATGACGACGAAGCGGGTTCTTCTTGTTCTTGGGGTTGGCGTGTGGAGGAGAGGGAGAGGGAGTTTGGCTGCTGCTGCTGGTGGCGGTGAGAATGGGGGCTTTAGGGTTAGGGTTCTGGGGGTGAGGAGAGGTGGGGAGAAGTTTAGGAGGAGAGCTCTCATTTTCTCTTCTTTCTTACCAGGAGTGGTAAGGTCACTCTTGCATGCGTCGACTCTTTCTCCTTATCCCCTGTGACCAATAATGGGTTGGGCTGGATATGGGCCGGGTTTGGGATTACTTATATCATGGTTTTCTGTTTTTTTTATGGTGCTGTTATTGACACTCCTAAAATGTTAGGGGCCTGCTATACACATCCCAAGACTTGCTAAGGACACCCCACATAACTTAAATGTCATGTTAAAAGACAAATATACCCCCAAGACTTTCTAAGAACACCCCACCAAAAAAAAATCTGCTTCAAACACGATAAATACTTGTCGAACGGATAATGGTCTGTTCGACAAGTATTGGTCGAACATGTCTTCTTCTGTTCGACAAATACTGGTCGAACGTGTCTTCTTGTGTTCGACAAACACTGGTCAAACATATTCTAATCGAACATGTCATCTTCTGTTCGACATATTCTGGTCGAACGTACACACTATAGTTCGACTGTCGTGGGACGAACATTCATCTGTGAGTTCGACAAACCAGGATCGAACCTACCCGTGAATACACCCAAATTTTTTTTCTAATTTTTTTTTTGTTTTAACAACAGTTTATGGTCGGCGGAGGGGGGATCGGAAAGCGGGGGGGGGGAGGAGGAGGCGGGTCCGCGGGGGGGAGGGGGGGGTGCGGGGGGGGGGGGGGGGGGGGGGGGGGGGTGGGGGTTCGGCGGAGGGGGGGGGGGAGGGTCGGAGGAGGAGGCAGCGGCGGGTCGGGGGAGGAGGCGAAGGAGGGAAGGGGAGGGGAGGGGAGGGGAGTATGGGGTGTGCTCAGCAGCAAGGGTAGAATAGGATTTTTTTTTTTTTTTTTTTGAAATGGGATGTCCTTAGCAAGTCTTGGGATGTCCTTAGCAAGTCTTGCGGTGTCAATAGCCTGACCCAAAATGTTATCATTCATTTCTTTTTAATTTTTTATCATTCAAGTTCCAAATATAGTCATGCATTAATATTATTGGTACTCCTAAAATATCATCCTGCACTACTCCCTCTATGCAAGAGTAGATTTAGAATTTCAATAATAGAAAAATTAAAGATAAGTACAGAATTATATTTTATGAGTGTCAATAACAACACCTTTTCTTTAACGTGATCTTTGGTAATCCTAGCTTATAAAAAGCCAGAAATTAAAAATATTCTCCATTTCGGAAAAGAAAAAAATTTGAAAGCAGATGGAAGAATGATTTTGTTTCTGCTATTGCTCTTCCTAAATGCTTACATGCTTTCACAACAACAACAAAAAGAAGTCTTTATTGTAAATTTTTTGGAATCAACTACTTTTTCTTTTTTTTTCCGATTAGGGGGCTCAAACCTTGCCGGCCTCTACGGGTGTCCTCTCTAATAATACTAGGCTAGAGAGCTCAAACGGAATCGACTACTTGAATTCTCATCTTCTTCCATTCGACTCTCTTGAGGATCAAGCCAGTTATAACACTAACATAATTTCTTTCTTTCTTTGACATTTCAAATCACGGTTCTTCTAGGCCCACATATAGTTCCTACGGCTTCAATAACTATTATATTATTATTCACCATTAATGGTGTATTTAATTGTCTACGTTGCACATGTCCAAAGTATCGATGATGATTTTTTCTCAACTTCTACTCAATTGGCATCACCTCTAACTTCTAACAGATACACCCATTTTTTAGATTATTTATAAGGGCACATCAAATTTTATTCAGGGCTAGTTCAGATTGGGGTTAGCCCTAGTTTGAGAAAATAATTACTGACAATCCAATTTTTTAATCTACACCCCCCCCCCCCCCCCCCCCCCCCCCCACCCCACCCCTAAAATCCAAATTTTGAGTTTCATTTCAATATTTCACTCTCTCTTCCAAAATCCTAGTTTTCCTCTCACATTCTTCTTTCCCACCATTTCCCCCTTCCCTAAGCTACATCTTCTTCTTCATCTTAACCTCTTCCCTAAGCTCTCATTCCCAATTTCGATGGCACCCAAAGGCTCCCCACAAATAAGTACAAACCCTAATACTTCATTTCTCACAAAGAATGCATGAAAATAAACCCTAAATTTTAATTTCATTATTCGGTATACATTATCATGATGGAAACATATTTGTAATGTTTATTTCATTACATTATAATGTTTATTTCATTCCAGTTTTATGATCGAAATAACCCCTAACATTCGGCCAAGTCTACTTAGGACTGCCACAGTTCCTGACAGTCCTAAATACTTCTAGGACTGCCAGAAATTATGGCAGTTCTGTTGTACAGTTAGTCCATTTCAGGACTGCTACAAATTCTGACAGTCCTAGAAGTATTTAGGACTGCCAACAATTGTGGCAGTGCTGAAGTAGACTTGCTGTATATCAGTCCATTTCAGGACTGCCACAATTTTGGCAGTCCTCAAGAGAAAAAAGAAAGAAAGAAAATAAACTAGGGTTTGGAGAAAATAACCTAGGATTTGGAGAAAGAGATGTGAGAAAGTTGATTTATTTTGCTTTCTTCTTGTTCTTCTTTCTTCTTGTTCTTCTTTCTTCTTTCTTCTTGTTTGTAAAAACTAGGGTTGGGAGAAAGATATGTGAGTAAGTTGTTGTTTTCTTCCACAAGTTCCATAATTTTCACAAATTAGTTTATTTTTCTTTTCTTTTTCTTGTTCTTCTTTCTTCTTTCTTGGAGAAACTAGGGTTTGGAGAAAGAGATGTGAGGAATGAGACGAGAGGAAAAAAAAAAAAAAAAAAGACTTTTATACCTATAATTGGGCTAGCCCTGAATAATTTTTTCAATGGCGAACTTGTAAATAAACCAAAGTTAGATTTGGGATAGTCCCGAGTAAAATTTGATGTGCCCTTATAAATAACCATTTTTTATCATATTCTGTAAGGGATTGTTACTCATCCATCTTAGAATTCTCATTTCAGCTATACTAACTTTCTGTATATATTGTTTCTTAATGGCCCAACAATATGATCTTTAAGGCATGGTTCGTCTTAAGCAATCTTGTCGCTTTTTTTGTTTCAAATTTAGAGGTATCTTGGGTTCACAAATTACACCATAAGCACTCATTCATGTCAAACTTCATATTTTTATTCTATGTATAAAATCATTGTAGATCTCTCATCATGATGAATGATTGATCTTCAACACTGAAAGTTATCACTCTAGGTATCTCTTGTCTGTCTATATAAATTTCTCCCTAATTTTTCCTTGATTTTGGATTGAAATTACATTTCATTACTGTGTTTTTGTTCTTCTAATTCTACTATTATATTCGAGTCTCTCTTTCTCCACACTTCTATTTTAGCATTCAACTCTCTATTCACATCAAGCAACACAATGTCATTAACAAACATCATGTAACCCTCTCTTGGATATGTCTAGTAATTTTATCTATAACTATCACAAAAAATTAAGAACTCAACATAGACCTTTGATGTAAGCCGCTTGGTAATGGGTCACTATCTCCTCCAATAGCTTAGCACAATTGCCGTAACTTTATCATATATATCCTTACTAGTCTCAATATAACTACTACAAACTTGTTTCAATAATAATAATTTGATAAGTTGTTACCCAATATAGCTTTTGGAACTGCTTTTCAGAAAAATAAGCTGAAGCACCTAAGACAAATCACAAAGAGTATTTTTCATATTATGAATCATACATGAAAATCGAACAGCGGACTTGGAATTTATAACCACTATAGAGAAATATCAATCTAAAGATTGCTGAACTATAAAAAAATAAATCACGGCACCACCGGAATCACACTCTTACTGCTGCTTAGTGCTTACAACAAAAGAATCAACAGAAGTTCTATTTAGAACAAAATAATTCCCAGTAAAATACAAAACCTTACGGTGCATCAAACAGTCCAATACAACATTAGCTTATTAGTTCATTTTCGATTAGCTTTCAACATTTTACAAATTAATCTCAAGTTTGGTACATCACCTCAATATAATAAATACATTAGACATAAACTACATCGTTGGTATTATTTCTAACAAAATATTTATGTATTCATCCTACACTAGGATAGGTGACTGCTGGAGCATCTCCCAATTTCAACCCCCTATAACATGAATTTGGTTCGCAAATGATCCCAAATGGGATTCTTTACGTGGAGATCATTGCAGCATTGTCAACCAACTTATTTTCATTTGCGAACAGTACCTGACAAACAAGTCAATTAGCTTCCTTCGTCGTTCCAGGCTCTACAACTTCATTGTCTAATGTGATAGCTTTGATGGAGAATGAACCAGTCTAAAATAAATGAAGAATGAACATGTATCAGTGACAGCCATATTGTTATTTGCTTCAAAATAAGGGCATAAAAACAAGGGTTATTTAGTAATAGGGTCTCATGTAATAGTTGATATTAGGGTTTGGGTCTCCAAAATGTCCGACGTTAGTGTTTAGGTCGTAAAATCACTGTTCACGTAGGCAAGTGAACAGTGATTTTTAAGACCCAAATACTAATGTCGGACATTTTGGAGACTCAAACCCTAATAAGTATTATGTGAGATCATATTACTAAATATCCCTAAAAACAACGAACTAGTTGAAAGCTGCAAGATATAACAGATGTATTAGAAGTCTTCACTATTACAATTGTCACAGTAGGGGAATGTATGCATAATTGCTTATTCAATGTACACATATGCTGCTGCTCTGTCTAGTTAAAATTATTAAAAAACTGTAAAGGAGCTTTGGCAACCGAAAACTAACAGGCAAACTCCCAAAACTTAAGAGTTATTAACGAATTAAGAACTTCCAATTTGGAACAAAATCGGTCCAAACTAAGATCCAAAAATGAAATAACTAATAAGAGACATGCTTAATGTTAAAATCTTTTATAGCACTTAATGTCAACTTCTTGAGTTTTGGGACTAGTGTGCTTTTGCCTCTTGAGTTCTGGGTTACCACATTACATGTGCCCTAAGGAAGCTTTGGTAGTGAAGTTTTTACTTGGATCAGAAAATATATGCTGTATAGGTGCAGTATGTCTCCAAAAAGGCAAGAATAATGACAAGCTGGAATTACTGAAACAACAAAAAACAGCAAGTTTCGTCTTGGTATTCCACTCACGCGAGGAGCAGAAGTTGCACGATAATGGTGAGATGCCTCCCCTGGCAGGAAGAAAAACTACTACCTACGACAACCAAAAATCCAAATTCTACCCATAGAATGAAGTAGGTGTACTTAACTCTTATTCTTTCACCAAATAGTGATTATCTAAAGAACAAAAACCCTTGAGAAGTTCACATCTTTAGTATAAGCAATACCATGTATAAAAGAACTGTCTTACCAGTAGATTACCCTACAAGTCACATACAATGGTAGCTGGTGAAGAGGAGAAAGAAGAACCATATCTGCAGTAATCTAGACTTTATCTCCTTAACCTGCATAGCTGACAGCCTTTGAGTACAAACTGCAAGAAATAAACACATCTGATTTATCTGATTTAACATACGTGTTGCCGTACGATCACCGGTTGGGGGTAGCTCGTGAAGGAGTGGAGAAAGGAGACCGAGATTGTTCAGGTTTCTGGAATTTAGCTCCGTCACCCTGCATAACTAATACCATTAGGGTGTAGGAGAAGCAAGAAAGAACGGATAGGCTAAGCACAAAGGTTTAAAAAAGCAGAGTATCATTTCTGGTGCTAGACACTGTGATTATTGGCTGATTCGAATCAGAATATCACGTTTCAGCCATTCAATTCTTTTTTAAATATTAACATTTAATTGAAATATATATAAGAAATGAAAAGTCATGTTTGAAGATAATTGAATATGTATCTGGGTTACTTCATGTTGGTTTCGAACTTTCGATGCATAGTCATATTATTTCATAATTTCTGTGGAATTACAACATGATGTGAGCATATTTACAAGGTAACCTACCACATTCTCCGAAAATTTTCTAAGACGATGAAAATGGAAGTAAATCTTAAGTACACATTTCGGTTAGTTTGTCACAATTCATAATTTTTTGGGAAATTTCACTAGTATCATCAAATTTTAAATAATTCCAGGAAGTTTCTGACAACTTCATAAAATTGTTGGCCAGCCGGGTCAATTTTTTGCCACTACAGCCAATTTTGGATCATAATTATACACTATCTGAAATTAAGATTATAAGCCCAATACCTTCACCTTGGTCCTCGATACAGATTTTATCATGCAGTGCCTGATCGACTCAACTCAGTTTATCACAGGACTGGCACATGTGTTCAGTCTACGTTTTAAAGCTTGCTAAGCACTCAAATTGGTCTTGTCTATTCTTTTTGCTGTTTGACATAGATCACTCCTGATCATGAGAGCAATATCATAGAGAACACAAGCACATCTAATAAGTTGAAGCTACCGCATACATTGGTAATTAACTACCTCCAAACCTAAGAGATACAGCCATGGAGAGTTGCATTTTTCTTAAACTATTACGAAACAGGTAATGCATCTACATTTTTTACCAGTTGAAAATTATGTAGCCATAACGAAAAGTATAATGCACCAGATCTTGAGTGAATCAATGGAACAGAAACACGCTACCTGGGACGAAACAGCCTTCTCACTGTACTCCTTTTGATTGCCTGATTTTTTCTTTACAGAAAGAGTTTGCTGCTCACAAAATAATCAAAAGACAGCTCAGAATGACTCCAGATGCGAGCCAAACAATATAGACTAAAAAACAGAGAGAACAAGCTCACTTGGAGCCAAACATGCCATGTTAGCAATAAGCCTAAATTATGTATTTACCACAATCCAAACAAAACAGTGAAAGGCGGTGAATTTGCATAATAGGTCAGTAAAAGTTGCATTCAAACTATTGTCTGTGGGAAAAAAAAAAACAGAGCAAAGGAACTAAGGTTATGGCTTCATGACATCTAAGCAAGGTTACCTAGAATACGGAACCTTATGGAACGAAGAAGGAAATACAACACGGGGTACCCCACTCGAATGTAACGGGGATCGGTGAGGGTAGGCTTCTGGGTGGAATGACGTGTGCAACTAGGAGCAAATTTCGTTGATTTAAAGTGCGGGTAGGCCTCCTGATTGCCGCAAATTAGGTCCAACATGTAGTTTTGCTCCATTAATGGTGTTGAATCATGTCCCTTTTATAATCAAAACAATTAAAAGTGTGCAGCTAGGAGTAAGTACAATTGGCTAGGGTTCTGAATTTCGGAACAATACAATTATCGTGCTGGAATGAAAATCTTCCATGATTCGGGACGACACTCGTGGAACGTGAATCAATAGAGGGTCAAGTGATTTACAGTAACTCTGCACCTACACTTACAGTAGCTGTTTTGGCTAAAAGATCAAATAGGATCTAACAATAAACCAAGGTGGCAGATTCAGTTGGAGATGGACTTGCACCCATCATATAATGCATTCAGTCCTAACTGCTTTCTACTAGCACTATGTTTAACAGAAGTATGGTTAGAGGTATGTTGAAGTCAGGGAGTTATATAAAGAATCAAGTTACTATGTATTTCTAAACTAGTGAGAACATGTCCTTGTTCATAGGATCTGGAATGAACAGAACACAGCTTTAAAGTCATTGTGGCAATCAGTAACGGCTTAACATCCCGAGAAAAAAGCGACATTTTAGAATCTGTATAATTCCTTTAACCGAACTATAGTAGCAGCTATTTGTTTGGAGTCGGTTACGTGCTACCTGGGTAGCACTCCTTCATGGTAGGCTAGATTAATGTCACCAGAGAGTTTTACACTGGTGGTCGGCTACTAATGCAACCCTCCTCCTTTATCCGTGTTTGAGACCGGCACTGAAAATATAGAACAGCAAGCACAACACAGGCAGAAATATAGAACATTAACAACATTTCATAGAAATCATGTTAATCTGAAAGTAAATTATGAACATAACTTTCTATGTATAAGACGATGCCGATAAAAAAAACCACTATTATTTGCCAATCTTAAAAACCTAAGATTTCGTCCTTACCATAAATGCCACGTAAACAAGGACCACAACTTGCATTAAGATTAGCATGATATTCTTGGGCATTAATTGAGATTTTGTAGAACCAATGTTGTAGTTGTTGGATGCCGGGTTCATGTCAGATGTCCGAGACATGTTGAGGACATTTTTAAAAAGTCGGACATCAATAAATATGTAGTATATTATATAATATTATAAATATAGTAAATGTGCAAATTATATCCGCAGAAATATGTCATGTATTTGTAACTCAAGTCATGTCTGATGGAGGAAGGAGCTCTTGCTCTAAGAAGGAAGAAACTCAAGCTCTGAATTTCAGGTAAATCCGCAAAAATGAAAAAAAGTTGGAATCTTTTGGGACAAAAATCAAGAGAGAGAGTCAATTCGGACTAGGGAGGGGTTCAATGTGGAGAAGGGAGGTTCTAGACTGGAGTATTTGATGATAGGATACAAAGAAAACATAAAAAGAATCAGGCCTCGGGGGTCAGGAGGAGAAAAAAATGGGTTTTTTTAGTAACTGCGTTAACAGCTAGGGTTTTTAAAAACTCAGACGTTAATATGAATTAATATGAACCAAATTGTGTAGAAAGTCGCACTACATTTCACTTTCTCGTGTTGAATGGCATATTCGCGTTATTTGAGTTACTGGGTTAATGACTAGGGTTTTTAAAAACTCACCCGTTACCACGTAAAACCAATTTGTGTAAAAATCGGGTGACATCTCACTTTCTCGTGTTGAACGACATATCGGATTTAGGCTAATATGTCGATCGATTTTAACCAAAATGACATAAATGGTTTTGTTGTCTAATTTGTATCGTTCGGTAGTCAAAACCGATATGTCAGACATGGCAGCCGACATCTATAACACTAGGTAGCATCGTCATGTATGCTACCCAAATAACAGCTAACCCGCACCCAAACTCTTACCTTGCTTAGTTCTTATATTGAGATCAATTGCTATCGCAAAATGACGGTCTAAAAAGCAGAAGCCTAAGTGGCCTACCTAGGAGCCTAAGAGGACTGAGGTTCTTCGTTCAATCGAATTAAAATTGATCAGATGGTGGATAGTATGCCAAGTAAATATAGAAAGGTCCAATAAGTTAGGTTTTTAATTGTCCTTCCAATACTAATAATAATTTATGATAAAATATGCACTTAAGAAAATATATCGATGCAGTAATTCACACTTCCTCTACACTATACTAAAACAATAAAAAGAGGGAAGAAGATGATGGTTTAACACAACCAATATAATCGACGAATTTAGCTCTCTAGGTCCACCGAACCATCGTGTTAATAGAAGTTTTTGTACTAGTTCTTGAAGTTCTCGTAAGTTATTTATGGTCAATACAACACATTTATGGTTAATACAACACATTTAAATCATAGTTTGCAGTATCGGCCGATACCTATCCGATGAAGACGACACCGATACGGTTTGGCATGTCCCGATCCGATACCGATACTAACTGATACCAACATTGGTGATCTCTTTCCCAGTCAATTCGGGAAAGAAAATTGAACGAAAAAGACTATTAAGCAAGGATGTAAAGGTATAGTAAGGTTGTAAAAGCATATAAATGAAGAAAGCTTATATATTGTAGGTAAACCAATCATAAATGATGACTATTATTTCATTCACTTTGAAAACTACTATGACACAATACATAAAATACTTAAAGTCATGCCTATACTGTCTACAATATTTTCTCTAAAATTATAATAATTATTTGCTTTCGATACCAAAAAATCTGATACTTTGACAAAAAACTGCCAATGCCGCCAATACCGATACTCATAGGGAGGGTCCGAACCCGATTCCAATACCGAAATCCCGAACCTTGATTTAAACCTCTCAGGTGCATTGCATAGTTTAATACGCTTTGCTTCTTGAAGGTTTAATACCGTGTGAGTTTGACTCATTCTTTAACAAGCAAACATGAACATGAAAGTGGATTGGACTTCCATGGTGAGCAGAGGATGAGCATAGGACAAACCATAGTCTAATGGGCTTTTCTTGAATCGAGCTGAGTTGATTGCAACCCTATTTAAGATTAAGCTTGAAAACAATCTCGAAGTGCGAACTCAAGCTAGGCTCGACGTATTCAAGCATGAGCTAGAGCTCGACTCTTAAAATTTCATACCATAAACGAGCCGAGTTTCAACATGCAAAGCTCAACTCGGCTCGATTGCAGCCCTAGTCTTAGGTAATAAGCATCCATGACTTTTTTTACATGCAAGCTAGTTGAGCACATGACTATTATATAATCGAGTTTATTGTAACATAAAATAAAAGCATGTTGCCAAAGAAAAAAAGTTACAAAATAAACTCTAAGAGAACAACAAACTTGGATACCACCTCCATCTTGTATTAGTTTATACATTTTCTTTATAGATAATAATATAAAGCCTAACACATATCTCACATGCTTTAATTCATTTTTATTATGGTCCCTCGTATGTACTTTAATGACAGTTTCATGGTCAGAGTGCGTAGAGGTCAAATAGCTTGTGGAGGGTATTTGTGAAACCATATGTACAACATAACAACTGAATAAATTTATTCTAATTGGGATGTATTTCCTTTTCTTTATCAGGAAGTTTCGTCCTTTTTTCAGAGTGATTCCTCAGGTGTAACAAAAAAAAGTATTTCCTCGTGCGGGACATGTCGGTACCAACTAGTTATAGGAAATGCCAATTTAGAACATGGACTTAAAGCGTTCCATATTTAATTAGATAAATATTCCCCATTGAATCAATTTAAAATAGATGGTTTATAATTGGTGCAAGAATCAGTGTCAATTGAACCAGCTCATATATAGCCATTACATCGTTGTTCTCTTCTGATTTTAAAACACTGTTGAACAACATTTATTATGTCAAATTCATAGGAATGTATTTATGTCAAGTTCATATGCAAAAGTAAACAAACTTATAATTGAAAACATTGCAAACGTAAAAAATGCTCTGGAAATTTTGTTGAAAGATTGGTAATAACTAATAAGTTCAATGTACTGTTCAAGAAATATATTATTTTGAAAATAGTTATTTGCTTTCGGACCATACGAGAAAATAATTAAAAGATTTCCCAAAAATGTATTTATAGGTAAGTTGAAGAGGGCGAGGATGACAGAGAATTGAAGTATACAGAGTGGTAGAGGCCAAAAATATGCGTAAGGTATGGAAGTGGCACAGACCATCTATGCAAGTATTGTCATAACAGGATGAGATGTCGTGTATGGAAGCCAGCTGTGGAAGCAGAAGACTCACAAAGTTATCCTTCATATAAGCAAAGCTAATTAGTTTAATGAGACCTGAAGCAGATATGTAGTCAGAATCTCTAACACCAAGGCAACAAAGTCATATTTCTTTACAGATTTTAGAGATGGGAGTCTTAAAGATGATGAAGACGACAAAACTAGGATAGTGAAAGCAATTCATATAACAAGTGTTGCACCTGAAGATTTGCACTGTCACTTGAAGTCTTCAGTTCCGTCAAATTAGTTTGCTGCATCTGCTGCTGCTGTTGTTGCTGCTGCTGCTGAAGTTGCTGCTGTTGCAGTTGCTGTAGCTGCTGTTGTTGTTGCTGCTGCAGCTGGAGCATTTGTTGTTGCTGCTGCTGAATCAGTAGTTGCTGCTGCTGCTGGAGTAATAGTTGCTGCTGTTCTGGTGGCAACTGTTGGAATTGTTGCTGCTGGAGCACCTGCTGCTGGTGCAGGTATAAATGTTGTTGTTGCTGCAGGTAAAGCTGTTGTTGTTGCTGTTGCATGTATAGAAGGTGTGGATGTTGTTGTGCATTCTGAAGTTGTTCGGTCTGTTGGTGAAATTGGGGCAGTTGCTGCTGCTGATATTGGCTCTGATTCGGCAATGGTGAGAGGTTTTGTTGCTGCTGCTCCAGCTGGCTAGGTTGTTGCGGATTCTCTTCTTGTTGCGGCTGCTGTTGACTCAGGATCTTTTGGTTCTGCTGTTGCTGAGAATTTATCGGTTGCAACTGCTCAATCTTCTGTTCTAGCTGTGGGTTGTTTTGTACTTGTTGACTCTTCTGCTGCTGCTGTTGCTGCTGGAGGTAATACCACTGCTGCTGGTAATACTGCCACATGTGAGAGGGAATTCCTTGACCATTCTGAACATATCCATATTGTTGTTCATTACTCAGTACAGCTTGCTGATAGAGTTGAGTTTGAGGTTGTGCCGCCGGCTGAGATTGTGAATATGCATAAGCCTGTTGCTGCATATCATCAATAGGGTAAACTTGACCAGCACCCATAGGATAAACTTGACCAGCACCCATCTGATACTGACCAACAGTTTGAGTAGCCTGCTGAGTCCAAGCCTGAGACTGATATGGATATCCTTGAGCTACAGCCATCTGTTGGTTGGCAGTTCCAGCAGGAGCGTACTGCATCTGTGAATGACCTTGCCACTGCTGAGGTTGAAAAGACTGATCATAATACATCTGTGCCCAGTTTCCTGAAGTACTGGGAGGTTGAGAACATGCAACATCAACAGGTAAAGCATGTTGCTGATTTGTCCGTGATTGCATTTGAGACTGTGGATGTGTTCCAGACTCGGGAGGAGTTGAGTCACATATTGAATGCAATGGGCTATTAGTTTCCTGGAGGTTTGCTTGAGAAGGGGTAGGAGGGTTCCTGTGTCCTTGATCAGAAACATGGGTTACTGAGACCTCCTCACTGTTTGCCTCATCCTGATGTTTGTTTTGGCCAGCACTAGATTCTGCTTCCTGAGGAATATTAGGTCCATGAGAACCATCTGGGTTGGATAGCAGAGTTTGATTTTCCGGAGAATTTATTGGAATTTTTCCTAGTGCAGGTGGTATTGAATCATCGCCACCCTCTCTCTCAGGGCAGCTGCTTTGGCTGTCAATTTTAGGATATTCCAATGTTCCTTCGGGCATTTGAGCCACGTCAAGGCATTCAGGAGTCGGCTTTATTTGGCTGTCAATTTTAGGGTTTTCTGGTGTTTCTTCTAAACTCAGAGCCGCATCAAGACATTCAGGAGCCTGCTTGTCAGCCGCCTTATGTATTTCATTTACATCTGGTACAGGTTGCTCTTCCGTGACTTTGGCATCTTGTACCAGTTTCTCCCTTCCCTTGGCATCTGTAAGATCCTCTTGCAATTTGTCCACTAGAACCCCTTCTGAGAGCATACCATTAGCATTTGTCAGAGATTGACTATCCAATAAATGAACACTCAAACCGTCAAGGCCACTATCTTTACAAGTTTGGTGAGGTGAAGGACCGAAATTCTGCTTGCTAACTTTCATGCTCATGGAGGAGCGGTTTACACTGTCTGTATCCCATGTCATATACGATCTCATTATATGTGGGAACAGTTTCCTGTGGCGATCCCATGCCTTCCTGATTTCATGAATTGTTCCATAAAAATCTACAAACTGTGTTAATAAAAAGGTTATAAGAGGGAGCAAGTACTAAAGGACATCCTTAAATCTAGACAATAATAAACTCAAATACCAGCCTAAACATTAAGAATAAGGAACTTCTATACATAATGCTTTTGCACTCAGGTCAATTTCATAAAAGATAAGTTCAAAAAAATGTCCAGATGGTTTGCATATGAAGTATCCTTCTATTAATACATGTGTTTTGCACTTTGATTGGGCCTACTTTCATAAAATATAAGTTACTGGAAAAAAAAAACCAGATGAACTATTGGCTTATGGAGATACTACTTGTTCAAATCCTGAGAAAGTTTGATATACATGGTGACCAGTAAAATAAGTGCTAGTTTGGTCAGCCCATTACATCTCATTTGACCTCAATTTGGAGCCAAAATGCAATGGGATAGACTAGACAGATATATGGCATACGCTCTAGCCCTCTGTTCCATCCAGGTTGGCAATGTTCGCTCATTTAGTCATTTGGGGGCTTAAATGACCGTTTCTGTAACACCAGCCCATCGAGCATTCCGAAAATGGAATTAGATATGAAAAAATTGAACTAGAACAACTTAACTGTTTATAGTGAGCTTTGAACACAATACCTATCATACACCATACACATTAAATCCTCAATCATCAAGTTGCCAACCCTTAGCCATATAAAATTTCTTTTCTATACTAAACCATTGATAGGAAGTTTTTGTAGAATTTCATAACAAGGTAATGGGGATTAGCTTGCTTCCATATTTCTTTGGGTGGGGTGGGAGGCTCTGAACCTCACCTAAAATGACACGGAATCAGATATGAAAATTTGAGAACAAAACGGTCTAATTTCTTATAGTAACAATCTAAGTTCTTATAGTGAGCTTCGACCCCCCTACACTCAAACACATACCATACAAAGAAAACCCTCGAGCATTGAGCTGCCCACACCCTCTAGTGATATAAGACTTTTTTTTTACTAAACCGTTGATAGAAAGGGGAAAAAAAAATCTTAACTTCTTACAAATATAATGAAAAGTAGTTTGGTTCCCCCGCACCCCCAACCCCGCTCACCCACACACAAAAGCTCCGCCCAAGCCTGCAGGTATTCTTGTAATGTGGATGCTCGATTTTGCACCAAAGATGATAACTGCCTTATCAGTGTTGAGTTATTTACAAGCAAGTATTATTAACTAACTCTATTTGCTTGAACAAAAAATGGCACAATACAGCTTTGGAACACAAAAAGACTACCATGATACTTGAGTTCTATCCATGGCTTAATGAATTGGCCAATGCAAACTGAAAGGAATTCATAATCTCACATTGAATTCTAGCAATCTCTATGTTGCATAGTCACGGAATACGACAAGACATAGTAAGAACATGACGATACGGACACTATACTTATTTTGGTGTGTCCTATTTTGAAGTGTCAGTGGTGTGTCCCGTGTCTGATACGCATCCGACACGACACGGCCTATATTTTTTGTAGTGTCATTGCTTCCTAATGCAATCTGATAGTCAGTCTGACTCTGATATCAGAATCGGAGCTACTAATGCCTATAATGACTTGATATCTACATTTCTTAGTCGTTCACCACATAACACACCTTTATTTCCATGGCATTACTTAATAAAAGGAAGATGGTTACGCTCAAACCTTCTGCTCAAGTCATAGAAAGTCCTTGGTAGCAAGAACAAAAACAATTAAATGGTTTCCACAGTTGTCAACTTAGGTTGGGCCCGCCCCTTGGTTGCATGAGCCTAAACTAAGTTACAAAAGGTAAGTGAAGTGGCCTTCAGAACTTAATCAGAAGGCCTTTTGTAGTCTACACTTGTCTTGGCGAGGAGCTTGGTAATGCATCATAAAGAGTTGATGCAAGTTGAAGTTTTCGATAATTTGGTCAAATCTTAGTAGGGCATTATCAACTTATTATCTCTTAAGGTACTTGACAATAGAAGAGGGGTCGAATAATCTTACAGAAGTGTTCAAATGGGTTAATGCAATTAGTATAGTGAGAGTTTAATGAAATTTGCTTTCAAAATGACTGAAGAACAACCAGATTTTCCCACTTATGACTCCACTTGCCCCCAATTAGGATTTGCTAGCAAAATATTTTAGTTTTATACAGGATAAGATAGTATAATTTGCAAAGAAGACAGAATAGAGAGGTTCCACCAGAATAGTAGCAGAACCCTATTTAGGGCATAACATTAGTGTCTGACAATTTAAGTGCAATCACCCTGTTCAACTAATTCTGAAGTTACTCCATAGCCAAATGCCACCTTAGAGAACAATTGCTGATTTAACCAGAAAAAGGAACCATCTTATCCAAGTAAATGAAGCTAAAATTATTTACACTTTGCAGCCACTGACACAATGGAAATCACGAGTCCAATGTTTCTGACCTCTAAAAACAAGTTTGAGATTTCCTCACGATCATGAGAGTTTAAAGCTTGAGAAACTTCTGACGCTGTAGATATTGCATCTGTCACAACGGAATCCAACTTACCCATCTGTTTTCCCCCACCATGTAAGGTTATGAAGTTTATCAACTCCTGCATAAGTAACTTCATTAGATACTTCAAAAGTAACTGAACCTTAAATGAATGTCCAGCACTAATAAAAAAATACAGAAATTCGAATGTTGTATCACACACACACACACACACACACACAGAGAGAGAGAGAGAGAGTAATGATAACAGGTAAAATATTCAACACAAATAGTAACTCGCCTAATGTAACTAATCTGGGTATCTAACTGAGGGCAGAAGTAAAACCTGTATGATTGATTTGCATGGTACTTGTTGAATAGCCTTCACGAAGACTTCTATAGCAGCATCTATGCTACCACTTACCTGCAGGCGATTCGTGGCATAATAGATTCAGAGAAAGAAAAAGTATTAAAACATGAATGAATGATCAATCTCAAAAGTAAACGCATGGTTGCAACACAGGTTTAATTTTGTCACTAATTACTGCATATGATAACCCTACACAAGACTGAATACTACATAATGTTTGAAATCATGTGGGGAAAACAAAAAAAGATGTTAATGTATATGGAATCAATGCACACAATGCAGAGCAGCATTTCCAACTTACCTGCTCAAGTAATTCAATGCAGTGCCTTAAAGAACCCGCTAACACAAACTAAGAGATAGATTAAATAAGCTCTACTCAGCATATATGCTACACTTGTATACTAGATGCATTGTGTACGATACTACAATGACTCTTCGCAACTGTATGTATTACTTTCGTGTGGTCATTGTCACATTTCCAAAGATTAATTTTTAAATAGTATACATTAGCATCTTTAATCTTTTTTTGAAAGACCTACCTAAGTTTAATTAACAAAGCCTCTCCTGTCAAAACATGTTATAGTCATTTTAGTACAATCAAACAGGCTCTAGACACTTAAATAAATCATAGGCTGACATTATGCAATACCAGCACCTAATTAACGAATATTCCGACCACCAACTATCCAAATGAGTAAAATCTTGGCAGGGACCAGATTAAAAATAAGGCCAAAACTACTGAGATGCTTCCGATCATCTACTATAGTAACAAAAGTTGAAGACTTAACTGATGATGAATGCTTTAGTAGGGGTTGTAATCCTCTTAAGTAATATATATGCCATATGTCATCGAAGTATTAAGTGACAAAGTCGTATACATAATCCAAAATTCGTGACAAAGTCTTATACATAATCCAAAATTCATATTTCCAAATTTAAAGCTATTTTATTACTTTGGCCCAAAGCTCAATTTCTATTCAATTGGTTTAAAACTGCAGCTATCTAACATGCAACCCAAATATATTTAAAGGAATCAAATCCAAGCCAACAATCATTTTCTATATATTCAGGTTTATTCTTTTTGGCTGAGGCCTGAAGGCCCAAAACTACTGTACTCCAAAACTGAAAGCTGAATTTATGAATTTCTGGGCTCTGGCCCATTTGGTCAACAACAACAAAAATCCTACATAACAAAGGCAGTCCATGATAGGTTTATACTTTAAATCACGTATGTTCCTCACAGCCCAAAACTAATATATACTCCAGCCCAAAATATTGTATATACTTCTCTTCTTTATTAAGCCCAGGCTGAACTCTAGTCACCAAAATAATTCCCTCACTCACAATATTACTTCTACCACTACTCAACTGATGGTTTCACCACTAATATAACCCATGCTCACTATTGAGAAAGAGAGGGTCGGCAGGCTTAGAAGAAAGACAAGAAAGAGGGAGAGAGAGAAAGCAAGTCTCAATAAAAGAAAGAAAGAAGAGAAAGAAAGAGGGAGCAGAGGGAACGAGGAGCTCGCCGTTCCGCTCGGAGGAAGGAGGCCGGTAGCGAGCTCCCAGTGGCCTGGCGCACGACTGAAACAGACGGCCGAAGTCGAGAAGGGTCCGAGGTCGAGTGTAAGGGTTCGAGACAGATCTGAAGTTCATTTAAGTTTTCAAAATCCAGCGGTAGTCACCCGACTTACCGATTTTTTGGCCGATTTTGGAAATTTCCGATTTTATCCCCAAATCCCAGGCGGCTACGCCGACTAGTCGGCCGACTAGGCCAATTTTTGCAACATTGATTCTCCATTGAGAAACTAGTGCAGTAAATTCACCACCTCTCCTATTCGCTGTACCTGTTGCACTATTTCTACTTAAAAATATTCTTTTCTTTTGCCTTTTAGATGGGAGAAGGTTGTGGCAGTCTAATCTTGTGATTCTTTTTAATGTGAACTATTAACCATAAAGATGTTTGGGATATGTTGTGTCAAGAAATATACATACATAACCTAATCTCAGAAAAACATTATACAGAACGAGCGAGCTAAAAGTTGTCGCCTACTTGTGTACACGCTTTAAGTTTAGAATCTGACAACCTTTAATGTCGATTGAAAATAGATTAGCAAATTTATTAATAGAACAGTGTTTTTATCAAGGCACGGGCATACATGAGAAGTGTGTAGACCTGCATGTGAGGGAGAGAGAGAGGGAATACCAAAGATTGAAATATCAACAAAGGCACATGTCACTATGAACCAAGGAATAGACAGAATAGATGAGTATAATGTCACCCAAAAAACCTCTGTTTAATGTTTTGAAAATTTTGATATTAACAAATAGCTTCTCAACATAGCCAGGAACAAGTTACAAGAAGAAAATTGAAGTCTCAATCCATAGTTCCTAGATAAAAGAAACAGTGTTTGTATGGTAATAGCACATTCAGGACAGTTAATCGAGAATGAGCTATGCAAGGATGGGATGAGCAGGATACCAATTTTCCAGTAAGCAAAATTCAACAGTTGAAATAAGCTTCTTGCAAGAGATGTAAGAGCTCATGACTTACCACAAATGTAAACCGAGCAAAACTGGAATACAAACGACAAAGCAACTGCAGATTCTGCTTTGTTTTAGCTATTTCCACTGCTCTCTCATATACTGCGTGAGCAGCTTCAGTGTTACCCTGGAAAAGTAGGAAATTCTGGTTTAACACCAATAATTCTTTCTCCCTTACCAAATTGAGAAAAATAAGGAGTAATGTTTACCATGCGCTTTTTTATATTTGCTTCTCTGATAACATTTCCAATGAATTCAGGATCCTGATTTACACCACATAGATGAAAGGGAGCTAGAGCCCCGATGACATCACCAATTTTCTCCTTAAACATTGAACAGTAAAGATGGAAGGCTGGGACTCTCTGATTCAAAGAATACCCATGGGAGAAATAAATAAGAGCACAAGAGTATCAAGAAGAGAAAACAACAGTTATGGGTGCTTCTAACAAATTGTGAATAGATCAAATTTCTCAGGTGGTTAGTTTTAATCTGTGATAGCTGTCTACTACAATATATACAAGTTACCCGGTGCAGATTGATGCATTCCAACCACACATCCTATTATGTATGAAAACAACAGCCTGATGTTATATTTTGTCTGTTGATGCTTGAAAACCTTCTTAGCCCTATAGTTGTTCACTATATGTGAATCTGTATCTGTGCCTGATAAAAGGTTAGATAGCTATAAGGTGGGGTCAGTCCATGCTGTCACATATGGTCCAAATTATAAAGGTTGGCCATTGTGCCTTATCATTCAAAACTGGAAGTGCAAGGATGCAACAGTGTGCTAAAAGCGGTTGCCTAGGGCCTCTTCAAACACAAATTTGCCTTGGTCCAATTACAAGTGTTAAGTCTGTGCGTTTTATCCACCTTATCATTGAAAATTGAAAATGTAAAGACACAATAGTATTCTAACAAACACCGTCTAGGCACCTTCAGACACAAATCTATTTTGCATAGGGCTTCAGCTTTGCTACAAGAACCTCTTCCGTTCAAACGCCAACTAAGCCCACTTATGGACTCCATGGCTATGGCGACGAATAATGATTGTTTTGTAACTTTATGATGACTTGCTTACTTTCTTTATGGTAACAGAATGGTTGGTGAACAAAAATTGGTTTAGTTGTCAAGTTGCATACTTAATTGAAAGTTCTTGATTCATCAATCATTATAGATTTTCTATCTTTTAGTTTGTTTCCAGTGAATAAATACAAGGGCATAAATCAGAATGAGCCGGGGGGGAGAAAGAGTAGGGGGGAAAGTAGGAAAGAATCAAAGTAGACTCGATAGACAGAACCTCTTTCGGAAAATTGTAGGGTTGTTAGAGGGTCCCCAGACCCAGCCAACCCCTTGCTCCGCCACTAGTTAAACTGCCTAAACCATTTTTTTAATTGCTTGATATATATTTACTAGATGCCTAATCTGTAATCTTTCAGGTTTATCTTTGTTTGAGTCAATTTCTTAAATTCCCGACATTATACACACACTCACATGCACTACCTACCTGAGACAACATAATACTTGGCGGACACATTTGGTCGTATTGCTCATGGTTGCACATTGTTCAAGGTCCAAAAGGTGCCAGGAGAGCAACAGGCATACCTCCTGCAAACAAAGCTCTCTTTTGTAGGGGGTACATTCCTGTCATCTTCAAAACAACTTACAACCTACACCCATATATACTTTTAAGACTAAATAAGTAACAAAGAAACCAAGAGAATAACATGCACACACATTTCTTTTGTCAAAGACTGAAGTCCATTTGGGGTCAGGTTCACAACTTGTTTACAATTTAATTAAATCTATTAATTAAGATAAAAATAGTGTGACAGGAAAACCAACAGCACTTTACACACTGACATTTCATATTACATTAGCATCCTAAATATATATTAAGGTTCACAGTATCTGTGCATCAATGTTGTCTGCACCAGTAAGTCTTAGAACAATCATTGAAGAAGTAGGCCATTGTCCTACAATAAAATAACCTGAAGTGTGGTGAGAACTCAACAAATAGCAATGTCAATTTATAGCAGGAATAAGCCATCATATTACGTATTAACCAAGAAGCATATTTTTTTAGCTACTAAGATGGCATCAATCTCTATCAATGTTGGTCAAATCAAATTGTTTTAGGCTACCTTTTGGGAGCTTTTAAATGTGTGGGAGTTATCGAATTTGATATTTTTATTTGGAGTTATTGCTTTGTAAGAATACCTTCATAAAAAAACACAAATAATTCTTTACTGAGAGACATACGTGTCATTCAAAACTATTTTTCACAGAATCAGGTCAATCATACTTGTGTTGACTTTCAGAACTAATGAGTATTTGTTTAGAACAAGAGGCTCTGTTGTGGTTTCTAGGATAGCATTAACCTCTCACAAACTGTTTTGGTATTGACTGTTTCAAATTGTACTTGAGAGTTTTTTTTATTGGGTGTGAGTTACTAAAGTTGACTCTTTTGTTTTAGGTTATCGATTCATAAAGGTGAAAACATTGTATACTTCATTTACACAAATAATTAAATATATGCCACTGATTCCCCATAGTTTTTACCGTCTCAGCTGGAACGTTTCAAACTCCAAAATATCAATAAACTTACCCTACTTACCAAGGTGAGCCATGTAAATAAAAATGGATAATACAAATAAACATTTTATGTGAAGCTTTGTCCAGGATGCAAACCCATATCCTGTTGGGTGCAAGTCGGTACAAATTCCAATAGACGACCGTCAAGTAAAGACAAGTAAACAAGAAGTTATTACGAAATATGCTCAATTAGCAATTAGTCATAGGCTAGAATAGAATACGAAGAAATAGTTATTACTCAAGAAGTAATAAAATGAGGAAGTATGGGCTGCATATATATCTAACCACATCCAGAAGTAAAAATATATACATATGCTATGCTCATATGGAATAACTAAAGAAGGAGGCCGTAATTGGCTTTTCGTCCTGTTAACCATTTCTTTTTTTGCTTTTTGAAGTTGCTCCAACACCCACAAACTTGACAGGTGCAATTACAAGTCCAGGACAGCTTTTTGGTAAGGTTTGCATTATAGGTTCCGGCATCGTTTGTCAACCCTCCTATAACTATTTGGTTAGGTAGTTTCGCGGGTTGGGGTGTGGGTCGCTGGTTTTGACTTTTGAAACGGCCGGATTCAGTAGTTTCCGCAATTATGTTAGAGGTTTTGGCTGATACTGCAAACTTGTTTTGTGGAGAATGTTGCTTTTCTTGTCAACATCAACTATTCTCTTGATATTCGAAAGGCTTGTTACTTATGAAAGCAAACACTTTAAGGGGAAAGAAAAAACAATCACTCATGCAAGTCAGAGAACTGGTATTGTTATTCATGCATATACTAGTAGGATTGTATGAAAAAATATTAAAATTTATGTGTATATACTATATAGAGTATTTTACATGTAGAAGCCAAAAAAAAGTGAGGCGCTAACTAAGCACCAGTTAAGCGCCATTAAGCGAGGCGACATCCTCGTCGCCTCGCCTCGCCTCACGCTTAATACAACATAGCTATTAGGAAATAAATAACTGAGAACTTTATATAGTAACAGTCAATTAGAGGCTTAAAAGCCCCTAAACCTTATTTTGTAGATGGATTGTTAATGAATGAATGTTGAGTCATCTCTTTAGTCCTTTGTGTCATGTAATTACCATTGGATAGGAAATCCTGGACATAAAGCTTTTTCCTCACCACAAAACCAATCCCTCATTGTTGTTTCCACACCTTAAAAATCAGATCCTATCCAACTGACTCGTCACAACACAAGCTCATCAAAACCCTCAGAAAACACCCTCCAATATCCCACATCAGTTCTAAATGGTGGTATCCCACATCAGTTCTAAATGGCGGTCGATGCGGCCGCCTAGGTAGGCGCTAGGCAACCGCTATCCACACCGCTTTTGCCTTCGACGGTGGAGTAGGCGGCCAGCGGAAGTTTGGCGGCGTTAGTGGAGGTGAGGCGGCATAGACGGAGGTGAGGCGGTGTAGGCAGACGCCTACGGAGCAATAATTGACTAGATGTTTTTGGCAGAACAATTTTACAAGCATTATAGACCTATGGTTCACTTTTACAAAACTTTGAACTTCATAAATCTTTGTTCTACAACTTAGTTATGTATAAAACACTCTTAAAATATGCATAGTATGAAAAAAAAAACAGCGGTAAAATAGTCAAAATGTATCAATCGCCTAGGCGGTAGGCGGACCCTATCCATTGTGCACCCGTCTACCGTCGTTTAGAACCTTGTCCCACATAACAGCCCCTAACCTTATATACTTTACACCACATTAATTTTCAACCTTAAAACCTAGAATTTGAATTGAAACCACCTCTTTCCAGCCCATAAAGCCCAATTGCGCAATACAGTCCAGCACCGCTTTCTCTATTCATACCCTTATAATTGTCACCTAAAACATCCTATATTTTATCTCAAAAACACATCATTATCCAAATTTTTCCTAATCCCTACAAAATGCACAAGTTTGATTTCTAAATTTTCAAATATTTCGTCTCCAATAATGAACTTTATAAAGTGCATGCATGCAAAAAATGGAACAACAAATTTCCATAGTAGGTCTGCATGACAATTGCTAATTAAACTATTATAGCTCAAACATGCCACAGAAAATTTACTTCTTAGGAGACGGATTAGATCTCAACTTTGGCTTGGTCCAAATAACTTTAACGGGAAAATTAGACATTTCTCTTTAATCACATTATGCATATGCATCAAAACTAGAAAGAATAAGGCTTTTTTTTAATAAATATTATAGAACTAGAAAATATATAGCTCCAACTCATGAACCACAGTACAAGCCTTCAAAGCTATGTAATCACATTGTGTAGACACATTAAACTAGAAAAGTTAAGGCATTTTATAAATATTATAGGTCCAAACTAATATACAATATTTTTATGCAAGCAACAAGACTTTAGTATAATAGAAGTACATAATTAGATATATAAGGGAAAACTGTCACCTACGAAGCCCAGCTACTAAGTAGGAATATATGTCAGGAATAAAACTAGCTAACAACTTCAAAAGTTAATAGCTAAGATCTATATTTGCAATTCATACCATTAGCCCCCCTGTACTGCAAGAAAATAGAAAGAACAGTTAGGTCCTAATCCAGAAATCCTTTATATATACCTTTCGACTTCCAGATATTTGTGATTTCTGCTGTGTTGTATAATAGGTCCAGTTAAGTAAGTGGGAGCCAAAATCTGAAAAGTTCATCTAAACCAATCTAAACACGGAGAAATCCTCCACACATGTTTGTGTCTTTCTTATAAATGGTTCTCACTATATGTAACATTCTTTGAAGTAAACAGTAAACCTGGCATCTGATTAGTGATTTGCAACATTAAATAGTTCATGTTAACACTGCATTGAACATAAGTGATGATTTTTAATAAACTGAAATAGATCTAAATTTTCAGTATTAACTTTGAATTTCTACATATTACCATCAGTATAAATAATAGATGTTCAGGCATACAAGTCAATTAGAGTACATTTACTAATAGATATGCACAGTAGACCCAAAAAGACTTTTTCCAACAAGTCTTATGCAAATCAGTACCTTACAAAACACTGTCAATGCTCGCTGAAGTGCATGATTTGCGATTTCCCTACCTCCCTTAGCATCAACAAATTCCATGTAACGGATCCAAAACTCTGAGTAATTAGCACAAGGAATTAAACATCGCTCATAAGTTTTACTATCTGTCATTAGAAAAAGAAGGTATTTCAGATGATAACGGATAACATAGATATCAGCAAATATCCCTACATGTAATAGTCAAAAAACTCATACCCAGTCAAAATCTCCTTGAGTCTCAACAAAATCAAGATATTTATGCCAATTTTCAAGTTGAGTGTCATCAAGTGGCTTCACATGGAAATAAGGCCGACTTATACGGGACTCATAGCAATTGATCTTTTTGTCTATTTGACTTGATTTCTGGTAAAATAGCTCTCCAAGTGATAAATACTTCTTTGCTGTGTTAGATCCACCGAGTCCCCCTTGATGAGTATCCCTGAACAAATTCAATATTTCTGCACAAGCATTCGCATCTGTTATTTCACTAGATACAGTTTCTGGTGGCGTCATGCTGTTCTTGTCACATCCCATTTCTTCTTCCCATACAGCAACCAAATTTTTAAAGCTGATGTATTTACAGGAAAAAGGAAACAGTTACAACTTATGAATATTGCAAAAACACGATCTGGATAGAGCAAACAGTAAAGAGTGATACAGAAACAGGCTTTGATTACTTGTTACTTGTCTGTATAACAATGTCAATAATAACAGAAATGAAGATTGAGTGAACTGGTGAGAAAGAACGACAGAAAATGATAAATGATGCTTTGGCTGTTACCTCTCATAATAGCTGTATAATTTTTTCGTTGGAAATCTCAAGGAACTGATGTAAACATGAACAAGGCGGTTCAACTGCTTCTGAGAATATTCAAATTCAATATATTTATCCCACAGAAGATAGCACGAGTAATCCTTACCAACCAAAGATAAAGCTCTCTCAAACAATCTGCCGCCACAGTAGAAAAAATAGACGTATATTAGCAGGAAAAAGATGTAGCAATGACACTAGTAAGTAATTAGAGAACACAGGCAAGAAAAATGAAAGCAACAACAAAGTATTGAAGTCTGGCAATTGAAGCAGCACTTCACCCACCTGAATATTAAATCCAACCAAAGTCAAGTATTTTACAGTCTACCTCGAAGTCATAAATTATAAGCTCAAACTCGCAGCGCAAGCCTTCAAAGCTCAGAGTAACGCCAATAATAGCAACATTTTAAATTCCAATTTGTTTACAACAGGTCACTAAAGCATAATAGATGAAATTGATCCTACTAATGCTCCATCTCCTCTCAGATCTCTTATTGTAAAGAGGTTTAAGACAGCTTCTATCACATATCTAGTGGCTTATATCTTCTCAACATTCTGTCTATATTTTCAAGGCTAAAGTACAAGGTCATCATCATCAAAGCCCGCTCACATCAAAACAAGTTTGCTGTGGAGCAGGAGAAGTTCCAGAAAAGAATTTGACAGTTTTATGACCGGCTATAAAGTTGACCTCAACCTCTGAGCTAGTGCCAAATTCCTAGCCGACGTAGCTAGACTACAGGGCAACTGAAACAATGTGTTTGCTAGTCTAGAACGTCTTCCTGGGAGAGAAATCTACATTTCTTCCTTTGTTCAGTAAAGGCTTCTCAGAAACTTGCTTCCGTGTCTGGTATTCTATGTATTTATCTTTCTTCCTTAGTTTATTCCACTACTCAATGGACGATGTAGTAATAGATCCAGTCACTACTATAAAAGCTATTGGACATCAATGGTATCGGAGTGCGCCTCTTCATGAGGGTGATTTAAGTGCAATGATATGTACCGGTGGTTTGCAAAGCATCTGGCTTACAGCTTACAGGTAATCTCCCATTCCCCTTGTAGAGAGATTATAAAAACTATAGCATGTCAGAAACGGGGAGTTGATGTGGTTAGACCTATACCCGCCCAGCAAGGAGCCTGTGGTTCCATTCTTGTTGTTGCTGGAGGTACGCATACCTCTTCTAGGTGTGTATTATTTTATTCTACTTTTTAACAGGATCTATAAAGTTACTTGACCTTGTTGGTATTTGAATATCATGTGTACTTGTTATATATGCTACCATAAACAAACACTTGTAGGTTGTGCTAATAGAGGACAAAAAGCTATGATCGGTTAATATTATACATAATAAATTATACTATATAAAAAGGGTGATGTTTTGTGCATAATGCCAAATATCAGGCATTTCTTGTTATCAAGTTGAACACTACAAAATATTGCCTTTAAGCCAATGTCAAACTAGAAGATAAAGAAAAAAGGATTTGATTCTCTCATGAACATTTTGGACATTAGCATATACCACTATGACCATTTAAAAATTACACCAGGCATGGCGACAGTTGCTAATTTATGAATTATTTTCACTCACAACTAAAGTTCTGGGCACTCTGGCAGCCTAGTAATATAGAATGTCTCCAATAGAACTTCACAATCTTTTTGGCATTTAAATCAATGTAGCCAAATCTGCCACTTTGTTCAGTTCAAGTCAGACATTAGAAGTAGATTGGGGAAATTACCCATCTTATTTGTGTCCTCACTAGATACAATCAATCATTAAGTAAATATATTTACTTGACAGACAAAACTGGGAGAGAGAACTTCAGATTTTATTCCTCCAATATGCAAGTTGCCTCACCTACCAGACAATAATTTGTATTTGATTTTCTTGTTAGTGGCACAAACTTCTATAAATATGAACTACCTTCGAATATCTGCAGGATCTTCATACGCCAATATACCAAAAGTGCAGTAACTGACCCAGATATCGACAGAATATTCTGCTGCCCCGACAGCCCTTTTATAAACTTTGTCTGCATCATTTAAGGAGCGTATATTTGCCATGTGGCTTGCATACTTATTCCAATAACCATAGCATAACGGAAATTCTGACAAAAATGAGTCATGAACCATGCGGATCTTGCGTACGTCATTCTGCAGAATTAATGGTATCAGAAAGATATAAAGCAATCCATCCCTATAAACCATGCAGAAGCAAAGCCATGAAGTCTAATAAGCAATTAATAAGTATGAATATATAAAGTAATTTATATCTATAATCAAGGGTTCCTCTATAGTGCACAATGTGGAATGACATATTAGCATGATCAGCGAGTTTCACTATTATATTTCCTTTATTTGCAGTAAGAATACAATCTACTAAAAGATTGGCAATTGATCAAAGTAATTCACTTAGGTTTTAAAATCGTAGAAGTGTCAAAATAAATCATTAAACTTGGAGACTTCTAAAACTTCTCTCTCTCCTCATTTCATCCTTATCACTTAAACCTTCTCTAGTAGTCCCATAAACAAACACGACCTTAATTGGCAAATAACATACTCTAGAGAACCTTATCCTCCATGTGCCATATATGACAGTTTCTTTGTGCATGTTATTACTGTTTCTTCTTGCCATTGAGGTAATCTATATGGGCAAATTGATGAAAGGAATTTCAAAATCTATATAAGATTTAGATTTAGTAAGATCAAGCAATCTATGTGTCATTCATGCACCTCGAACTTGGCCATAAAGTAGTCAAAGAAGCCAGCTATGCCAGACAGCATACACCTGTAGACTGGCCAGACTCCTCTTTATATTATAAATAAAGCACGTGTTGTCCATGTATTTTTTTTTATGAGTGTGTACATATCTTGTAGTGAAGTTAGTGTTTTAAGATGTGACAATAGTGTGTGCCATACATTCATGCATTCTAGCACCTATGTAACTTTAGTACTTCGTAAAAACTCCTCTCAACATCTTTCTTACGAGGTTCTTTCATCGAAAAATAAAGATCTTATAAGGTTTAAGTATTGAGCACGTCTTGTGTAGGTGTCTAGTAATGAAGTTAGTGTTATAAACTAAGGAAGGAGAAAGGATCTTGGAAAGGAGTTCTTTATTTTTTTTCCGATGAAAGAACCTTGTACGATGTCTTGTCTTGAGCTCATTATATAACTCAGTAAGCTTACATGTGTGTCATAATGCATGAATACAAGGCACATACTATTGACACATCTTACAACACTACACTACAAGACACATATGCAGTCAAAAATAAAATAAAAACATACATGGACACATACAAATACTTTATTTATAATATAAAGAGGAGTCAAACTGGTGGGTGCAAGTGTCATTTGTCCACCTCGGGCTTCGGAGTTTCAGGCAAGTGTCATTCTTTCCCACCAAAGCAAAGAAAGAATAACCTACATCCCATCCATTTCACATCAACAACATCGACTACAGAGAAGAATGTGAACTCGATGCTTATAGAAGAATTAAATAGGTTTTTAGGTCGTTGCTCGCCAGCCCGGAGAAAATGACACCTAAAAAAAAACTAGGTTTTTGGGTCCACATTTCCAACTGTCAAACTAAGCATCAAAATCCCTGACAAACTAAGCATCAAATCCCTTCGAGTTGGTACCAAATTCCAAGTCGAGGAAACTATAAAGGCCTCAAAAGTCAAAAGTCAAAAGTCAAATACAGGTATGCAGGCTTATCTTTCAAGCCTTCTTCCATCAAAATGGACACAGCTATGGAGGGTAAGAAAGCTACATAACAGAATTGACGAAGTTTTTATGATTGGACTATTAACCTGAAAGTCAACCCTCAGTGCTGGTGCCAAATCCTACGTTAGACTAGCAAAATATGGTCTTGCCATAAAACATAGAAGAATACTTGATCTAGGTAGGCCTACCTTTGTTGGTCATGAATTTAAGCTCATGCAATCAAGGATCAAGCCTTCAAGTTCTCACAGGCTAGGAAAAGGCCTACGCATAAAGGCAAGGTAACGACATTTGTTGTAGGGATCGCATTCATCTCTATGGCGTAAGAAACAACAGATCCAAGATCAATGTCATTCCCTTAAAAGAATCTACATTATTCAACATATCACAAAAAAGAAGAATAAGTTACAAACAGTTAATGTGTCTCATAAAGCAAGACAATGAGAAAGAGGAAGAATGTCTCACTACCACAAAGAGGAAGTGTTACTTATTTCTGGCTTTATAGGTTTCAATAATGTAATAAACAAAATGTGATGTAATACAAAAAATGCCTTGTTCATTTGTTTTCTCCCTTATAAAACTAAGAAAGTGGGCACTAAATAAAGTAATATCTATTATCTAAAGTAATTGAACAAATGAAGGTAAGCAAGAACCGGGATATCAGAAATTCAGAATAGTAAGACAAATATTATTATATTAAAAGCAGTTGTTGCATTCTTTCACTGTTTTCTTGAAGAACATTAAGAGATGTAACTCACAAATATATGCAGTTCTCATTAAGAATATGCCTTTCCTATATGAACAATCTTTAAGCTGACAATAATCCATGGATTGCACAAACCGGTGAAGTTTTCTCAATTTCCGATATGAGGGATGTCCAAGCACCAAAATCAATCTGGTTGTTTTCCACCAAAGCTCGAATTTTCTCTTCAAGTAACATATCTGCACACGATGGTAAATATTAAGTTATGATGCATGCAAATAAAGAGTCCTAGAACAATACATGGATGCATGATACCGTGTCAAGTGCCAAGTTGACCCGATGTCTAGTAAAATCTTGTTAGAGACGGAGGGTATATTACATCTTGAAATAATATATAATAGTGCCATAGTCCCACATTGGTCGGACGGCGAGGGACACTGTGTAAGACCCTCTCCCCAAATTTACTAAAATTATTCTGATCAGCCGAATATTTGTTCTTTTGACTTTTAGTAACTACATCTTTGTGATATTACTAATTTCGACATAAATATAAAAATCGCCTTGGTAAAGATTTACCCTTTCTTATCTTTATAGAATATTATATTGGTCCCTGAGGCCATATAAACTTCTTTTATTATATGTGTCCCTCGGTTCATACTTGTATATATTAGTTAAACCCCATACATGTTGAATGCGTAGTTAGTAGCATTAAGCCATAGTTAAGGAATAACTTGTTGGGGCCTTGAAGCACATGGATATATAGGATTTTGTCTGAGCCTTTCATCGATTTCCATTTTTTGCTATATTCTTTCTTTCTAGTATTGTAACCCATAACCCAGCCCAACATATTATCCTATTAAGGCCTCTCAAATTTTCTAAAGCCCAACCTCTTCATTTAATTTCCTAAGACTAAATACACAACTTTCATCCAGTATTCTTAACAGCCCAATTCCTATTCAATTTTCTAATTTCAACTAAACATGGCCAGACACTCCTCAGCCAATTGTATTTATTTTTCTTTACGTCATTTTTTTAATTTCTACTAACTAGGCAACAGGCCTGGCCCACCAACTCATTCCCCATCAATCCTATTAAGCCCTGGTTGGAAAACATGCTGATTCTTTTTGGGGTGTGTATATAGATGCAGTGATGCACTAATGAATAACAGAAGGAAAACCCTAGCTGCATTCTTCATGTCATCCCACTATTCCATTCATGAACAACCGCCCCCTCCTTCATCTCCTTCCTCAAAACCTAAACCCTAGCATCCATTAGAAGAACACCTCCACCGGAGTAGCCCCTCTCGTTCGACCACCATCACCATCAAACTTGTCGGCCTCCACCCCATCTCGACCAATGTTTCCATCCTCCGACTCACCACCCTCAACCGCTAATAACTAATTGGCCGAGCCACCATCGATTGCGGCCTCGACATCTTTGCCCCCAACCTCGGCAGTGACGGCCAGAGCCCGTCCGAGCTTTCTGGTCGCCACGTTGATCATTCCCTGATAACCCCGACGGCCTTCGTCGAGCACTGATTGCGCCATTCCGCTTCCCAGCCCTTTCGAACCCCGTCCTCTCCCATACTAGCCGACAGAACGCGCCGCCTCTACCACCGACCTCCGCATACACCTTCTCTTCCAACTTGCCGAGAACTAATTCGACAAGCCGCCCAGTAGCTCTTCGCCATGGATCGAAACTCGAAAGCCTCACTGCGTGGTTGTCCAATACGAGCCAGCGGACGTCGCCTCGAGGTTGCCGATCTTCTCGCTCACAACACGTATTGTTGTCGAGGAAAGGAGCAGTATCGAGGCTCAAGGTAATTTAACAATCCATTTAAATCTATTTCATATCGAAGCAAACATGAGCTTAGAAATGGTGAATGAGAAAATATATGGTGTGGGCACTGTAGTGCCCCGTCCCGCAAAGTCAATCGGAAGAATCAAAACGCCGACGGCGTTCGGACTTAGCCTTGCAACGGCTGCTCGAAGGCTCGCTCGGTGGTCGAGACGACTCCTCGCTCAGGTGGGTAGTTTCGGTGAACTCGCCTCATCTTAGCCTTCACTTAATAACTCGCATGTTTTCAACTTGCACAAGTTAGGCTTGATAATAAAAGAGACGCATCCACATAGCTAAGGGAATAATTCCGACGGATCGGAATGTCTTAGAACATGGAAAATGGTCCCACGGTCTGCTTAGAAGTCGGCTCAGTGTGCTTTTCAAATGACACTCGGTCCTTCGTCCTGTGGCTTGGGAGAAGGAAGTTGGCCTAAGTCGATAAGTTGTCCGACACGCGAATTAGCCTAAGTCATAGGCGTTGCCCGCACGAATGCTTGATAAAGCATGAACGGTCCCGCCATTTTGTCCCAACGCTCGAATTAGCCTAAGTCATAGACGTCGTCCGCACGAATGCTTGATAAAGCGTGCACGATCCCGTCGTCCAAGGCTTAGCATAGCCTTCGCACGTCCCGTGGGTTAAGTCGTATTGCACGGCTTTTGGCTTAAGTCTAGGCACGAACTTGGTCGTTCAAGTCGAATGCGTGCACGGCACGTTCTCTCGTTGCGTAGCTCGGCATAACCCTTGCTCGTCGAGTCGTTGCCGAATAAGTTAAACAAGAGTTGAGCTGGGCTATCAAAACCATTTCTAGCACTGTCCCGCTCTATCTGCGGTTGTCAAGTCGCGTAGTCCCTTGAGGACAAGGCTCGTCGTATAAAGCATATGACTTGAGCAATAGCGTCGCCTAGAGAACCAGGCATGTCTAAGGCACGAGCCACAGTGATTTAGTAAAAGAGTATGCCACGGACAAAAGGAAGTCCACGCGACTGGTTGTCGCCGAGATCTCCCGCTACTTGGGAGTCTCGATAAGTCTCGCACACGAGATCGGTCCCGCTACTTGGGAGTCTCGATAGAAATGGAAAGCATGGTCATGTTAAGGAAGGATTTGATAGATCGAGTTGAGTCTTGCATAGTCATTGGACAACTTGTCGACAAGGTGTAGTCTTCTCGAATGATCGCCGGGACACCGGATCATGTCGGCCCGGGAGAAGCGAGGCAGCTCACGGTAGGATGCTGGATAACCGCATGGGAGATACTTGGCGCTTCCGGAGCTAGCTACCCGCGGAGGGACGAACCGATATCTCGAGCCGAGTCTAAGATAGCTTGACATTGCTAGTGACCACTCATATAGATGTGTCGGCAAGAGCGGCTATCCGCGTGTATGCCTTTGGATTGCGTCAAGTACTAGCAAGTTATGAGATGGGTTATCCAGTCATGCTTATTGCAAGCACAAGTCTTGAGTCGGCACGGGTTAGGGTGTGCACGGTTGCATCACCAATCTAGAGCCTAAACGATGGCTATAGCAAGGATACGTGCTTCGGCATGAATGTGGTCTCGTCTCGAGTTAAAGTCAGGAAGGGCCGTAAGGCAACTTGGTTAAGTCTGGTTGGTACTTGGGAGGCACGGCCTCAATCTTGAAGCACGAACAAGTCTAAGCAAGGTCTAGAGGCACGACCTGCACGAGTCGTCCCCTTGACGTCGTTGGCACGCGAATGGTCTAGAGGCATATGAAAGAAGTAGAAGTCTTGGCACGATCGAATACCATAAGTTCCTGCTCGGCGAGGCACTGCCTCGAATACATTGAAGTCGCGAATAAGCCATGGCACGACCCCGTCATTGCACGACCCTGTCATTGCATTGTCAAGTATAGGCCGAGACGTCTCTGTTCTAAATTGATCCTAAGGAAAGACTAGAAAGACAATCGTAAAGGGGCTTGTATTGCACAAAGTAAATGAACGTATCGGTTTTGTATGGGTGGACGAGGAGCTCACTCCACCAGTACAGTTGAGTACTGACACCCACACAGTTTTCATGTGCAGGCACAGGTAGAAGCTCGTGGTGCGGAGCTCGCTTGGATGCGTCGAGGCACGGAGTTCCTTGGCGATTCGAAGCATGTGGCCGCGTGGAGTCAAGGACTTATATGGGACATAATGTATGGACACTGCCTTCCGAAGCTTCCGCTGGCTCAAGCATTGTAATTGAGAGATGAGAGAGCAGAGTGACTTGTAAAATGAGAGAAAAGTGAGCACGTGAGACTTGTAATCATAGCCTTGCGCCTATTGTAATCTGATTGTTCAATATCAATAAAGGTTCTCTTGAATAACTTTTGTTTTGCCTTTAAATTTTCGCTGCATGTTCAACGTTTCTGCTTGGGACTTCTGTGCGACGATCCCGTCGCCGCCGCTGTAATCGACCGTTATGAAACTGCCTTGCACGAGCGCAATCTAGGCTCGTGCGGCATCACGCCTTAGCGAGGATGATCGCTACTACGGGAGCGGGACGTGACATAATGGTATCAGAGCACAGCTTTACGTCCTTGGACTTAATGTCGATCTCTCAGTTTTGAAAGCTCGTCGTTGTTAAAGAAGTGTGCGCTCTCTCTCAAATGTCCCGCGACATGTCCATACAATAAGTCTAAATATTTTCAAAAGCTCGTGCAAGCGTTCAATTGAATGCATCGGTAGGCCTTTGTGCCGAACGGTGTCAAACTTGACTTGATAGAAAACTCGTGCTAAAGTTAGCAAGTCGCATGCGTGCCCAAATAGTCCTACGTCGACATTAGCAAATGAGCATACAAACTCGAATATAGTCCGCACGGAATAGCTATGCACACAACCTTTTTGCTAAGTTGTGCCGCATGTCGCGCACCTAGACCTTATGGTGCAAACGAGTTGCGAGCAATATCAAGTATCGCTCGGCGGAACGGAGATACACTTAGAGTGTATATCTATAGGAAACACTATCGTGCTAACGCTTAGGCATGCACGGAAGATTGGTCTAGATTTTGAGAAATAGTGCGAACGACTTAGTGCGTCGATGCGATTTGAGCAATTACGCTAGAGATTCGTCGAACGAATCTGAAAGATGTGTTAGCGAGTAACACGAACGTGATTTGGACTAAATTGGGTGGCTCGAATCCGAGTGGTGTATGGTTTTTTTTTGAAATTCATTCGAGCGAAGATTGAGGATTTGAAATAACGAGTACGTCAGTGAGGCGATGCGATCGCGCATAGCCTTAGAACGTGTCACGCTTAGTTGGTCGTGACTTCGAATGTCCCGAACGAGATGTCGTTCGGACAACTTGTGAATGGGCAGCACGAGTTAGAAAACGATTCGGAACGATGAAACAAGTGAATGTCTTGATCGAGGAAATCTAGTAAATCACACGTACGATTGCGGACTGAGTCAAATGAAATGTGACTTGAGTTTTGGACGACAATCTTGAAACTAGCTTGAGGAATAGCGATCGAACTTGATCTTGAATATCGAGGAGATGGTGGAATATCAACTCGGACAATAGCATCAGTCGCACGACTCGGAGTTCGTTGCAAAGGAAGATCGTCAGGTTACGTACATCATCGATGGTATTGAGACGTATCAAAGATCGATGTGCGATAACTCGAGGGTACTCTCATTCGAGGAACGATGATTGTGTAAAATGTCGTTGTTCCGACGGATGCCATACTCGGAAT
Source organism: Iris pallida (assembly GCA_029216955.1). NCBI lineage: Eukaryota > Viridiplantae > Streptophyta > Magnoliopsida > Asparagales > Iridaceae > Iris > Iris pallida. Next base: position 14,500,295 of record JANAVB010025800.1, read on the forward strand.
GTTGAAATGTGTCGAGGAAAAGATGGACTTGGCTCGAAAATTTTCTAGTTGAACGGATGACGATCAGACTATCGAACTTGGATTGGATGAAAATGAAATGTTGGATTGCTTCGATAATAACCACAACGTTGACGTTCTTGTCTTATGCGAGCGCAACTCCAGCCTCGCACATGCGTCACGCCGATTAGGACGATCACTCCGCGTGAGCGCTGGTATGGTGATTCATACAATGGGGGATCGAACTTGCATGGCGTGGCAGTTTGTATGCATCAACTTGTGGTTTGACGCGAAGGTGGATTCGAGAATGACTCAGTGCGCTTGATGAATTGAACTCGAGGATTGCGTAGGTCCAATCCGCGTATCGAGAATGAATTAGTCTAGACGCAAGCAAGAGTTACGCCCCGATGGGAATGATTATTCTGCGGGAGCGTTGCATGGTGATTCATGAACCACCGTGGATAATCGGACTCGCGTGAGATTGGGACGCAACATATTGTCGAGCTAGATGACCTCGTGATCGAATACATGAATTGGTTAGAATTGGTGAATGGAACAGAATCGAATATGCGTAACGAGTGCTTTGATTGGAATTAGGTGATCGTGCTCGATGTTTAGAATCTGAGTGACGCAAGCTTGGGTAGAAAACCCCGTGACTGGTTTGACCCTAGGATTGGGGTCAGTGTTGGCATTATTGTTGGGGAACTATGATTCCAATCCTGACATTGACCTAACCTAGCCTTGAGAAATGGTCTAGCGGTTAGGCAAGAAGCCCCTGTTTCAAGAGTTAGCAATCGAAAGATTGATCGTGAGGATTGGCATGGATGGATAGTGTGAATCAAGAATATGGTAATACCCCTCACGAGATTCGGCTGACATGCATATTTCAGGGACGCCTGAGTATGTGCACGATGCGACTCGAGTGAGAATGACGAATTCTCTATCATGCGGCTTGGCTGAATGCATGTATTTTGGGGACGCTGGAATGCGTACACGATCCAACCAAGTGATACGTTGAATCCAAGCAAGACTTGAGGAATGGAAGAGTGTCGGGAATTTGGAATCGTGTTAAAGGAAGATTTGATAATCGTGCGAGCGTGGCTCGGAATCGAAGAAACGCGTAGACGGAGTGTGTACGATAAATTATGGCGTACCTCGCTCGACTGTTATAGTCCCGTGTCTGGACACGATTAAGTTTTAGCCATAGAAATGGTAGGATGGCTTGCCTTCAGGAAAGTCTCGAGGACGAGACTTGTTCTGAGTGGTGTATGTTGTAGTGCCCCGTCCCGCAAAGTCAATGGAGGAATCAAAACGCCGACGGCGTTCGGACATAGCCTTGCAACGGCTGCTCGAAGGCTCGCTCGGTCGAGACGACTCCTCGCTCAGGTGGGATAGTTTCGGTGAACTCGCCTCATCTTAGCCTTCACTTAATAACTCGCATGTTTTCAACTTGCACAAGTTAGACTTGATAATAAAAGAGACGCATCCACATAGCTAAGGAAATAATTCCGACGGGTCGAAATGTCTTAGAACATGGAAAATGGTCACACGGTCTGCTTAGAAGTCGGCTCAGCGTGCTTTTCAAATGACACTCGGTCCTTCGTCCCATGGCTTGGGAGAAGGAAGTTGGCCTAAGTCGATAAGTTGCCCCGACACGCGAATTAGCCTAAGTCATAGGCGTCGCCCGCACGAATGCTTGATAAAGCATGCACGGTCCCGTCGTTTTGTCCCAATGCTCGAATTAGCCTAAGTCATAGGCGTCGCCGCACGA
>JANAVB010025800.1:14502075-14524575 GCA_029216955.1 Iris pallida
ATATTTTTAAATACCTAAATCAATGACAAACCAAATACATATCCAATTCGGCTGTTCAACTAGACTGCCACAACATCTGGCAGTCCTGAGTACTTCATGGACTGCCAAAATGTGTGGCAGTCCAGTTGAATCTACTATCAACTTTAGGACTGCCACATTTCTGGGCAGTCCTTGAAGTATATAGGACTGCCAGAAAGTGAGGCAGTCCTTGAGTTCCTACGTATTCAACTAGACTGCCATACTTTCTCAGTCCTAAGTAGTTCATGGACTGCCAAAATGTGTGGCAGTCCAGTTGAATCGATTATCAACTTTATGACTGCCACATTTCTGGGCAGTCCTTGAAGTATAGGACTGCCAGAAAGTATGGCAGTCCTTACGTTCATACGTACTTAACTCGACTGCCATACTTTCTGGCAGTCCTAAGTAGTTCATGGACTGCCATGCGATGTGGCAGTCCATTTCTGGACTACGAAAAAATGTAACTAGGTCAGGGACAAACCACGAGTTCTTTGGAGGGAATGTCGTGTTCTTCGGAAGGACCGGGATGATCGATTGCATATTTGAAGTCCCAAGTTCTTCCATATTTTCTACATTATAAAAAACATTCAAAAATTAGGAATCAACCGATTATTTAACAAACTTTGCAATATAGTAGTCGAAAACATACCGACTACTACGAATATTCGTTGATAACTGCTCTGGGGTTACAAAACAGGAAGATTTTTGTAGGGATAGAGGAATCTCAATCTAGGGTTTAGAAGAAAATTTGAGAAAAGAAGAAAATTTGAGAGGAAGAAGAAGAAAGAGAAATAAAACAATTGACTTTTATACTACCTAATGGGCTAGCCCTAATAAATTTTTCAATGGCAAACTTGTAAATAACACAAACTTACAAATGGGCTAGCCCCGATCAAATTAGGCAGTGCCTTTATCAATTGCCTTTTTTTTTTTTACAACACACACTTACCTACACGTCCGTGCTGCTTTCCACATGACTTATAATATTTTTTTATAGTTACAATTTGTATTTTTTACTTGAAGGGGTCGATTGTAATAAAACATATTGGATTTGGGTTTGGCATCCATATAAAGTGAGACCAGCACCCGAACCCGACCCTTTGCGTTTGGCAGCCTTAATTTGTTCCAGATCTATTCGAAGAACGAACGAACGTTGGGAAAGAAGAAAGAGACGACGACATGGACGTGAAGGAGAAGAGGCGCAGCAGCCACGAAACCCTAACCGCAGGCATGGGTCGACGACGTTCTTCGTGATGGTGGACTACGTCTTCCTCCTCGTGTTCTTCTGCTTCCTTGGCTACTTCCTCCTCAAGATCCTCCCCGCCGGACTCTCGATATAGCCGCACCGACAACAATCCTCGTCGACTAGATTGCGATCCGGTTGAATTTCTCGATTTCTAATCTTCCTAATCGAAAAAAAAAGTTTTGATTTTTGATTGATTCTGTTCAGTTCCGAGCCCGACTCATTTGCTACATCGATGGTTGCTGACATTGGCATCATTTAATTTCTTTTTTGTAGCTAAATGATCAAAACTGTGTGAAAGTTTTGTTCTTTTTGGAATTAGGAGAAGTAAAGGTTTGGTTTTTGATTGCTATTCTTCTATAATGTGAGTTTGAGCTTGACCCATTTGTTGTGCTGATGATTAATGACATGGGCACCCTTTAATTTCATGCTTATGTTGCTACGTGATCTATAGGTGATTCGCTTGGTGTTAATTATAGAAAATTAGATAAAGCTTCCATTTTTACTCTTGGGTAACGCGATTAGATTGATACATACATTGTATACATTATTTGTATGGCCGCATTTAGTTTTAGGGTCTCGTATAATATTGAAATATGTGTTTAGGTCTCTCATATCCTTAAGAAGAGGGTTTGGGTCTTGTTCTAACAGTTGTCTTGGGATGACCGTCCAAAATAAAGATCTAAACGCAAATTTTGAATATTATACAAGACCTTATAACTAAACGAAATATGTGAGGGTTGTGTGATTTGGGTCATTTCTTTGTATGGTCAGAGTTGTGTGACTTGGATTATCTAGACAACAGCCACACAAATGAGACTTGTGATACTGTTCTTTGCTTCAAAATTTCGTTTATGTCTCCATTTTGGATGGTCAACCAAGTTAACAACTCTATCATGAACAATATGAAGACCTAAACGTCAATTTATATATTATACGAGATCCTAAAACTAAATAACCTTAAAGGTTACCTAGATGTAGAATGTTATGGACCGAGAAACGAAAACAGGAATGCGATACGATACTGGATAAGGAACGCTTATGTGGGACAAAGTGTGCAACTAGGCGTAATCTTGCTTGACTTCCTATGGGGGAGCCTCTTGATTGCTGCAACTAAGGTGTGAATTTTAGTTTCCTCCATTGATGGTATCAATCATGTCCCTTTTTCTGATCAAACAATGAGACTTGTGCCACTAGGGTTCAATTCAATTGGCTTGTTTTTGGAATTTCGGTAGCGTTTTGGAAAGGAAATGATTAACAATCTGGGAGGAAAGTTGTGGAACAGAAATCATCGGGGGTTGAGCATGCTATGGAACTCTGTCTGCTGCATGAATCCTCATCTTCCAATTCCATCCATCTCTCCAACTTTAGCTGAACTCATAAGTCAATGCTTACCAATAATATCAGGACTTGATCTATATTAACGATTAAGTGATAGTAACATCTTTATTCTAATGTCTTTGTCTTGTTTGTTTTTTGCAAATAGGTGAGTTTCAGTATATTTGTTAAGATTGTTGGTTGTCTTCCTTTTGTCATGAAGGTATCTGTGATGTTCCTTGTTTGCTGTTGGAATTTTATATTGCATTTGCTGTGATCGTGGAGCCCCTTAGGAAGCACTGACACTACGAATATCCGTTTCATATCTCGTCGTGTCAGACACATATTGGATACTATACAAACACTCCAAATTCATTAGGACATGGCAAAATTGTTTTCGTGTCAGTGTCATCGTGTTTGTGCAGAGGACTCTTTCTTCATCAGTTCATCATAGTGGTCTATGTATGCTAACAATGGAACTTTAGGAAGCTGTGGGAGGAATTGGCTGGCCAATGGCACCTAGGTTAGTGGAACTGCATTTACCTTTAGTTGAAGTTCTCATGTCTTCCCCTTCGACTACATTTGCCTTCTAGTTGAATTTTTTTCGTGTCTTCCTGTTAGAACAGTTGGAATACTTATGTAATTAAATGAATGTGTGGATGATGTTGTCTGCAGTCTAATTTACTTCCTGTTGAATACATTGGTATCCATTTCATGCAGCCCTGATTAGTATCCTACCTTTTTCAGTAAACACAAGTGGTCAATAGAACTCTAATTGGCCGATTTTAGCCAAACAAGTGCATTTTGTTTGCTTTTTCTTACTTTCTTTTGCTTGATCTCTAATGAATATGACGCATATGAACCAAAGTAAGATCATCATCATCATCCAATCCTTCTTCCATCAGAATGCGTCACCTATGGAGCATAAGAAAGCTCCATAAAGAAATTGACAGTTTTTTTTATCCAGCTGTAGCAATTCCTAGCTGATGCCAATTCCTAGCCAAGGTAACTATGAGCATGACATGCCTATGCCACAAAATCTAGATGTCCAGTTGGCTGGTATGTATACTGTTGAGAGTCAATAAGGGACCTTTAGTCCCACATCGGAATATGTATGTAGAGGAGCTAGACTCCCTATATATAGTGAAGTAGTCAATCAATAAAATTATCCAACAATTATTTTCTACATGGTATCAGAGCCATAACTCTCTCTCTCCACAAAAAATAAAAATTCTCTCTCTCTCTCTAGCCGACCTCCTCCTCCCGACCCCCCCTGTAGCAGCCCCGAACCCCCCCTCCCTCCCGCTCCCTCCTAGACGAACACCCCCCTCGACCCCCCCCCCCGACCCCCCCCCTGTAGCAGCCCCGACCCCCCCCCCCTCCGCCAGTACCCCGCCTCGCCCCCCCCCCTCTGCCAGCACCCCGCCTCGCCCCCCCCCCCCTCCAGCACCCCTCAAGCACCCTCCCCCCCCCCTCCTAACCCTAACCTCCCTTGCCATGGAAACCCTAACCCTAGCTCTAGCAGCCCCATCCAAACCCTAGCCCTAACCCTAGCCGCCAAAAAAAAACAGCGTATTTCGAAGACAGTCGAGATGTCAAATCTTTATTTGCACCGACTCCATTCCTAGATTGCGCCGTTTGGAACTAACAAATGTTTATTTTGGTATTCCTCATTCACATCGGGATCTATACAGAGACTGATCATGTCTTCTCTGGTGTCCTGACGTGTTCACTTTACATGCGCGCGCCGGTGCTGGCCAAGTTGGTAGCGCATTCGTAAAGTCTCTGACGTCGAAGTAGACGAAGACGACGAAGTTCGACGGAAGACGACGAATAGGGTTCACAGTTGCCGCGGCCATGGATTCGATCAGTGAAAACTGACGGCCGAAGAGATGAAGGCCTTGGTTGATGATATCTTATCCAAAAGATTAACCGAGGTAACCCCACGTGTGATCCATACTGATGTGGATCCGTCCCCTTACAAAATGGGGAAATTGGAGAAGCTGGAGACGAAGTTGGAAGGAACTTCCAACTACTTGAAGTGGTCGCGGCAGGCGATGCGGACACTGAAGGGACGTGGCTTGGTTGGCTATGTCACTGGCCAAACCAAGGCGCCAGCCGATCACTCCACCAAGGAGTTTGCTGTGTGGGAGATTGTCAACAACGTCGTGGCTGGGTGGTTGACTGCCTCTTTAACCGACCAGGTGTCGGGCAATGTCGATGCTATGGAGGCTGCTGCTGATATATGGCAAACTCTCAAAGATATGTACTCCGGCTCCGGCAACCCTATGCGAGTCTTTCAACTGCAAGATGAACTCGATAGGGTGGCCCAAGACGACCGTACCATCTCTGAGTACGCGGCCATGTTGAAGAAGTATTGGTCTGATCTAGATCATTATGATCCTCTTGGGATGGAAGATGCACAAGTCGAACCAGCCTTCGCAAAGTACTTTCAGACGTTCCTGGCTTATATTTCCCGGCAGCGTATGATGAAATTCCTGAAGGGACTACACCCTGTATTTGAGCAAAGACGGAATATCCTCCTATCCCAACCCACGCTTCCGACCTTGGAAGAAGCTATAGCTGTTATGACACATGAAGAAGCTCGACTGAAGTTGATGCCCAACAAGGGCTCCTCCCAGGGGGAGCCAGCCGCGATTGGAAAGTCTGCCCTTGCTGCCTTCAATCAACCTCCATCTATGGGTGGTGTTTGTCACAATTGTGGTGACTCCGGACATTACATTCGATTTTGTCCAAAATCCTTGCACCAGTCTACTGATCGAGGACGGGGTCGTGGAGGCCGACGTGGTGGTAGAGGAGGATATGCCGGTAGAAGGGGCGGACACAAAGCAAATCTGGCGGAGGAAGGAGGAGAGAATCAACTGGCTGAAATAATCCCGCTTGAGCGGGAGTTCCTTGAGAAGTTACGAGGCACAAAGCTGGGTTCGACCGACTGTCCTGGGGCGTCTTCAACCTCGGGAGATCACCTCACTTGCTTTGCCCAATCCAGCACCGATGATTCTGCACGTGCTCTTGCATCTATCCATCAGTCAGGATGGATTATGGACTCTGGGGCATCTCGCCATGTCACGGGGTCCCGTGATGCGTTTCAGGGATATACTCACATACCATTGCCGGAGAGTATTCAGACCGCTGATGGTACATCCCGCCCTGTAATGGGTAAAGGCACTGTCGCATGCACCCCCTCCATCACTCTAATCAATGTCCTACATGCTCCGTCTTTTCCTGTCAATCTCCTATCCATTAGTGCCATTATACTTGATCTTAACTGTACTGTTTCCTTTGACATTCCTCAGGTGACTTTTCAGGAGAAAGGGACAGGACGACGACTTGGGACTGGCACATGGCATAAGGGACTGTGGTATTTAGACAGGACTGGACTGGACACCGCATTGGCATCCTTGGTAGCAGACGCACCACCAGAAGCTTCCTGTCGCAGTGTTGAAGCCGACTTGCTACTCCACCACCAGCGTGTCGGTCATTCTTCTTTTAAAGTTATGAGTCGAATGTATCCGTCCTTATATCAAAGGGCTAATAAAGAGAAGTTATTTTGCAATGCTTGTGAGTTGGGCAAACATACCAGAAGTACGTATGTGAGCACGGGGAATAGGAGTTCAGCTGCTTTTGACATGATACATTCAGATGTATGGGGCCCTTGTCCTACGACTGGTATTAACGGCTTTCGATGGTTCGTCACCTTTATTGACTGTTATACCCGCGTGACATGGGTCTATCTTATGAAGAGTAAGAGTGACGTCCTTGAGGCCTTTCAGGACTTTCATCGACGGGTGAAAACACAATATGGCGCTAAAATTAAGTGTTTTCGGTCAGACAATGGGACGGAGTATACTAATAAGCGGGTTGCTGAGTACTTTTTCACTCATGGAATAATTCATCAAACTTCATGTGCTTATACTCCGGCCCAAAATGGTGTGGCAGAACGAAAAAACAGACACCTGCTGGAAGTCGCACGGACGATGATGCTGGCTATGAATGTTCCGAAACACTTATGGGGGCAGGCTATATTGACGGCCTCTTATCTTATCAACAGAATGCCATCTCAAGTATTGGACTGGAAGACACCGTTGGAAATGCTTACTGGGGCAACGACATACACTGTTCCACCAAAAGTCTTTGGATGTGTGTGCTTTGTCCAAGATAATAGGCCAGGCGTTGGCAAATTGGATCCTAGGGCAATTAAATGTGTCTTCGTCGGTTACACGGCGACTCAGAAGGGTTATGCCTGTTGGAGTCCAGTCGAGCGGAAGATGTTTGTCAGCATGAAGTTACTTTCAGAGAACTCGAACCATACTATGGTTCGATGAAGGTTCAGCATTTGGTGACACCAACCTACCACAGATGGCGTTAGATGTGAGGAGATATAAGCCCAAATGTGGTCGTCGATCGTTCCGTGTCCAGTTGTAGAAAACTGGACGAAAGGGGGAGAGCACAGTGACTCAGATACAGATAATGAAAAGAATATCCATATGTTATGCGGAGGAGCAGCAGACAAGGGAAAAGGAGCTCCAAGTCTACAGAAGGAGACAACAGAAGTCCAGTACTGTGCCTATGCCGTGCCCTGTGCCTACTGTGCCAAGTCCCTCGTCTACTCTTGCTCCAACTCCTGAAGATGTTGCCCCCCACTGAATCACTCGGATTCGGATGCAGATCTCTCCGACTCGGATGGTATGATCTCTCCACCACCTATTGCTCCCTTAAGGAGATCTTCTCGCATCAATGCAGGTAAGGCCTGCTCGTTTTGATGATTACGAACATGACATTGCCAACTTCTTGTCTTATTCTAACATTTTTTCGAATTATCGAGCCTTCATTGCATCGTTAGACTCTACTTCGTTGTCCAAGTGTTGGCATGAAGCAAAGAAAGATCCAAGGTGGAAAGCTGCAATGATGGAAGAACTTGGGGCACTGGAGAAAAATAAGACATGGGAGCTGGTACCATTACCCAAAGGAAAGAAAGCTGTGGATGCAAATGGGTGTACACAGTGAAAGAGACGCCAGAAGAAAAAGTAGAGCGGTACAAGGCGAGGTTGGTTGCAAAAGGATTCACACAGTCATATGGAATAGACTATGATGAGACATTTGCCCCAGTAGCAAAAATGAGCACTGTGAGAACTCTGGTCTCCATTAGTGAACTATAGGTGGAAGCTGTACCAGCTAGATGTGAAGAATGTCTTTCTTCATGGGGACCTGCAAGAGGAAGTATACATGGAGCTCCCACCTGGGTGCTACGCGACGAAATCAAACGGAGGGACGTCGCAAGGAAAGGTGTGTAAACTGAAGAAGTCACTATACGGGCTCAAGCAATCTCCTCGAGCCTGGTTTGACAGATTCAGAAAGGCTGTTACAGGCATGGGATACCGTCAAACAAATGCAGATCATACGGTCTTCCTCCAGCATGCAAGAGGTCACATCACTATACTTGCTGTATATGTGGATGATAGTGATCACAGGTGATGATGTTGAGATCACTAAGCTGAAGTCAAAACTCGCGAAGGAGTTTGAAGTGAAGGATTTAGGAGCGATGAGGTACTTTCTAGGTATCGAGGTGTGTGAAGGCGAACAAGAAATTGTTCTCTCACAGAGAAAATACACACTAGATCTGCTGAAGGAGACAGGGATGCGGGATGCAAAGCAGCGGTCACTCCAATTGATCAGAAGTGCAAGTTGGGAGCAGAAGCAGGAGAGCCCGTTGATCGTGAAAGATATCAAAGACTTGTAGGGAGATTGATTTATCTGGGACACACTCGCCCTGATATCTCATTCGCGGTGAGTATAGTGAGCCGCTACATGCATGATCCAATAAAGGGTCATATGGAAGCGGTATTTCAGATCTTGAGGTATCTGAAAGGAACTCCGGGAAAGGGCTATGGTTCAAGAAGAATGGACGCATAGAAGTTGAGGGATACTGTGATGCAGACTGGGCGAGCTGTATAGACGACAGAAGGTCTACCACGGGATACTGTGTTTTTGTAGGAGGAAATCTGGTCTCATGGAGAAGCAAGAAACAGTCTGTGGTAGCACGGTCGACAGCTGAAGCAGAATACAGAGCAATGGCTCTGGGCGTGTCAGAGTTGCTGTGGGTGAAAGCATTGCTGACAGAGTTGAAGCTAGACAAGGGAGCACCATTACGTCTTCTGAGCGATAGTCAAGCTGCAATAAGTATAGCTAACAATCCCGTTCAGCATGACAGAACGAAGCACATCGAGATTGATCGATTCTTCATCAAGGAGAAGCTGGAACAAGGGATACTGAAGATTGACCATGTCCGCTCAGAAGAACAAGTTGCAGACTGTCTGACTAAGGGTCTTAGTTCATTAAGTCTGTCGAAGCTATGTAACAAGATGGGGATGATCAATATCTATCGCCCATCTTGAGGGGGAGTGTTGAGAGTCAATAAGGGACCTTTAGTCCCACATCGGAATATGTAGTATGTAGAGGAGCTAGACTCCCTATATATAGTGAAGTAGTCAATCAATAAAATTATCCAACAATTATTTCTACATATACGTATCTTTTGGTTATTCAATTTAATAAGCTCATGCAACCAAGGGGCATCCTTCGAGTATCCTATACTATAAAAAGTTGTATAGGGATTCATTCTCATTTGGTTTGGAATTTCATATGGGATCTATCTTTTGGTTATTAACACTCCCGATGGAGATCAGTTAAACATTTAACTGTAGAATATCGCCTTCACTCCAGCAAATCTACACTCAATGCACTGCAAGAAAAGGTTTCCATTTCCTCATGAAACCCAATAAAGTCGTATTTGGACAATGGGATATCTACATGCATATCAGAGCGAACTATGTCTACTTCGCTTTGAATTTTTTTTTTTTCAGATGGTTGCATGTTCCCTCAAGATTTGAGCAGAGGGTTTCTAAGAGATTGTTGATTTACCTGCAAAACAGAGCTGTTCACAGCAGTCTTTGCTTGTAACTTCCCTTGCTGCATGAAGAGAGTATGCAAGTCAGGTTGCAGCAAGCGAGTCCCTAAGTTATTTGTTAATGGAGTTTACAGATTTCAAATATTGGTGTCAAAGAGTGAATTATGTTCCCATATCAAACAACCTCAAGTAAACTGCAGTAGATTTTAACTAGCAGCTAGAGATCCACAACAAAGCTATTTCTTGTGCATTGTTCTTGTCTGCAATTTTGCCGCAGGCATGCAACATCAAAAAATTTGGACCTGGAAATGTCATACTTTACACATCAGATTATTGTAAAGAACAAAATTTTGAAAACTCAGCCAACGGGTGATAATTTCTGTGACGGAGAAGGATATTTCACCAGATAATCAACAATAACACTTGCAAACACTGTCCAGAATGTAAAGATCAGATGGGCATTTCCACTCAGAAATGGACACTCCTTAATCATCACATTCAACCTTGAAACCCACAAAAGTTGCCAACCAATTCTTTCACTTGAACCAACGTACACAACTCATTGATTTATTTCCAAAATAAGGTATATGATTGATCATGTTTTTGATTTCTTTACAATCACTGTGGTACAATTAAATTGTGCTAATATGCACATGCAAATGAACACCATTACATCAAACGCAACTCCCAAAATTGCTAAAAAAATCGCAAAAAATTGGGTTTCACATAGAAGAACGACTATTTACAGCCCTTGCACGGCACACAGAAATTTGAGGAACAAACATTGGTTCAACTGCTATAGTAGTAAAAGTATAACATTAGTGATATCAAACTTTAGGTATTGGAGTTTGCAGTGATTTGGCTACTTTGGCAGCTATCCACAGATGAACTCCCAACTCCCTTGTTGCAGAATTTGCAGTGGCCTGTGCATTGCTCAGAGCTCCATGCATCTGGAACGGTCAAGAAGTATCTACCCATGAACTTTCTAAACCTTTTCTTATATTCCTTGGGAGATATAACAGTTGGCAATGAATTTTTGGGAACTACAAGAGAAGTTTTCACCCAAGTCTCAAGCTGCTTGTCCCAGGTATACTGCCTCAAGTAATCAATAATACCAAAAACAAACTCACGCCGCTGTTTATCCACTCCCACAAGCAAAGAGTAATCCATGACGTTGATTGACTGCCAAAATCAGAACCGTAGAGTAAATACCAACAACAAAAGAAATCAATTTCAAGAAACAAAGGAAATGTTGCATACTTACAGTGAGAAAAGATGTATCATTCCAGATTGCTCGTTGAAAGAGGTGCTTATGTCTCCCGCCAATGTACATGGGAGATCTACGCATGTCTTCAACAAAGTTCTCATCCAAAAGAACCTTCTCGTCGGCATCTGTAATGTACCGGGAAAAGAGAGCACCTTTGAGATCGTATGTACGCACTACATTACGTCCAAAGAGAAGATTTTCCATCACCATCAGATTGATTTTCATCTCCTTCCCTGCCCTGTTCTGTCTAACCTGTAGTTAGGAAACCTGGTTAGACAACATTAGATGTCAAAAACAACTGCAGGTAGCATCTAGAATATACACGAGCATACCTGATACATCCCCAAGATCTTTGCAAGGCATGTTTGGCTTCCAGAATTTATAGAGTCAGAAATATGCCTGAAATAATCAGGAGCAAACTCAAGAAACGAGTCAATCTCTGTCTTACTGACTTGTTTTAGAATGAATCTGTCATCCAATGTCTTTGCAAAGAAAGCTTTGCTCTTACCACCTTGCGCATCCCACTTCTTGCAATGGCTTAGGGAAGATATGTAGGCCAATTCAGACGGACAACACATCCTTCGAAGAGCATAAAATTGTTTTGCATGACCACAGACAACTGTATATTTATGCTTTCCAGCTCCTTTCCGTACCCCTATGGAAATTTCAGGATGCAGATTTTCTGAAGCTATCAGGCGATCCACGAATAATGAACCTTCAGAAGTAGAAGTGAGAAGCTCATCAGACGAAAGTGATGAGACACTCCGTGATGGGTGCATTCCTTCATAATATACAGATGCAATAGATGACCAGTTAGAAGCCACAAACCGTCCGATGAGAAATTATATGAGTTATCAATTACTTTATCAGCCTCTCCTTTGCCTTCCGCTATATCCTTCTCATCTATATTTACCATCAGACTATTCTGATCCTCAGAGAGGGCCAGTGCACAAGCAATGATGCTTGATATTTCACCCTCATGTACAGAGATGACATTGTCATCCACTCCTACGGGGAAGTGTAATGTATCCTTTTCTTGGGAAATCAGTTGATGCATTGAGGAAAGGTATGATGGAGTGTAGGAATGGACGAAGTCAAACTTCTGTAAGGAACCACCATGAAGATCCTTCCTATATGCCCTTCGCAGCTCCTTGGCTGGAGTCCAGACCCAGTCTTTCGAGTCTGTCAATATGGGATTAGAAGAATGGTTAGATATATTAGTCTGCTGATGATGTTCCTTAAATGTAGAATCTTCACTCCCACTAGTTGTACTCTCAGCTTTCAGCTCTGGTTCGGTCCTGTTTTCAGTTGATTGGACTTGTTCAACAGCAATTGGAGTATTGTTGTTCACTTGCATGTGATCGGAAGTAGAGATTGATTCTTGCTGATATTCAGTAGTTGTCAGTGTTAGAGAAGAGAGTTTAAACTCTCCAGTAGAAGGATCTTGTCCCAGGAAAGAGGATGTATGCTCGTCGACTATGGGCCCAGGAAAGTTTTCACTAATTGAACTATGCAAACCAGCAATTTCAGACTCCAATAAACTACGGCTGATGCTATTTTCAGTGACTTCGGCGGACTCCATTTCCAGCTCAGATTCCATACTGCTATATTTTCGAGCACAGGGACTGTGGTTGCAAGACGAGGAGTCCTCAAGATCGGTAGGAATCTGAATAGAACTTTCCAAAGACGTAGAACAATGACCATTGTAACTTCCAACAATTTCATTATGTGGCACAACATTGCCCTGTAAGCCCGGATCATGAATTTGATCACGAGGAGCATCGGTATCTTTTCTACACTGGAGAAGGGAATGCAAACGACGGTCCCAAATATATAGTTCAAGAAACAGCTCCTGAGTTAACCAACTCAAACTGAGAATTTCATTCACCCCTTTTCCCAGATGACCGCTGAAATTTATAGCCTTCAGTAAAGATGCCTAATCGAACAATGCAACAAGAAAAGAAAATGCATTGATGTGTCATTAATTCATTAACCCAAAAAAAAAAAAAACTACCTATTAGGAGAAGATCCAACTTCGGCATAACAAAACTAACCTCAAACTCTGCTTTTTCTTGAATCAACATATTTTCAACCTCAGAAAGATCTTTTATTGAACCCGGTAAGTTCAAAGATTTCCTCGGAGGCATGGAAGTGTCTCCATTCTTCAACTTTTGTAGTGAGCTGGCAACCTCCAAGAAAAACAGGTCTCCTCTTTGAAGCACCTTCAACAGACATACTAAGTTCAGACTCGATGAGTTCACCATATGTAACATAAACTACACATTACTTTCAGGTTGCTTACAGATTTTGCTTCTCTCTTAATCCATTCTTGTCCATTTGGATTATGGAACTCCAGGACAGGTGGTGGTTTACATGCAGCATAGATTTCAACTGGAGAGTATCTGAACATTGCAACACTGGAGCCCAATCTGTACATTGTTATAATGTATAAAGTGAGTTTGAAAACCAAGAGTATGGAAAAAAAGATCTTAGTCACAAGAGAGCCAAAATACTATACATACCCAAAAAAGCGAAGGCAGTCCCTATGCAGCGAGTGTCCACATTTTGAAGATAACCTACTAGCCACAGAGTGGCTTGAAAAGCTGAGCTCCAAAAACTTACCAAACGAGAGGCCTCGTGCTGCTGTAGACATCACAACCCTATGACTGGATCTCGGGATCCCACTTTGGTGCTCACATTTTAAACAACGAGTCCACATCCAAATTTTCCCTGCTGCTTCACCTGATAAAGTTGATTCTGGAGGAAGCTGCGCAACCATAACAGCTAAATTTCCATTTTGATGGGTGTAGGAGTAAACATGAGCCTTTGGAGGTTCACCACATGATGGGCAACTATGTTTCTGTATAGGCAGACTAACTCTAATAAGCTTCTTGATTAATGATCCAAATCTTTTACTTTTGAAAGCTTTTATCCCAAAAATTTGGATTTTCTTGATCAGTAATAAAGGAAAAGCTATTGATTTACAACAACAACAATAAAAAATCCCTAGTTTTGAACAGAAACAGGAATAAAAAGTACCTTATTGAGTAGAACCTCTTGAAGAAAACGCCCTAGTGACACATCAAAATTTCCATAGTACTTTATGCGGGAAAGATGGCTCTGCTCACAAGCAAGCCTTTTTTCTATACACTGACTTGACATCAAAACCAGTATGCTTTCAGAATTCATTACAGTTTCACTGTTATCCTTGTTTTGTTTTCAAGCTTGCTGCTCACATCAGCACTGCATTGCTCGATAGATTCTTTAAAACTAGACAAGGACTGAAACTTTTCATTGTTACAAGTTTCATCATGTAGCTCCCCCTCAATGAAGCCATTGCGTTTCTGTGTCATGCTCAAGAGTTGCCAGAGATGTAGTAACAGGCAAAAAATCTACACTCTTCACATCAACCTCCTCCTCATCGTAGCTAAAGTTCGATGAGAAGGACTCAGAAAAGTCAGGTGTGAAGCTGTCTGATAAAAGTTGCTTAAGAGAAGCCGAGAGTGATGTCACTAACTTCCATGGAAGATGAGGCATTGCCGATGAATCTGAATGGGCAGCTATATTTGTGTCTGATGTTTCGAAAAATGAATCACCATGCATAAGATTACTGTCTTTAGATCCACTTTCGAGGCTAAAGCTTGGTAACCGTGAAGATTCATTGAAACTGACAGCAGTGCTAAAATATATAGATTCATGAGTTGAATCTTCTAAGGATCCATCAGAACTAATATCTGAACTATATGCTTGAGCAATATCAGCTGTATAACCTTCAATATGAGAAGTATTTATATCAGGTGCATCAACACAGCCATTTGAGTCCTCCATTGCTCTTTCATCTAAAGAACCATTTCCTTCTATACCATCATCCATGCAAGAGAATGCTGCTCTTTGGTCTGCAAAAAATGAAGTCTCAAGTATCAAATGGTATGCGGCGAATACAGTGTACTGCACCACACGCTTAACTTTCTTCAATTCATCAATATGAGCTCCTTTGAGCAATATCTGCAACATGAAATATTTGAAAATGAAGTAAGCAAAAAAGGATAGTTATGAGGCCTCTGAAGTAACTAAAGAAACTAACTTGTTGATTCAGACAAGTTAACCAGTGTAAGTCAAGGGTTGAACTGATGACCTGGTTACTACCATGTTATCCAATTACTCAACCAGTACAAGTGGTTGGCACTTATAGTTCATGTATGAACTTGCCACTTAACATTCATTATGAAGACAACTCTAGTAGGTTGTAAACTGCCTGACCAACAGAAGGTAGTCACCTAATTGCCAGCCAACCTTGAGCTTCTAGGGCAACGCCCCTTTTTTGCTTATACCTACCTTGGCTTTGTATTTGGCATCAAGTCGTAACAGGTATATATCATTTCACAGTTGGTCATTGTTGGAAATATAATCCAAATCCTAAAAATTTAAAAATACATTTGACATTTACTTAAAGCTGTTTCGGTAGATCCTGGTCTTAGTAAAGTAGGATTCATATATGAATCAGTGTAGCAAGTTCCATATGTAGAGAGGTCAAACACTAAAGGTCGGTCGACTTAGGGTTGCCCAAAGGTTGGTTATGTTAGCTTATAAAAGAGACATGGATCTGATTGTATAAACAAGTGGGTTGATAGAGAATATTTAGGATGCGTTGTGAAGTTCCGGAGAGCCAAATCATAGTTGTGTTGTTGAGTTTATACTAATTTGTTTTTTATTTGCCAGCACAAATTTTGATTTGTTTTGCTTGGAATAAATGCATCTAGTTCTTCTATCTCCATACACAAAATTCAACATAATCCAAATCCTAATTAATTAAGGAAATAGATTTAGTATTTATTTAGGAGTTGGGTTCATAGTCAAATAGTAAAGTAGGGTGTCTTATTCTTGGAATTTCATCAAAGATGAAGGTCAAACCTGGTTATATGTATGGAAGGTCAAGGTCGGTTTTGGACACATCACAAATTGGTAGTAAAGGTTGGTTTGGCCTATGTATTTATTTTATATGGGTTGAGAGGTCTGTAACTTTTCAATGGGAACAATAGAGAATTAAGACAGATTTGCTTGTAGCCGAGTTTCTCTGTCTTGTCTTGTAGTGGATAGTAGTTTTAGAATTTATAAAGAGAAGTAAAACTACTCTTATATAAAAGAGGGTTTTCAAAAATATCAACATGGTATCAGAGCATAGGAGGTCGGGAGATCCTCGTCGCCATCTTTGTGATCGTTGTAGAGTTGAAGATGTTGTTAACAATAGTTTCCTTTAGCCGCAACTTCCGAAGTGCACCGGAAGGAACTTCGATTTATGGAGCATCTAGATTAGATGCTTGTTCCAATCCCAAGATTTATGGAATTTGGTGGAGAACGGCTACATGGAGGTGGCCGACCAGAAGGAGTTCAATGTGCTTTCCTAAAGAGAAAATAACGCAAAGAAGGATCTGAAGGCATTGTATTTCATACTGCAAGCCAGGGGCGGATCCAGAGGTAGGGTGGGGTGGGCTCAAAAAAAAAATACTTTTTTTTCTATACAAATTTGTTTTTGCTTTTTTTATATGGATTTATCTACTTCCAGCCCACCCAAATATTTGCAAGCCCACCCAACTATAATTTCTGGATCCGGCCCTGCTTGAAGCAGTAGTGGAAGTTGTTAAAGAAAAGATTTATTTAGCAAATATGACAAACAAAATGTGAAAAATATTAGAAAAAATCTACAGAGGACCACAGAAAGTAAAGAAGTTTGGCTACATACCATGTGGAGTGAGTTCGAGAAACTGATGATGAAGGAAAATGAAAATATTTCTAACTATTTTCATCAGATGATCTTCGTTTGCAATCCGTTTAAATGCAGAAGACATCCCCGATGTGAAGATCGTCCAAAAGATCATGTGGACACTAGATCGGAAGTATAATCATGTATGTTACACAAATGAAGGAACAAGGAACGTAGAAGACCTAACTATGAATGGGTTCATTTCAAGCTTACGAGCAACCTTTGAACCAGAGATCTGCACCATCAATTGAGAGGGCTTTAAAGACTTAGTTGACGATGGGTGATAAAGCAAAGGACTTAGAGAAGACCAATTTGATCGTGGTCGAGGCCGCAGTCGAGGTCATGGACGTGGCCGAGGAGCACCTATCACGCATAAGGATGAAAGAAACTTGCCCAAATTTCCTACAAAGGAAGAGGGGGCCATGGAGGAAGATTCAATTACCATGGAAACACCCAAAGGTATGATAAATCTCAAGTTCAATCTCATTAGTGCAAAATGTTTGCTCTTCATTAATATTGTTGGAAGAAACAAGGTGATGAAGAAAGTAATGCCAATTACGTAGAAAATAGTATAGAAGAGGATCCCCGATGTTGCTAGTTTGCAAGGTTGGACATACTAGCAAGGATAACACTTGGTACTTCGAAAATGTGTGTGGTAATCACATATGAAAATAAGGAGAGATTACAGAATTAGACGAAAGTTTTGCAAGCGTAGCAAAATTTGGAGATGATAGGAAAATTGCGGTGAAGAGAAAAGGCAAGATTTTAACTCAACCAAGCAATGGTGCATATAATTTTCTCCGACGTTTTCTATGTGTCCGGATTAGAATCAAACATATTGAGTGTTTGTCAATTTCAAGAAAGAAGGCATATCTTCCATGTAGAGAACAGGGTTTGTGATCTCAAAGATAAAGAAAACCGGTTGATAGCAACAACCTGAATGATGAAAAATAGGATGTTCCCGTTGAAGTTGAACAGTTCGGTATTCTCTTGTTTCAAAGATATTGCATGGCATTTCTTGGTTATGGCATCTTCGCTTTGGACATTTGAATTTCATTGGTTTGAAGAAGCTTGCTAGTTGGACATGGTGAGAGGCTTGCCGATGATTGACCACCCAAACCAAGCTTGTGAAGGATGCATATATGGACAGTTATATGGACAGCAAGATACAGAACCCTTCACCAGAGGAAAATCTCAAAGAGCAAGGAAGCCATTGCAGCTAGTACTTGTCAATCTATCGAAGGTAGAATGTACTTTATTACTTTCATTCATTGATGATTAACTGGAAAGTTACGAGTTTATTTTCTTAAAGAACAAATCGGATGCTTTTAGTGCTTTCCGTGTATTTAAAATTTAGTGGAGAAACAAAGTGGCTACTGTTTAAAGTGTCTGAGATCTGATGGAGGAGACAAGTATTTCTCAAGCAGAGTTCAAGGAGGAAAGAAAATGAGACAAAGAGGTTTGTCAATATATTAAGTACCATTAAGCAATATTCCAATAAGTGTGGACCTAATATGTAAATGTATCATTCACATATCTATATATATATATATGAGTTCAAACTCTAACTTATAGAGAGATGGGTTCATTATATTCTCAACATGTTGTCAGAGCCAAATCATAACCCTAGTCGCTATCCCCCCCTCCCTCCCCCCCTCCCTCCCTCTCTCTCTCTCAACTCAAAATCTTAACCGTAGCTGGCAGCACTCTCGATCAGGCAGCCCCCCCTACTCAGCCGGACCTCTCCTCTGCCCGACGCCACCCCCCTCCCGCTCTAAGTCCCTAACCGTCGTTGTCGGACTCCATCACCACCCCGACACCGCTGCCTCCAACCCCGACACCCACCACCATCCCGACAGCCACCACTCTTCACGGCCGCCTACAACCTCCCCCCCCCCCCAACCCTACATCCTCCATACGCCAGCCACCATCCTAATTTCCCAAACCCTAGATCCCCAATACCCCAACCGCCACCCCCCAACCCTAGATCTATTGCTGGAAAAAATGTTGGAGTTGAGTCCTTCGGAGAGCAAACTATGATAATTTGTGTGAATCTCTGAACGTGACAACAACATCAGAAGTTAACAGAGAGCAAACTGTAATAGTTTATGTTATTCTATGTTCCTGGCTCGGTATCCCACACCAAGATCTAACAGAGAGCAAACTAGTTTTGTGTGAACCTCTGTTCCTGACTTGTGTGATCCATCTTCGATCTCTGTCATGAATGCGGGAGCCAGTATTGGCGAAGTTGTTGTGAAAATTGCGCATTTGCATAGTTGATGTGAATATCGAGCTGTGTCGAGCAACAACAGTCGAATCCAGAACCCGCAGGATGTCGAACACTGAGGTGAATAGCAGGGTTGGCAACAACAGTGTCGGGAACACAGAGACGGGGACCCCGAGCACTGGTATGACGGTTTTATCAAATTGACTTGTCGATCGGAGGCTAGAGGGTCCGAATGACTAGTCTACGTGGCGCAAGAAAGTCGAGAAGACGCTTCGGAGAATGTGGTTGTCAAAGCATCTTACTGACAACCCTCCAAAGGAGGATGATCCCACATACGAGCAGTGAGAGACAGATGATAGCAGACTGTTCACAGTTGATGAACTCGATGGAACCATCAGTTGAGGATATGGTTCAGAACTTGAATTTTGTGAAGGAATTATGGGATGTCATAACGGCTGTATTTGATGAAAAACATGATTTATCTCGCATTTATGACTCAGTGGTCGACGTCTACTGAGCTGATCAAGGAGACAAGTCACATAAGGATCACTTCTGTATCTTTAAGGCGCTGACTGATGAGGTGGATCGTATGTTACCCTTAACAACTGATCTAATGAGGCATGGCTCAATGTCATGGCATATCTAGCCTCACTTCATCCCGATACAGACTTTGCGCGGTCTCAGATTATTGTTGATATTGAGGTTCCATCTTTGATAGAAGCCTACTTCCGTGTCATACGGCCAGCGAAAGTAGTTGGGACTGATACGAGTGATGCACCTACTGATCGATATGCCTTAGATGCTGCTCATGGTGAATTCCGTAGAGGTCGTGGTGGTAAACATTGTGGCTATAATGCTGGTCATGATGCTGGACGAGGTAATGGCGGCCGTAATGGAGGACGACCGCGTACATGCTTTAATTGTGATCAACTAGAACATTTTCAGTGGCAGTGTCTGAAGGCTCCTACTGTCACGTTCCGATCCGAAAAATCGCTCAACCTCGTATTGATTTCATCCGAATCGATCGTCCTCGCTGGGGCATGATGCCACACGAGTCTGGAGTTGCACTCATGCAAGGTAAGATGACAGATTCTTAAAATGGTTGTCCCAATTCAATACACAAGTAGTGGAAGAAGGGTGGAGACACATCAAGAGTATACAAAAGAATCACTTTTATTAATTAGGCAGCTGAATACAACGGCTCTGAATAGCCCCAATGAATATGCAAAGTATGCTTACAACACTCATGATCTCTCTAGCTCACGAAGGATTTATTCGTTCCATACATCATGTCCCATATAGCAGAAGGTATCATCTTGTAGGAAGAGCTTCTGCACACTCATTTGATTCATCGCTGGCGCGATACTGATCAAACGACTCCCAAGCACGAGCACCTGAAATGATGCCCACAATATGGGTCAGTATATTGTCGTGTACTGAAGAGTGAGGTAACCCCCTAAACCAACACTAAGTAATTTTGTGATGCATGCATCATATTCGGTGATGCCTTAGGATCAGTTTCATGGCATCTTGAAAAGCAGTAAAACGTGTGAAAAGTTATTGAACATTTGAAACACAAGTGTGTCAAGTATCGTGTCCATGCAGCAACCACTGTTAGCCACATAATATTCATAAACATAGTGATCGTGCACATCTTCACATCGTTTACGACTTCTTACCATACGTCGTCGCACTCACCCTTGCGTTGATGCAAGGTGAATGTTATCATCCTTCCATGTCATGTGATAGCAAGCATATTAAACGAACATACAATCAGGCCTAACACCACCAACGTATCGACCCTTGCGCTCAAGCAAGGGTGAATACCCACCGTCTACACACAATACATAAATTAACCTGCCGCCGATCTATATGAATACACCCACCATTGTACGGATACATGCGGAACACTTACCGCCGTTCTTGCATCAGACATTCGTTGATGTGCACCCTTATCTATATGAAGGTCACCGGCATTCAGAGCCTTAAAGGACTATACCTCGATACAACGGTCCGTTATCCTTCGCATAGGTAGCAAGCCTATCGAAAGTCCCGCAGCATCCGAATTACAACGTGCTCTTTCAGCCTGGGTAGCAAGCCATAGTGAAGGTTAATCCTATGCTCAATATCACCACAATTTTCTCATAGGCCGAAAGGTCCCGGTGCACCGGCAAACACGTTCGAGGAAAGCAAATCCATGCACGGGCTATCATCATCTAAGTTCGTGACCATGCAATGCATACACATCTAGTAACAAGTAAGGCGGCAACGCATTTTCCATTCGCAACATTCTGTTTAACTCGCACCATCATTACCGATTACTTATTCGATCAGTATTCCGAATGGCGACCCGAAGGCCCCAACACACAGAGGCACCGTGCCACATCCGATAAGCTCGTGGGCACCATACCCCTTCCAACAGTTTTGTGTCAATTGTGCCACAACTGTTCGCTTCGCATACAAAACCGTACTACAAAATTCTCGTGCACACAGGCACGCCTCGACGCA
The DNA here is from genome assembly GCA_029216955.1 of Iris pallida. Taxonomy (NCBI): domain Eukaryota; kingdom Viridiplantae; phylum Streptophyta; class Magnoliopsida; order Asparagales; family Iridaceae; genus Iris; species Iris pallida. The sequence continues at coordinate 14,523,345 of JANAVB010025800.1, forward strand.
GTTATTCGATGTTATAGGCCCAGTGTTCAATGTTCTCTGAGTCATGCATTTGATGCACGCCTCGATGCCTCCTTTCAATGTTCTACCATTCATATCTTACTGCGACTTGTGCACTTGACGCAAATTGTTCAATGTTCAATATTCTATCTTAATGTTCGACATGCACTAAGACCTTTACACATTCGAGCCACGTTCGCTAACTCAATATCGACACCTGCATATCATAGTACATTTTATTGGGCATGAAGCAGTAGAGGAGAAGGGACGGAGCCCACTCAACTTAAGCCATTCCGCCTATCGTTTCGCTAAACCAATATGGCCCGACACCTTATCATGTTATACGATCATCTCGTCCGAGCTAACCATGCAAACACTTTGTGTTCCCTTGAACTAACCACTAATTCGAACTATCGTGCCCACACTTCAACTCATCGTAAGTCGATATTCTGATCGCAAGGAACTCCGCACGCTACCTGCACATGAAACCAACATAATTAATACATCTTCAAATTGTTTGAATACTTAATCGGATCCAATCCATACCTTTTCGAATTAATCGACTCGACGTAATGCACCCTGCGGTACGGGACATTACACCTACCGCCAATGTTACATCGGATGCTTACGATGAAGAGTGATATGTGAGGATGACTACAGAGACATGCAGAATTTGTTGAATTCCAAAGTCAACGTCATGGTGGAGCCTCTACATCTGGATTCACAACCGAATACTCAACGGTGTGTATGGTCAGACCAAAGCAATGGGTAATAGATTCAGGTGCATCTAATCACGTGACAGGTGATGCAGGTGTGTATCATGATTATGTATCAGTAGGTCGTGCGACAAATATTAGTATTGTGAATGACAGTTCTCTGAAAGTTCGTGGAAAAATTACTCGTTTTTCTCTCAATCTGTCGCTCACTTCAGTTTTACATACACCTGGAAACACATTCAGTTTATTATCCATCAGTCGGATTACTCGTGACTTGCACTGCTCGGTAACATTCTTTTCTGATGGTTGTGTTTTTCAGGACCTGAAAACTAGAAAAACTATTAATAGAGACATGTGACTGGAGGCTTGTACATGTTTGAATTGAATTCGTCTGTTGCATATGCCGGCGTTCCCCTCAACGCGTTTGAGTTGCAATGTCGGCTAGGTCACCCGTCTATCTAAGCTCGCCAAAAAATGTGTACATCACTAGATCTTCGAGTTCTATTTAATTGTGAGTC
>JANAVB010025800.1:14529575-14867075 GCA_029216955.1 Iris pallida
AGTAGGTAAAACTTAATTCATTCAAACATTTCTCTTTTACATTACCATCAAAGCAATGTTGCATTAACGGGCATCATAATTGTGTTCACTTAATGATGAATACTTGAGTTGAAATGAGTCTAATATCTCAGATAATATTATTGAGGGCTACTGCCTACTACTTATAGAGGGTCCAGCCCCTCTTCATATTACATCTAACCGATGTGGGACTAAAGTCCCTTATTTACTCTCAACACTCCCCCTCAAGATGGGCGATAGATATTAATCATCCCCATCTTGTTACATAGCTTTGACAGACTCAATGAACTAAGACCCTTAGTCAGACAGTCTGCCACTTGTTCTTCTGCGCGAACATAGTCAATCTTCAGTATCCCTTGTTCAAGCTTTTCCTTGATGAAGAATCGATCGATCTCGATGTGCTTCGTTCTGTCGTGCTGAACCGAATTGTTCGCTATACTTATCGCAGCTTGACTATCGCTCAGAAGGTGCAATGGTGTCCCCTTGTCTAGCTTCAACTCTGTCAGCAGCGCCTTTACCCATAGCAATTCTGATACTCCTAGAGCCATTGCTCTGTATTCTGCTTCAGCTGTCGACCGTGCTACCACTGACTGTTTCTTGCTTCTCCATGAAACCAGGTTTCCTCCTACAAAAACAAAGTACCCTGTGGTAGACCTTCTGTCGTCTATGCAGCTTGCCCAGTCTGCATCGCAGTATCCCTCAACATCTGTGCATCCATTCTTCTTGAACCACAGTCCTTTTCCCGGCGTCCCTTTCAGATATCTTAGAATCTGAAATACTGCATCCATATGACCCGTTCTTGGATCATGCATATAGCGGCTTACAACACTTACTGCAAATGAGATATCAGGGCGAGTATGCCCTAGATAAATCAGTCTGCCTACTAGCATTTGATATCTTTCGCGATCAACAGGCTTTCCTGCTTCTGCTCCCATCTTGCACTTCTGGTCAATTGGAGTGACTGCTGCTCGGCATCCCAGCATTCCTGTCTCTTTCAGCAGATCTAGTGCATATTTCCTTTGTGAGAGAACAATTCCTTGTTCACCATCACACACCTCGATACCCAAAAAGTATCTCATCTCTCCCAGGTCCTTCACCTCAAACCCTTTGGCGAGTTTCGTCTTCAGCTTAGTGATCTCAACTACATCGTCACCTGTGATCACTATATCATCTACATATACAGCAAGTATAGTAATGTGGCCCCTTGCATGCTGGAGGAAGACAGTATGATCTACATTTGTCTGATGGTACCCCATGCCAGTGACAGCCCTTCTGAATCTGTCAAACCAGGCTCGAGGAGATTGCTTCAACCCGTACAGCGACTTCTTCAGTTTGCACACTTTTCCATGTGACGTTCCTTCACCTGAATCTGACACAGAGTAGCACCCGGAGGAGTCTCCATGTATACTTCTTCTTGTAGGTCTCCATGAAGAAATGCGTTATTTACGTCTAACTGGTGTATCTTCCACCCATAGTTTGCTGCAATGGAGACCAGCGTTCTTACGGTACTCATCTTCGCTACTGGGGCAAAAGTCTCATCATAGTCGATACCATATGTCTGGGTATAGCCTTTTGCAACCAGTCTCGCCTTGTATCGTTCAACTTTTCCTTCTGGTGTCTCCTTCACTGTGTAAACCCATTTGCATCCCACAGCTTTCTTCCCTTCAGGTAATGGCACCAGCTCCCGTCTTATTTTTCTCTAGTGTCCCAAGTTCTTCCATCATTGCGGCTTTCCATCTTGGGTCCTTCTTTGCTTCCTGCCAATTCTTAGGTAAAGAAGTGGAGTCTAACGAAGTGAGGAATGTTTGATAAGTCGGAAAAATATTAGAATAAGATAGGTAGTTGGCGATATCATGTTCATAATCTTTATAACGAATAGGAGCCTTTCCCGCATTAATGCGAGAAGACCTCCTTAAGGGAGCAATGTGTGGTGGAGAAAGCATACCATCCGAATCGGAGAGATCCGCTTCCGAATCCGAGCGATCCGGTGCGGGAGTAACATCTTCAGGAGTCGGGGCAGGAGTAGACGAGGGACTTGGCACTATAGGCACAGGGCACGGCACAGTACTGGACCTCTGCTGTCTTCTTCTGTAAACTTGGAGCTCATTTTCCCTTGTCTGCTTCTCCCCCTGCGTAATGTACGTATTGTCTTCGTCATCCTCCGTATCAGTATCATTGATGCTTTCTCCCCCTTTCTTCCAGTGTGTCACGACAGGACAAGGTACCGATCCGACAACTATGTTTGGGCGTACTACCTCCCCCTCACGTCCAACACCCGCTGTGTGAGGCGTGTTCCCAAACGCAGAACCTTCGTCCGAACCATAATAAGGTTCCAGCTCTCTGAATGTAACGTCCATGCTTACAAACAGCTTCCATTCAACCGGGCTCCAGCATACGTAACCCTTTTGTGTCCCGGTGTACCCAACAAAGACACACTTAACTGCTCGAGGATCCAGCTTACCAACGCCAGGCCTGTTATCGTGGACGAAGCATACGCAACCAAATACTTTCGGAGGAACGGTGTACGCAGTTGTCCCCGTGAGCATTTCCAAAGGCGTCTTCCAGGCCAGTAATTGAGAGGGTATCCTGTTGATGAGATAAGAGGCTGTCAAGACAGCCTGCCCCCACAAAAATTTAGGGACATTCATAGCCAGCATCATTGTCCGAGCTACCTCCAGCAGGTGCCTATTCTTTCGTTCGGCAACACCATTTTGAGCCGGTGTATATGCACAAGAGGTTTGATGCAGTATACCATGAGAGGATAAATATGCAGCAAACCTCTTATGGGTATATTTCGTCCCATTATCCGACCGAAAACACTTAACACGAGCATTATACTGTGTCTTTACCCGTTGATGGAGGCTTTGAAATGCCTCAAAGACATCACTTTTATTCTTCAGCAGGTAGACCCACGTTACGTGGGTAGAGCAGTCAATAAAAGTAACAAACCATCTATAACCGTTAACACCGTTTGTAAGACAAGGGCCCCACACATCGGAATGAATCATATCAAAAGCAGCAGAACATCGATGCCCAGAACTCACATAGGAGCTTCTGGTATGTTTCCCCAACTCACAAGCATCACAAACTAATAACTCTTTATTTGCTTTTTGATATAAGGACGGATACAGTCGACTGATAACGGGAAAAGAAGAATGTCCTACACGCTGATGGTGGAGGAGCAGCTCGGCTTCGACACTTCGACTTCGGACTTCCGGTTGTGCGTCTGCAACCAAAGATGCCAGTGCTCTATCCAGACCGTTCTTGTCCAAGTACCATAGACCCTTATGCCATATGCCAGTGCCTAGTCGTCTCCCCGTTCCCTTCTCCTGAAAAGTTACCTTAGGAATATCAAAGGAAACAATACAGTTTAGATCAAGGATAATGGCGCTAATGGATATAAGATTGACAGGAAAGGAAGGAGCATGTAAGACATTAGATAGAGTGATGGAAGGAGTGCAATCAACAGTGCCGTTACCCGTAACAGGCCTGGAGGTACCATCAGCAGTCTGAATGCTTTCTGGCGGCGTTAGAGTAGAGTATTCCCGGAACTCACCTCGGAACCCCGTGACATGGCAAGATGCCCCAGAGTCCATAATCCAAGCTGGCTGAGAGACAGATGCAAGAGCACGCGGAGGTATACCGGCACTGGTTTGGGAGAAGTGCAGTAATCTCCTGTAGTGGACGGCGTCCCAGGAATGACTTGTCGTTCACCAGAACCAAGCTTTGAGCCGCGCATCTTCTCGAGAACTTCTCTCTCAAATGGAGTGATGTCCGCCAGCTGATTGTCCCCACCTTCATCCGCCAGATGCGCCTTGTTGCCTCCAGAGTAAGTGCCCCTTCCACCACTGTACCTGCCTCGACCACCTCGTCGTCCACCGCGACCACGGCCCCGACCATTCGAGGGAGTCCGTGTCGGTTTTGGGCAAAAGCGGATGTAATGCCCTGTCACCACAGTTGTGGCAAACGCCTCCCGTAGAAGGAGGCTGTGTGAAAGTGGCAAGAGCAGATGTGTCAACTCCGAGCTGCTCCCCCTGGGAGATACCCTTGGTAGGCATCAGCTTCAACCGTGCTTCTTCTTGTGCCATGGCAGCTATGGCGTCTTCTAATGTCGGCAGCTGCGGTTGTGCGAGAAGTACATTCCTCCGTTGCTCAAATGCAGGGTTGAGCCCCTTCAAAAACTTCATCATCCGTTGCCGCGAGATATAATCCAGAAATTTCTGGAAATGTTTTGCAAAAGCCGGTTCAACCTGAGCATCCTCCATGCCAAGAGGATCATAATGGTCAAGATCAGACCAGTACTTCTTCAACAAGGCAGCGTACTCAGAGATGGTACGATCGTCTTGGATTACCCGATCGAGCTCATCCTGCAGTTGGAAGACTCGCATGGGGTTACCCGAACCGGAGTACATGTCTTTCAATGTTCTCCAGATATCAGCAGCTCCGTCCATTGCTTCAACGTTACCCGACACTTGGTCGGTCAAAGAGGCTGTCAACCAACCAGCCACGACATTGTTGACAATGTCTCATACAGCAAACTCCTTCGAGGAGTGATCGACAGGGGCCTTGGTGTGGCCATCTACAAAACCAACCAAGCCACGTCCCTTCAGCGTCCGCATCGCCTGCCGCGACCATTTCAAGTAGTTGGTCGTGCCTTCCAACTTCGTCTCCAGCTTGTCCAACTTCCCCATTTTGAACGGTGACGGATCCACATCAGTATGGGTCACGCGTGGGGTTGCCTCCGGTAATCTTTTGGTCAGGAGATCCTCGACCAGGGCCTTCATTTCTTCTGCTGTCAACTTTCCATAGATGGAATCCATGACTTCTTCAACTGCAATCAGTGAGGTATTGTTGTTTTCTGAGTCGTCTTCTTGTGAGTCGTCTTCGTCTTAGTCAGCTATCGGGGGGAAACAACAAAACGAGATCCCTCACTGATATGTCGTAGTTTATACGACCAACTAGAACTGCGTCATGATAACGCGTTCGGACGGCTCAAGGATAACCAACGTAGTTGTGCCTCCTTGCATGAGACAAACCAGAGGTATACCAGCCGTGCAGAAACGATTGTAAAGACAACGTTTCTGAGATACGAAAATCTAAAGAGATTTCGTATTCGTAGTAGAGCTTCTAAAAAGAAGGTACTGATTCTCGAAGGCAACAATCAGAAATCTTCTAAAGAGAAGGAAATCTGTTTTTTTTTTTTTAGGAACAGCGAAAAACCCTAAAAAGGGCTGCTGGAGCAGCAGTAAAGGGAGGGGGGGGCGCTGGAGGGTTAGGGAGGGGGGCGGCGCTGGAGGGGGGGGCGGCTGCTGGAGGGGGGGCGGCGCTGGAGGGGGGGGGGGGGCAGCGCTGGAGGGGGGGGGGCGGCTGCTGGAGGGGGGGGCGGCTGCTCGATCGGTTTAGGGAGGGGGGGGGGCGGCTGCTGGGGGGGGGGGGGGGGGCGGCGCTGGAGGGGGCGGCAATGGAGGGGGGCTAGGGTTTGGCGGCTAGGGTTTAGAGTATGGCAGCGGCGTGGAGAAGGGTGGCGGCTGTGGAGGTGGGTAGGGAGGGCGGCTAGGGTTTGGAGGAGAGGATGGAGAACTCGGCTCTGATACCAAGTTGAAATGAGTCTAATATCTTAGATAATATTATTGAGGGCTACTGCCTACTACTTATAGAGGGTCCAGCCCCTCTTCATATTACATCTAACCGATGTGGGACTAAAATCCCTTATTTACTCTCAACAACTTGACTTATGGTCTAAAAATTTCTTAAAGTATAACCTATGAGTGCAAACAAAAAACTCCATGAAGATAAAGATAAGGGTGCAGCCTACACTTAAAACCAAGTGGAAGGGGGAAAAACAACTTGTGAAGCCGTCAGAAATACATAGTTATTAGGGGTAGAGGTTCCTAATAATGTTTGCTCTTAAATAAGTTCAGCCAACAGTACATGTGAAAAATGAATGCAGGTGCCCGAAAATGTTCAAACTTGTGAAACATGAAAAAAAACATTGACTCACCGTACAGCCCAAAGGTTTAGGAAAACCTTCCAAAAACATTAAAGTTTTAGATGACCTCCTTCCACCCTCACCAGAGCTGTTATGTTCCTCGACAAACTTTTCAATATGAAACATGTCACACTGCTTCACCATCGGACTGGCCAGAATGTCAGCACAGGAAATAACAGGAGAACCAATACAAAGGGAAATTCTGTTTAATCGTGTGAGATTCATGTCAAAAACCAAAGTCATTGCTTCTGCCAGGAGAAACTCTTGCATGTCACGCGAAACAGATTTTTCTACCAAAACCACATTGGGATGGCACACTTTTATCATAGCTTTGATGGATCTTAAATAGTCATTTTCCTGCTCCAAAAATAAATAAATCATGACTAGCAAATCATACAAGGTTAGCCTTACACAAGTTCTAGGGAGGCCTACCTGGTCCATTGAATTAAATGACGACAGCCCAACATCACGTCGCCCAAGAATCCCTTGAAGGAGTAGAAGTCTCGGATTTTTGCACTTGGTAGGCATGTGCTTATGTGCAGTATTTTTCTTAAACACTAAACCATTGACCACTTCACTGTAAAAAGATGCTCATTAAAAAAATGTATATCCATATTAAGGAGAAAAAAAAGGTGAATGACATATTCTCAAAACATTTGAAGTGAATCCCATATGTAGCACAGGAGGTAACATGACACAAACCCAGCTTACAGAATATCTTACAGCCTTCTAGAGTTCTTATATATTAATTACCTTTGACTACGAGCTCCAGTTGCAATACATTTCACCTTAATATATGACCCCGGATCCATTGCTCTTCCCTCATTAGCTTCAGGCTTGATAAGTGAAGCAGCTTTCCACGATAAAGAAGCAACAATATCACGCCAGCTCTCATGTCCTCCCTCAAAAGAGCTGATGTCCTCTGATGCTAAAAATTGGCTTACGAGTATCTTGAATTGCCCATTCATCATCTCCATAATTGCTTTTTGGCGTTCTTCTTTAGAATTGCTTCCATGCTCTATATCAAAACCATTCAAGGAACTTGACTGTTTCCATTTTGTGCCATCGCTGTACTCATCGTCATCATCATTATTAGCTACACTGTCCATGTCATCCTCAATGTCCAGTGGTGCAGGTGGCATCCAGATGAGAGGATCTGCCTCTGCAGTAGATAAAAATGAGGCACCATTAACTTCAATGGCATTCTCAGCAACCTCTGATTCATCTCCATCTCTTATGGACCTCACATCTTCCAAGGTGCTGTTGAGATATCCAACTTTATCATTGTTATATTCTTCATGCCTTTCCGGAGTTAAGGATGTGGATGTATAAATTTCCTCTGTTGAAGCAGCTTCCCCTGTTCCACCTAACTTGGTGTTATCATGAAAACTCTCGATATTGATACTTCTAGAATGGTATGACTGTTCCTCACTGGCATCTAAAGGGTTATCTTCCTTATCTCTGCATAAACGATAATTCATTAAACATGGAGTTTGTTGGTATGACAACATATGGACCAAACGAGGGAAAAAAAACTACTAGTCAACTATGAGCTGGATGTGCTAATAAGAAGCATTTCTGCATTAAATTGAAATCATATATATGTGCAAATTGGTGCAGAAATTACCATTTCCTGCTTGGGATTTGGCAATTGACAGGAATATGGGAACATTGTCGTTCAAATAAAAACCTAGATTAAGATTTTGGAACTTAAAATGGAACTTACTACCACATATGTGCTACAAAGGCTGCTAAACAGAATGAAGTAACAAAATCTGGATTACTTTTAGTGGATGGAAGAGCATAAAAAGCTTGAAAATATCAAAATACAATCAGAAGCTGTAATATGTTATATACCTGATTTCTGAATTCATTTCCACCAGGAAATCACCTGGAAAGAGCCATAAAATGAGGGAAAGAATTAGATTTCAGTTTTCATACAGAAATGGTGCTTCATGAAATATCAAAGCAAATTATTCAGAAAGATACAAATTGCAGAACGAGCCAAAGACGACAGTATACAACAGCTAGAATCCAACTTCTTAAGCTTGACAGAGGATGTACCGGACTATCCTGAAGACCAGAGCAACCAATTGAAATGTCCGGTGTTGAAGACCCTTCCTCATGCTTCTCCACTCATGAATTACAGGAGCAGATCAGAAACTTGCATCGAAACCAGATGTGATCCTTTTCCTGTCAAGATCTAGGCAGAAGTAACGGCAGCAAACTTTTCTGTCCAAAACAACATGCATGACACATTGCACTCATCCAATTCCAACAAAACTCAGTGACTTGAAGGTAACAGGCCCAGTCAAAAATATTAATTCCAGTTGCTAATCCCACTATATACACAAGGCCCTGTAGAAAAAACAGTTGATTGCTCAACACAGTATGATATCTACATTCAAAATAACCTTGTAAAAGAATATATATGACTACAAGTTAAAATGATTTAACAAATCCTACAGTCCAGCGCAGCAGATTCAGGCACTTCAGAACCTACTATTCACACACTATATGTAACTTGAAGTTAATCCTAACATTCTTGAGCCATCACCACACACAGACACACATTGATAAGTTAACATTAAGGACATCAGCTAAATAATTTGACATAGGAAGTGTAGAAAATAATGATTGGATGATTTTATTGATGGACTACTTCACTACTTATAGGGAGTCTAGCTCCTCTACATACTACATATTCCGATGTGGGACTAAAAGTCCCTTATTGATTCTCAACACTCCCCCTCAAGATGGGCGATAGATATTGATCATCCCCATCTTGTTACATAGCTTCGACAGACTTAATGAACCAAGACCCTTAGTCAGACAGTCTGCAACTTGTTCTTCTGAGCGGACATGGTCAATCTTCAGTATCCCTTGTTCCAGCTTCTTCTTGATGAAGAATCGATCAATCTCGATGTGCTTCGTTCTGTCGTGCTGAACTGGATTGTTAGCTATACTTATTGCAGCTTGACTATCGCTCAGAAGACGCAATGGTGCTCCCTTATCCAGCTTCAACTCTGTCAGCAATGCTTTCACCCACAGCAACTCTGACACTCCCAGAGCCATTGCTCTGTATTCTGCTTCAGCTGTCGACCGTGCTACCACTGACTGTTTCTTGCTTCTCCATGAGACCAGATTTCCTCCTACAAAAACACAGTATCCCGTGGTAGACCTTCTGTCGTCTATGCAGCTCGTCCAGTTTGCATCACAGTATCCCTCAACTTCTATGCGTCCATTCTTCTTGAACCATAGCCCATTTCCCGGCGTTCCTTTCAGATATCTCAAGATCTGAAATACTGCTTCCATATGACCCTTTCTTGGATCATGCATGTAGCGACTCACTACACTCACCTCAAATGAGATATCAGGGCGAGTGTGTCCCAGATAAATCAATCTCCCTACAAGTCTTTGATATCTTTCACGATCAACAGTGTCACTCCCCATTCCCAGAATGCGTATTTTTATACATGTGCAACTCATGTATATTTATTTAGTATTTATCATGTATTATCCTGTATTTAAATTCCTTTAATTTCATGTTAATTAATAATCTGCATTTTATTTTCTGCAATTTTATTTCTGCATTTTATTTTATGCTTTTAGCCGCTCTACCTTGCTTTCGGGTTGGCCTTGGTTGGACCCGTATAAATCCGACCCACAAACCCCCACCTACCACCATCCTTCCTATTTAAGCCCCCATCTCCTTCTCTCTCCTCATCACTCTCTCCACCAACCCAACAGCAAGCAAGTGCAATCTTGCTTCTTGCTTGGAGAACCATTTTTATGGTTCATTTGTCTTCCTCTCATGATCCTGAGAGAGTTTAGTACTTAGCATTTTTGATTTCTTTGGCTGGTTTTTGCTAGATCTAAGATGTTGTATTCTCGGCTGTTCGTGGGTTTTGATCTTCCAACTTAGCGTGAATTTTCAGTCACGCACACGTTCTTACGTGTCTGCGTGGATTTTCAGTCACGTACACGTTCTTACGTGTCTGCGTGGATTTTCAGTCACGCACACGTTCTTACATGTTAGCGTGGATTTTTAGTCACGCTCACGTCTGTACGTGTGTGCGTGAATTTTTAGTCACGCTCACGTCTGTACGTATCTGCGTGAATTTTGAGTCACGCTCATGTTCTTACATGTTAGCGTGAATTTTCAGTCACGCTCATGTTCTTACGTGCCAGCGTGAATTTTGAGTCACGCTCACGTCTTGCGTGCGTGCGTGAATTTCTTGTCACCCTTTTCACGCTCACTTGTGCGTGCGTGAATTTCTTATCATTCTTCACGCTCACTTATGAGTGCGTGAATTTCCCTTCATGCTCACGCTGTGCGTGCCAACGTGAACCACTTTTCACGCTCACGCTGTTTACACGCTCACTCCCACCTGCTAGACTTGGCGTGACTTTTTGGCCTTAGCTTAGACTTGTTGGCGTGACTTTCTAACCAGGGTGTTTCTATTTGTTCTATAACTTATTCATTTAATGATGGCATGATAATTCTTCTATTATATCCTTACGCCTTTTGGCATGAACTTGATAAAATCATAATATGTTAATATTGTCAATACAGATTGTTATATGGAATGCTCCTTGTGTCTTGATTGGTTTATGGATACCCAGTAAGACTGGAACTTAACCTTGAGAGTTATAGACTCGACCCCATATAATACTAATTGACTTTCATGCCTTGTTACCATTGATAATAATGGTTATCTTGATTAAAATTGATCATGCGTTCCTAGTTGGAACTAAGAGACTGGCTAGTCGTCTTATTGAATGAATGAGACACGTTCATGTAATGAACTATTGTACTCGATTAGCCAATCCCGAATATTGGTATACAGGCACATGCAGGCTTCAAATTATTTATTTATTTAGTTATCTATTTATTTATCTTACAAAAACAGCATGTGTACTTTATGGTCAAGGCATGATTACTCCGTGGTTAGATTTGATTTTGCATCACGCTATGTAAAACCTACAACCTAGCCACACGGGTATCGTTGTAGAGTTGCGCATATCGTACCCCGTACGAAAGTACTCATTTGAATGACCATGATCCACGGCATGGAACTTCACTCAACGTAGAGACTATTAAGTTAAATAAAATAATGATGGCATGGAGAGAATGGATTCCCGAGTTCTTACATGGCAGTCCTCTTGGGACTATTAAGTGCCCGACAGGCCGGCTGGTTCCACAGATACTGTAAATCTGTCACACGGACAGGAAACGGTATCTGCTTATATTATTGTACATGCTATATTAACGACGGACGTCCTGCTGGGACTCGTCTAATTACATGATTAGCGCAATTGATTGATTGGATAGACTAGCCTTGCTCGCACATAGTAAGAACTGAGGAATCCCTATTTGCATAATTCCAGGATAACTTGGGACTCACAATAGCAAGCCGTAGTAGTTGATTGGCCGTTCAAGATGATTTGTTTGTGTACTATACCTACTCTGTTGCCTAACTGAGATGATCAGAATGTCAGGATATGACGGGCCAACTTCTGTCCTTGTTTGGTTGGGAAGTTGGTTCGAAGTGTCGTGATGTTATGTGAATCCTAGTGGGAAGTAGAGATCTATTATTATATTCTCTTACTTACTGGTTTAGTCCTTCATATCGTGCTCCCTTGTGGTACTTGCTATTAGAGGTCTAACCTCTCTGGTTTTGCATGGCCAGATTTAGAGCCGGTCCCCGAGGATCCAGCTTACTTCTACCTCCAAGATGGTCAATACTAGGGAAATGATCGCAGGAGGGACTCGAGTGGGTTCCTTACTTCACCGCTCGTTTTGTTATTTACTTTATACTTGCCGTTTGGCACCGACATGTTAGTCGGATTGTCTTGTACTTACTTTTGCATAATTGTAACTAAGTCAGACTGCAGCTGATAACAATTGTGTACATGTTACTATACCATCTGGCTATGTTTTGTAAAGCCAGATCTCAAGAACATTTTGACTAAGCGTTTGGGACGCCTTACTGCTTTATCTTACATGTTCTCTATTTTTGCTTCTTGCTTTGAATGATTGAGACAATAGATGTGAAATGACCATAGTAAGACTTTCATGTAGTATGTACCCCCTCGTCTGGTTAGACAGCATTGATCGTATTATACGGTATTCATCTACCCGTAATACGTAGCTGGCTGAGTCATTCCCCCGCTCTCCAGTATTCTGGTTCTGGGGCGTGACAAGGTTTTAGTGGTGGCCCGTGCAGGTCTGATTTCAGACTTGTGGGGTGTTTTTGATTTATAGGATGTCTCAATCACACGTGTTTCCCCCTTGATCTCATGATTCGTTATTCTCAACTCTTGCTTGACATTCCGGTATCCTTTGACTTCATTGATCCTTCATGTCCGGTTGTTTGATTGTTCTCTTGTCCCTTCTCTTAGGGGCACTTCGTCCGCATCGGTCAGAGCTGGACAACAGCAGGAGCAACATGGACAACCTGACCAGGTTGGTCAGCAACAAGGGCCAGTACTACCACAAGAGGCTACCCAGGAAGAAGTGATAGTGGAACCAGCAGCTGGATCGCAGTATCCGGATGTTCCACCACCACCAACAGTTCCACCTACCCAAGTGGACACGCCAGCCCTTCTGGAGACCATGAGAGGAATGATGGCTACTCAGCAACATCAGATGTTGGCCCAGCAGCGCATGCACACTCAGCTACAAGAGCAGAATGTGTTGCTCAACCAAGGATTGCAGACGGCTTTGGAAAGAGGAGTGAGGACTGATTCAGGAGCATCAGCCAGGTTTTGCAAGTACAACCCCCGCCGTTTCGAGGGCACGGAGGATGCCATCTCAGCAGATGCATGGCTTAAGGATATTGAGGCTATTCTGACAGCAGCTAAGGTACCGGCAGAAGAACGTGTGGATCTAGTGAAGTTGTTACTTCAGGATCTCGCACGTGATTGGTGGGAATCAGAGGAAGTGGGCATCAGACGTCCTGTGGCTTGGGACGATTTCACTACAAGATTCAAGACCAAGTACTATGGAGTTGTGGCACGGTTTGAGCTACAACAGAAGTTTATCAGCCTCAGACAGGCTGGCAAGACTGTAGATGCTTATGCAGCGGAGTTCTGCAGATTGAGTAGATTCGCCCCAGAGATGGTAGCAACAGAGAGCCAGAGGGCTATGAGGTTTCAGCAAGGGTTTCATCTTGAACTCTTGCAATTGATAGAGGGGCACAATTACCAAACTTTCGACGAAGTATTGACGGCGACTCAAAGGCATGAGATCACCATTCAGAGGCTTGCGGCAAGGACTGGGGGTCAGAAGAGATCCCACAGTCAGATTGAAGGAGGAGGGGGAGCAGCGCCCCGAACAGCAGCACCGTCCACTGGCATTCGTATCCACGATATGGCGATACGAGGACCAGCACCACCACCCAGGCAGCAGCAACAGCAACAGAGGAAGAACCAGCAACCCCCGGCGGGCTGCACTTATTGTGGAAAGATGGGACACACTAGAGATGTGTGTCGGACATTGAATGGATTGTGTCTGATATGTGGAAATCCAGACCATCGGGTTACCACATGTCCCATGAATTCGAGGTCAGGAGGACCAGGGCAGCAGTTTCCTGCTCTGCCGGCACCAGGGGCAGGCCAGTATCGAGGACCAGCGGTGGCAGTGAGGCCGTTGGCACAGCGTCCGCAGGCTCAGATGTTTCGGCAGCAGAGGCCGCCAATGCAGCAACACCAGCATAGACCACCCCAGCATCATCAAGAAAGGGGCCAGCAGCAGCACCAGGCTAGGCCGCAGCATGGAAACCAGCAAGGAGGTCGAGGGCAAGCATTCACTCTATCCTTGGAGGAGGCATTGGCATCGGGAGATGTTGTGGCAGGTAACATTCTCATCGCCTCATATCCCGCAGTAGCAGTGTTTGATTCGGGAGCATCCCATTCATTTATATCTGCACGATTTGCGACACGACTAGGAATGGAGTTCGAGGCATTGCCAGGGAGGTTGAATATACTCACTGGTAATGGGCTCGTAGGGGTTAGTAGAGTTATTCTAGCGTGTAGTATCGTAGTTTGCGGGCATTCCTTACCCGTCCGGTTGATAGAATTTCCTGTTGGAAATTTCGACGTTATCTTAGGCATGGACTGGCTGAAAGACAGTCATGCGACAATAGATTGTCGTAGAGGGAGTGTATCTTTTGATATTCCAGGCATGAAGCGGTTCACCTTAGTCAGATCAGAGGCAACTCAGCAAGAGCAGGGAGTAATAGCGGCAATGGAAGAAGTTCAGATTCCGAAGGTGGTTGAAGAATTTCTAGACATATTTCCCGAAGAACTTCCAGGGCTACCACCGGTTAGAGATATTGAGTTCAGCATAGAATTGGCACCTGGAACTAAACCGATATCAGATCGAGTTTATAGAATGGCAGATTCAGAGCAGGCCAAGGTATATCAGCATATAGAGGAACTGAAGGAGAAGAAGTTCATACAAGCTAGCGTATCACCATGGGCAGCACCAGTGGTACTTGTGGGAAAGAATGATGGGTCATCCAGATTGTGCATTGACTACAGGAAGCTTAACGCGACAACAGTGAAGAACAAGTACCCATTACCCAGGATCGACGACTTATTTGATCAGTTGAGCAAGGCTAGAGTTTT
This sequence comes from Iris pallida, assembly GCA_029216955.1. Classification (NCBI taxonomy): domain Eukaryota; kingdom Viridiplantae; phylum Streptophyta; class Magnoliopsida; order Asparagales; family Iridaceae; genus Iris; species Iris pallida. The sequence continues at coordinate 14,544,217 of JANAVB010025800.1, forward strand.
CTCCAAGATAGATCTTCGTTCAGGGTACCATCAGGTGAGGGTTCGAAAGGAAGATATTCCCAAGACAGCCTTCAGGTCGAAGTATGGGCATTATGAATTCTTAGTAATGCCGTTTGGTTTGACCAATGCTCCAGCAATATTCATGGATTTGATGAATCGCATCTTTATGCCATACTTAGACCAGTTTGTCGTTGTGTTTCTTGACGACATTCTAGTATACTCTGCTAGTGAAGAGGAGCATGAAGACCACCTCAGGAAAGTGTTACAGGTTCTGAGAGAGAACCAGTTGTATGCCAAGCTCAGCAAGTATGAGTTCTGGACGGATCACATTTCATTTTTGGGTCATATCATATCAGGAGCTGGAGTAGCCGTAGATCCCAAGAAGATAGAAGCAGTAGAGAGTTGGCCAGTACCCAAGACCGTAGCAGATGTGAGGAGCTTCTTGGGATTGGCAGGATATTACAGAAGGTTTGTGTCAGACTTTGCAAGGATTTCAGCACCCATGACCCGCTTGACCCGGAAGGATGTACCATTTGTTTGGTCGGCAGAATGCCAGATATCATTCGAGACTTTGAAGCAGAAGTTGATATCAGCACCTATTCTTACATTACCAGTTGGACCCGGAGGTTTTACAGTATATTGTGATGCGTCAGGTAAAGGACTTGGATGTGTCCTTATGCAGCATGGAAAGGTGATAGCATATGCATCTAGGCAGCTTCGGGACCACGAGAAGAATTACCCAACTCATGATTTGGAGTTAGCGGCAGTAGTGTTTGCTCTGAAACTATGGAGGCATTACTTATATGGTGACCGAGTGGAGATGTACACAGATCATAAAAGTCTGAAGTACATCTTTACTCAGAAGGAACTAAACATGAAGCAGAGGAGATGGCTAGAGTTGATCAAGGATTATGACGTAGAGCTTCAGTATCATCCAGGCAAGGTTAATGTAGTAGCAGACGCTCTTAGCAGGAGAGGCGGCACATTTATGTTGACAACACAGAGGCATATCTTAGAAGACCTTCAGGAGATAGGCATCGAAATTATACTTCCTAGTGACGTGGGAGTTCTAACAAGTCTGCAAGTTCAATCCGACTTGGTAGGCAGGATCAAGGCAGCTCAGGCACAAGACCCAAGGATTCAGAAGCTTAGGGCAGAATGTGAGTCAGGACTCAGGAAGGAGATGAGAATTCATGAAGATGGTACACTTAGGTTTGGATCACGTCTATGTATGCCTAGTGGAGATATCAGACAGGAGGTTATGGCAGAAGCTCACAGTTCTCAGTATTCTATTCATCCTGGAGGGACCAATATGTACCAAGATATCAAGCAGCATTTCTGGTGGAACGGGATGAAGAGGGAGATAGCTAGATTTGTTTCACGTTGCTTGGTATGTCAGCAAGTGAAGGCAGAACAGCAGAGGCCAGCTGGGTTATTACAACCGCTTCCTATTCCGGAATGGAAATGGGAGCATATTACAATGGACTTTATGACCGGTTTACCGAGATCACCAAGTGGTAAGGACGCTATTTGGGTAATAGTGGACCGACTTACGAAGGTAGCACACTTTCTTCCTTTCAGAGTAGGGCAATCTACAGAAAAGTTGGCAGAGTTGTATATGCAACAGATAGTCAGGCAGCATGGAGTCCCTGTCAGTATTGTGTCGGATCGAGATACCCGCTTTACATCACATTTCTGGAAGAGCTTACATCATAGTCTGGGTACCAAGTTAAGGTTTAGCACGGCTTACCATCCGCAGACGGATGGACAATCAGAAAGAACGATTCAGACTTTAGAAGATATGTTGCGAGCTTGCACTCTAGATTTTGGAGGGTCTTGGGAGAGTCACCTGCACTTAGTCGAGTTCTCATACAACAATAGTTATCAAGCCAGTATCCAGATGGCGCCATTTGAAGCACTATATGGTAAGAAGTGCAGGTCGCCGCTTGCATGGGATGATATCGGAGAGAGGAAGATGTTAGGCCCAGAAATGATTGTTCAGACGGTTGAAGTGGTTAAGGGAATTAGAGAGCGACTTCGAGTTGCGCAGGACCGGCATCGTCATTGGGCGGACCAGCATCGTAGGCCGTTAGAGTTCTCTGTTGGGGACCACGTATTCTTGCGGATCTCACCTACTCGTGGGGTCATTAGATTTGGCGTTCGCGGGAAATTGAGTCCGCGGTACGTGGGCCCATTTGTTATCCTTGATTGGATAGGCGATGTTGCTTATCGTTTATCCCTCCCACCTTCGTTACGAGAGGTGCATGACGTGTTTCATGTATCTCAATTACGTAGGTATGTACCGGACCCAAGCCATGTCCTCGATCATTCGGAGCTGGTTGTAGGTACCAACCTGTCTTACGAGGAACAGCCTGTGTCCATTTTGGACCGAAGAGAGAAGATACTCAAGAACCGAACAATTAGTCTTGTCCGTGTTGCTTGGGGTCATCACTCCTTGGGAGAGTCAACGTGGGAACGTGAGGATGATATCCGATCACGGTATCCACACATGTTTGACTCACAAGGTATCTCTTTCTGTATACCTTGATTGTCCAGATTCTTCATGCTTATCACCTTATGGGCAGAGCTACTTGATATCGTAGAATGATCAATTTACATATATAGTACTTGCTTTTGATATGGTAATAATGATTGCTTGCTCACTAGAATTGCTTGTATTAGTTTAGCTCCGATATTTCTACCTGCTTGGATTTGAAATTCCGAGGACGGAATTTTTCTAAGGTGGGTAGAGATGTCACTCCCCGTTCCCAAAATGCGTATTTTTATACATGTGCAACTCATGTATATTTATTTAGTATTTATCATGTATTATCCTGTATTTAAATTCCTTTAATTTCATGTTAATTAATAATCTGCATTTTATTTTCTGTATTTTATTTTCTGCTTTTAGCCGCTCTACCTTGCTTTCGGGTTGGCCTTGGTTGGACCCGTATAAACCCGACCCACAAACCCCCACCTACCACCATCCTTCCTATTTAAGCCCCTATCTCCTTCTCTCTCCTCATCACTCTCTCCACCAACCCAACAGCAGGCAAGTGCAATCTTGCTTCTTGCTTGGAGAACCATTTTTATGGTTCATTTGTCTTCCTCTCATGATCCTGAGAGAGTTTAGTACTTAGCATTTTTGATTTCTTTGGTTGGTTTTTGCTAGATCTAAGATGTATTCTCGGCTGTTCGTGGGTTTTGATCTCCCAACTTAGCGTGAATTTTCAGTCACGCACACGTTCTTACGTGTCTGCGTGGATTTTCAATCACGCACACGTTCTTACGTGTCTACGTGGATTTTCAGTCACGCACACGTTCTTACGTGTCTGCGTGGATTTTCAGTCACGCACACGTTCTTACATGTTAGCGTGAATTTTTAGTCACGCTCACGTCTGTACGTGTGTGCGTGAATTTTTAGTCACGCTCACGTCTGTACGTGTCTGCGTGAATTTTGAGTCACGCTCATGTTCTTACATGTTAGCGTGAATTTTCAGTCACGCTCATGTTCTTACGTGCCAGCGTGAATTTTGAGTCACGCTCACGTCTTGCGTGCGTGCGTGAATTTTGAGTCACCCTTTTCACGCTCACTTGTGCGTGCGTGAATTTCTTATCATTCTTCACGCTCACTTATGAGTGCGTGAATTTCCCTTCATGCTCACGCAGTGCGTGCCAACGTGAACCACTTTTTACGCTCACGCTGTTTACACGCTCACTCCCACCTGCTAGACTTGGCGTGACTTTTTGGCCTTAGCTTAGACTTGTTGGCGTGACTTTCTAACCAGGGTGTTTCTATTTGTTCTATAACTTATTCATTTAATGATGGCATGATAATTCTTCTATTATATCCTTACGCCTTTTGGCATGAACTTGATAAAATCATAATATGTTAATATTGTCAATACAGATTGTTATATGGAATGCTCATTGTGTCTTGATTGGTTTATGGATACCCAGTAAGACTGGAACTTAACCTTGAGAGTTATAGACTCGACCCCATATAATACTAATTGACTTTCATGCCTTGTTACCATTGATAATAATGGTTATCTTGATTAAAATTGATCATGCGTTCCTAGTTGGAACTAAGAGACTGGCTAGTCGTCTTATTGAATGAATGAGACACGTTCATGTAATGAACTATTGTACTCGATTAGCCAATCCCGAATATTGGTATACAGGCACATGCAGGCTTCAAATTATTTATTTATTTAGTTATCTATTTATTTATCTTACAAAAACAGCATGTGTACTTTATGGTCAAGGCATGATTACTCCGTGGTTAGATTTGATTTTGCATCACGTTATGTAAAACCTACAACCTAGCCGCACGGGTATCGTTGTAGAGTTACGCATATCGTACCCCGTACGAAAGTACTCATTTGAATGACCATGATCCACGGCATGGAACTTCACTCAACGTAGACTATTAAGTTAAATAAAATAATGATGGCATGGAGAGAATGGATTTCCGAGTTCTTACATGGCAGCCCTCTTGGGACTATTAAGTGCCCGACAGGCCGGCTGGTTCCCACAGATACTGTAAATCTGTCACACGGGCAGGGAACGGTATCTGCTTATATTATTGTACATGCTATATTAACGGCGGGCGTCCCGCTGGGACTCGTCTAATTACATGATTGGCGCAATTGATTGATTGGATAGACTAGCCTTGCTCGCACATAGTAAGAACTGAGGAATCCCTATTTGCATAATTCCAGGATAACTTGGGACTCACAATAGCAAGCCGTAGTAGTTGATTGGCCGTTCAAGATGATTTGTTTGTGTACTATACCTACTCTGTTGCCTAACTGAGATGATCAGAATGTCAGGACATGACGGGCCAACTTCTGTCCTTGTTTGGTTGGGAGGTTGGTTCGAAGTGTCGTGATGTTATGTGAATCCTAGTGGGAAGTAGAGATCTATTATTATATTCTCTTACTTACTGGTTTAGTCCTTCATATCGTGCTCCCTTGTGGTACTTGCTATTAGAGGTCTAACCTCTCTGGTTTTGCATGGCCAGATTTAGAGCCGGTCCCCGAGGATCCAGCTTACTTCTACCTCCAAGATGGTCAATACTAGGGAAATGATCGCAGGAGGACTCGAGTGGGTTCCTTACTTCACCGCTCGTTTTGTTATTTACTTTATACTTGCCGTTTGGCACCGACATGTTAGTCGGATTGTCTTGTACTTACTTTTGCATAATTGTAACTAAGTCAGACTGCAGCTGATAACAATTGTGTACATGTTACTATACCATCTGACTATGTTTTGTAAAGCCAGATCTCAAGAACATTTTGACTAAGCGTTTGGAACGCCTTACTGCTTTATCTTACATGTTCTCTATTTTTGCTTCTTGCTTTGAATGATTGAGACAATAGATGTGAAATGACCATAGTAAGACTTTCATGTAGTATGCACCCCCTCGTCTGGTTAGACAGCATTGATCGTATTATACGGTATTCATCTACCCGTAATACGTAGCTGGCTGAGTCATTCCCCCGCTCTCCAGTATTCTGGTTCTGGGGCGTGACAAACAGGCTCTCCTGCTTCTGCTCCAAGCTTACTCTTCTGGTCAATTGGAGTAACGGCTGCTTTGCATCCCAGCATCCCTGTCTCCTTCAGCAGATCTAGTGCGTATTTTCTTTGTGATAGAACAATTCCCTGTTCGCCTTCACACACTTCGATACCTAGAAAGTACCTCATCGCTCCTAAATCCTTCACCTCAAACTCCTTCGCGAGTTTTGACTTCAGCTTAATGATCTCGACTTCATCATCACCTGTGATCACTATATCATCCACATATACAGCAAGTATAGTGATGTGGCCTCTTGCATGTTGGAGGAAGACCGTATGATTTGCATTTGTTTGACGGTATCCCATGCCTGTAACAGTCTTTCTGAATCTGTCAAACCAGGCTCGAGGAGATTGCTTGAGCCCGTATAGCGACTTCTTCAGTTTACACACCTTTCCTTGCGACATCCCTCCGTCTGATTCCGTCGTGTAGCACCCTGGCGGGAGCTCCATGTATACTTCTTCTTGCAGGTTCCCATGAAGAAAGGCATTCTTCACATCCAGCTGGTACAGCTTCCACCCATAGTTCGCTTCAATGGAGACCAGAGTTCTCACGGTGCTCATTTTTGCTACTGGGGCAAACGTCTCATCATAGTCTATGCCATATGACTGTGTGAATCCTTTTGCAACCAATCTCGCCTTGTACCGCTCTACTTTTCCTTCTGGCGTCTCTTTCACTGTGTACACCCATTTGCATCCCACAGCTTTCTTCCCTTTGGGTAATGGAACCAGCTCCCATGTCTTATTTTTCTCCAGTGCCCCAAGTTCTTCCATCATTGCAGCTTTCCACCTTGGATCTCTCTTTGCTTCCTGCCAACACTTGGGCAACGAAGTAGAGTCTAACGATGCAATGAAGGCTCGATAATTCAAAGAAATGTTAGAATAAGACAAGAAGTTGGCAATGTCATGTTCGTAATCATCAAAACGAGCAGGAGCCTTACCCGCATTGATGCGAGAAGATCTCCTTAAGGGAACAATAGGTGGTGGAGAGATCATACCATCTGAGTCGGAGAGATCCGCATCAGAATCCGAGTGATTCAGTGCGGGGGCAACATCTTCAGGAGTTGGAGCAGGAGTAGACGAGGGACTTGGTTCAGTAGGCACAGGGCACGGCATAGGCACAGTACTGGACTTCTGTTGTCTCCTTTTGTAGACTTGGAGCTCATTTTCCCTTGTTTGCTGCTCCCCCTGCGTAACATATGTATCTTCTTCTTCATTCTCTGTATCTGAGTCACTGTGCTCTCCCCCTTTCGTTCAGTTTTCTACAACCGGACACGGAACCGATCTGACGACCACATTTGGGCTTATTATCTCCCCCTCACATCTAACACCATCTGTGTTAGGTGTGTCACCAAATGCTGAACCTTCATCCGAACCGTAGTATGGTTCGAGTTCTCTGAATGTGACGTCCATGCTTACAAACATCTTCCGCTCGACTGGACTCCAACAGGCATATCCCTTCTGAGTCGCCGTGTAACCAACAAAGACACATTTAACTGCCCTAGGATCCAGTTTGCCAACGCCTGGCCTATTATCTTGGACAAAGCACACACATCCAAAAACTTTCGGTGGAACAGTATATGTAGTTGCCCCAGTAAGCATCTCCAACGGTGTCTTCCAGTCCAATACCTGAGATGGCATTCCGTTGATGAGATAAGAGGCCGTCAATATAGCCTGCCCCCATAAGTGTTTCGGGACATTCATAGCCAGCATCATCGTCCGTGCGACTTCCAGCAGGTGTCTGTTCTTTCGTTCCGCCACACCATTTTGTGCCGGAGTATAAGCACATGAAGTTTGATGTAGTATTCCATGAGTGAAAAAATACTCAGCAACCCGCTTATTAGTATACTCCGTCCCATTGTCAGACCGGAAACACTTAATTTTAGCGCCATATTGTGTTGCCACCCGTCGATGAAAGTCCCGAAAGGCCTCAAGGACGTCACTTTTATTCTTCATAAGGTAGACCCATGTCACGCGGGTATAACAGTCAATAAAAGTGACGAACCATCGAAAGCCGTTAATTCCGGTTGTAGGACAAGGGCCCCATACGTCCGAATGTATCATGTCAAAAGCAGCTGAACTCCTATTCCACGAGCTCACATACGAGCTTCTTGTATGTTTTCCCAACTCACAAGCAGTACAAAATAACTTCTCTTTATTAGCCCTTTGATATAAGGACGGATACATTCGACTAATAACTTGAAAAGAGAAATGACCGACACGCTGGTGGTGGAGTAGCAAGTCGGCTTCAACACTGCGACAGAAAGCTTCTTGTGGTGCGTCTGCTACCAAGGATGCCAATGCGTTGTCCAGTCCAGTCATGTCTAAATACCACAGCCCCTTATGTCATGTGCCAGTCCCAAGTCGTCGTCCTGTCCCTTTCTCCTGAAAAGTCACCGTAGGAATGTCAAAGGAAACAGTACAGTTAAGATCAAGTATAATGGCACTAATTGATAGAAGGTTGACGGGAAAAGACGGAGCATGTAAGACATTGGTTAGAGTGATGGAAGGGGTGCATGCGACAGTGCCTTTACCCATTACAGGGCTAGATATACCATCAACGGTCTGAATACTCTCCGGCAATGGTAGGTGAGTATAGTCCTGAAACGCACCACGGGATCCCGTGACATGGCGAGATGCCCCAGAGTCCATAATCCATCCCGGCTGATGGACAGATGCAAGAGCACGTGCAGAATTACCAGTGCTGGTTTGGGCAAAGCAAGTGATGTGATCTCCCGAGGTAGAAGACGCCCCAGGACTGTTGGCCGAACCCAGCTTTGTGCCTCGCAACTTCTCAAGGAACTCCCGCTCAAGCGGGGTTATTTCAGCCAGTTGATTCTCTCCCCTTACCTCCGCCAGATTTGCTTTGTGTCCGCCCCTTCTACCAGCATATCTAGGGCTGCAAATGAGCCAAGCCGTTTGCGAGCTGCTCGAAGCTCGGCTCGATAAAAGCTCGTTTGAGCTCGGTTCGTTTAGTAAACAAGCCGAGCTCAAGCTTCGTTTTCGAGCTCGTTTAATAAATGAGCCAAGCTCAAGCTTAGAAGTACTCGGCTCGTTCGAGCTCGCAAGCTGACTCGTTTATGAGCTTGCGAGCTGACTCGTTTAGAAGCTCGTTTAGGAGCTTGTTTAGAAGCTCGTTTGTTTGTTGAATTCTAATTTTATGTATGTTTGTATAATGATATGGTTGTGTGCTTTATATATTTATATGTCCTTAATAATTGATATGAAGGAACTTTTTTAATTAAATTTTTATAAATAAATTGTTAAATTACAGGTACTTGAATTCAAGCGTAACTAGGTTGAAATCGAGCTCATTAAGCTTGAAATAAAGGTGAACAAGCTTGAAATCAAGCTTAATGAGCTTGATATGAGCTTATCGAGCTTGTTTATCAAGCTTGAATCAAGCTTGCTTATCAAGCCAAGCTCGAGCTCAAACCAAGCTAAGCTCAAGCTTAATATAAACAAGCTCAAGCCAAGCTCAAGCTCTAAAATAAAAAATTTATCAAGCTTGAGCTCGAGCTCGAACTCGATTAATTCTAGTCAAGCCAAGCTCAAGCTTACAAAAGCTTGGCTCGGCTTGGCTCGTTTGCAGCCCTAAGCATATCCTCCTCTACTACCACGTCGGCCTCCACGACCCCGTCCTCGATCATTAGACTGATTGCGCAAGGGTTTTGGACAAAATCGGATGTAATATCCGGAGTCACCACAATTGTGGCAAACACCACCCACAGATGGAGGTTGATTGAAGGCAGCAATGGCAGACTTTTCAACCGCGGCTTGCTCCCCCTGGTAGGAGCCCTTGTTGGGCATCAACTTCAGTCGAGCTTCTTCCTGTGTCATGACGGCTATAGCCTCTTCCAAGGTCGGAAGCGTGGGTTGGGATAGGAGGATATTCTGTCTCTGCTCAAATACAGGGTGTAGTCCCGTCAGGAATTTCATCATACGCTGCCGCGAAATATAAGCCAGGAACGTCTGAAAGTACTTCGCGAATGCCGGTTCGACTTGTGCATCTTCCATCCCAAGAGGATCATAATGATCCAGATCAGACCAGTACTTCTTCAACAGGGCTGCGTACTCAGAGATGGTACGTTCATCTTGGGCCACCCTATCGAGTTCATCTTGCAGTTGAAAGACTCGCATAGGGTTGCCTGAGCCGGAGTACATATCTTTTAGAGTTCGCCATATATCAGCAGCAGCCTCCATTGCCTCGACATTGCCCGACACCTGGTCGGTTAATGAGGCAGTCAACCACCCAGCCACAACGTTGTTGACAATCTCCCAAACAGCAAACTCCTTTGCGGAGTGATCGGCTGGCGCATTGGCTTGGCCAGTGACATAGCCAACCAAGCCACGTCCCTTCAGCGTCCACATCGCCTGCCGCGACCACTTCAAGTAGTTGGACGTTCCTTCCAACTTCGTCTCCAGCTTCTCCAATTTCTCCATTTTGTAAGGTGATGGATCTACATCAGTATGGATCACACGTGGGGTTGCCTCGGTTAATCTTTTTGATAAGATATCATCAACCAAGGCCTTCATCTCTTCGGCCGTCAGTTTGCCACTGATCGAATCCATGGCTTCTTCAACTGTGAACCCTATTCGTCGTCTTCGGCGTCGGAGTCGGCAACTTCCCCAACTTCGTCGTTCTCTTCGTCTTCGTCGTCTTCTTCGACGTCACAGACTTTACGAATGCGCTACTAACGTGGCCAGCACCGGTGCGCGCATGTAAAGTGAACACGTCAGGTCACCAGAGAAGACATGATCAGTCTCTGTAGAGATCCCGATGTGAAGAAGGAATAACAAATAAAGCATTTGTTAGTTCCAAACGGCGTAAGCGAGGATCAGAGTTGGTGCAAATAAAGTATTTGGCAGCCGTCTGTCTTCGAAATACGCCTTTTTTTTTCAGAAAAAAAAGGGAGTACGGCTAGGGTTTGTAGTAGATGGAAAGGCTAGGATTAGACATGGTGGTGGCTAGGATTAGGGTTTGGGAACCGGGGGGGGTGCCGGTAGTCGGGGGGGACTGCTGGTGGTCGGGGGTATGGGGGGGCTGCTGCGTCGGGGGGGTCGGGGAGCTGCTGCGTCGGGGGGGTGGGGGGGCTGCTGCGTCGGGGGGGTCGGGGGGTCGGCGAGGGTGGTGGAGGTCGGTAAGGGGGGTCGGAGGGTCGGCGAGGGGGGGGGGGCGGCAAATTTTTTTTTTTTTTTTTGTGGAGAGAGAGAGAGAGTTATGGCTCTGATACCATGTAGAAAATAATGATTGGATGATTTTATTGATGGACTACTTCACTACTTATAGGGAGTCTAGCTCCTCTACATACTACATATTCCGATGTGGGACTAAAAGTCCCTTATTGATTCTCAACAGGAAGTAACTTATAGACCAACTTGGGAGAGTCCAAATATCATCATCACCACAAAAGACCTTTTCCAACGAAGGAAGTATAGACTATGGAACACCATTAAATTCGTGATAGCTTCAAAGAAGCATTCAGTTGCAAAATATTTTGAACTATGGGACATTTGATAACTTTGGAAGAAGAAGAATTTTGAAGGAATTCCTTTATCTTGGCCTCTTGTGCAAATAATTTTATGTTTTCTTCTTTGACAGAGTGACAAATTAAGTATCAAGCAAATAGGAATTCTAGAGTTTTCATTATTTTCAAATGATGCAATAGATAGGAGTGTTGTTTCCTATGTGATTGCAGGCAAGGGAGATGGAGGAGAAGAAGAATGGTGGATAAACCTACTTTTCTAGCGAAAACCAACAACGCATCTTATTTATAATAGTTGACGGAGTACAGTTTATTTTAAATACTTACCAAGTGCAACCAAAATGAATTGTAATCACCCTAAATGCTAAATGTGGACTCAAACAAATGTCATCGACTTTTGAGTCCCGGCCAGTACCGGATTTGTTGCACCAGTCAATTGCACACGAGACTAGTCGTTGAACCAGATTTACTATTCCCAGTCTTTGTCAATCTTCTTTCTTTCAGATTTAGTGTATATGACAACTAAGGGTCAGTCGACTCAGTTCGGGTTACAGTTTGGGGGTGAGTGTTTGCTCGCGTATTTTCGAAACGCTTGTTGTGTTAGCCAAATGAATGGGAGTTTGAGGCGCCAAATTAATGAGAGCATATGGGATGGACATGAAGGGCTAGCCAAATGACTACTCCACTACTTTTGAGCTCCAAATGGAGCTCAAACAAAACTAACTATAATCCAATCGGCCCCAAGTGTGTTTATGTAGACAAAAGCATATACGATGAAAGTCAAATATCTATCAAGAAATGGCTGTGCAAAGACAGAGCAATATAAGATAATCAATGACAGGAAATACAAAGAGAATAATGGAATAGATAACAAGCTAAGCTACATAACAATATGTCCAAAATTTCAGGTGGTGAAGTATTTATATAGCTTCATCATCAATCAGGCTTTCCCACCATCTAAATCATTCATGTTAAATTACAACCTATTAAACCCCCTCAATATTAAATAAATAACAGCAAGCCATACTTAACCAGATCCAAAACCAATATTAGGACACATGTTGAACAAAAATAAGCAGTGACCCAAATAATAATTTCAGCAAACATAAATAATTATAATAGTAATAATTACATAAAAATCTCATCAACCAGAATCAATTCAACAAGCACACCTCAAAAATATAATTTCAGGTTAGACCAACAAAGGACCCAGATGATCAAACAAAGAAAAAGATGCAATTTTTGGCATGCCAACAACACATCTACCACCTCCAAATCAAAAACCCACATCCCAAAAACCCATAAAATCACAGAATTGCATGCCCAAAAGGAAGAAAAAAAATTATGTTCAAATACACACTAAGAAGGATGACCCAGGTGATCAAAGACAGAAAGATCTAATATTTTACTTGCCAGTAACCCACCTACCACCTCCATATCAAAAACCCAGATCCCAAAACCCCCTAAAATAGTTCCCATGAATCAAAAAATACATAAATAAACCAACAAAGTTCCCAGCTCAATAACAAACAAACAAAAGTCCATTTTTGCTGAGAAAAAAATGAAATAAAAAAAAATGACCCAGATGATCAAAAAAGTAAAGATCAAATCTTTACACGAGAATAACTCATCTACCACCTCCATATCAAGCACCAACATCCCAAAACCAAAAAAAATTTAAGAAAAATAGAAATTATATATAAGAAAGACAGTTCACAGCTGTAAAAGAAAAAAAAACTACTACTAACCTGGAGAAATCAAAAGCATAATCACCAATCAACCAAAGAATTAATTATGAAGAGAAGCAATGGTCTTCTTCTTCTTCTGTAGCGTAGATGAAAGCCTCCAAAGAAGAATATGAGAATGGAGCTCCTAAGTGAAATGACCTGTTCCAAACAAGAAGAAGAAGAGAAGGGAGGAAGAGTCGTGAGGGGTGGGGCCCACCGGACCAGACAGAGAAGCTGCCATTCCTGTGTCCGCTACGCACATGAATGGTGTGGGTCCCGCCAAAAAAGACAGCTAGCCTTTGTTCTTGAATTATTGAAATTAAAATAGAGAAGGAAAAAAAAATTGCTACGTATATGACTTGGTAGTTGCTAGTTTGAACATACGGTTATATTTGACGAGAAGAAAAGGAAGAAAAAAAAAAAAAAGAATTCGGTCACCAACCACAAGCAAGAAATTGCATAATAGGTGACAATTGGCCAAAAACTGTTTGTAAAGATTTTAAGCTACAAATTACTGGTTGGAAAAAGTCAATTTAAACTGTTAACTCTGTAAAAAAAAAATAGTTTGTATTGAATTTTAATTTGTCTTCAAGCTAGATAAAGATGTAACTGAAAGACTTTTGGTTTGAATTGACAAGAGCTAGAGAATAATGTTTGAATATTTTTTTTTTTTCTTTTTCTCACTCTCTCCCACCAAATAAGTTATTAGGTTTAGATGCTAAATCATAATAAGTTATTAGGGTTAGATGCTACTACAGAAACTCAAATAGGAACTCAAAATAGTTACTTGCAATATGATTATAATAAGTGAACTTATTTTTCTATTTAAGTCTTTGTGTTTTGTTTTATGCCCTTAAAAAATCAATGAATGAGATTTATTTAATCCAGCAGTAATATACGACAACAAAAAGCTATAGTAATTTAAAATTTCTTATACCAATAGAGCAATGTTATGCCTACAACCCCCTTGCAACCAAGGGATTACAACCGGCCACGTGGTCGACCTCTATTGGAGGTGGGAGGGGAGAGGTGAGGCCGGGTGTGACCATTGTTATCATGGGAGAGAGTGGGTTGTAGGAAAATTGTAAAGGGTTGGTAGTAAACTTAGCATTATTGATATAAATAAGAGGTGGTCTAGTAAAAATAGTAGTAAGAGGAGAAGAGTGGGACATGGATTCGTATTACAATTCCCAGACAATAATAAAATGGAAAAGTATTTGATATACTAGTTGTCCCACGACAGGAGACGATCATTAGTGACTGACCTTATCTCAATTTTGTAAAATTCTTAGATTCAAAGATTATTTTTCTCACTTCTATTTTAGCATCGAATTTTTTCCTCATTGATCACATAATGTACAACAATCGAAGTCTTTGCTCCACAAATTATAGTTGACTATTTTAGGGGTTATATATAGAAGAAATCATTTTTTATGTATAAAATCTCAAAGTCATGAGAATTAATTTGTACTTTAATACCTTTAGATATCCTTTTGTTACCCTGTTTGGTAAACCGTAAGTGTGAGAAAACTTGGATTTGAACTTTCAAGAATGAAAGAATGATAGGAGTACATACACTTTCTTGTTCCCTAATAGGGGACAAATGTATTTGGTTGTAATAGAAAAGTGAAAAATAGAAAATAAAAATTAGACAAATGTGTTTGGTTGGAATAGAAAGTGAAAAGGGGGAAGTAGAAGAGTATTTTATAATAATAGTAAATTTTGATTAATTTACATAACTTTTTAATAAATTAAATAATTATTTTTGATAAATTAAGATAATTAATTACTAACTAATTAAAAAATTATCAACTCAAATTTAATTAATAACTAGTTAAGTATTTATAATGATATTTTTTACTTAATCTAATAATAATTATACTTAATCTAATGATTTTAACAAATAGCAGTTAATCTAATAATAATAATAATAATTTTACTTAATCTTGTAACAATTTTTATTATTACTTAATCTCACTTTCTTTCTTTTTTTTTTCTTTTTTTTACAAGTCATCTCTCTCTCTCTCTCTTCTAATGGAGCCGGAGCTATACCGGTGAAGAGGAGAGCCAATGTCAGCTGGGAGGCCGATCTAGCCGAGGTAGATCGGCTCCGGCCGTGGTGTGGCGCATCCGACGACGTGGTCGTCCACGAGACAGTGACGACGTCGTGGTTGTTCGCAAGCCAAGACGACGTCCTGCCGATAGCCCAATGTATAAATAATTTTTCATAATAAAAGAAGACCATCCATTCCCTCCCACATCCTACTGAGGGGGGGGGGGGGGGGGGGAGGGGAGGAAGTGGAAACGAACTTTTGAAGGGGGACAAGGGGAGTGCCATGCATTAATTGTTTCCAATACCAATCCACTTCACTCCCTCCACCAAACATAGGGATTTAGTAATTTTGGCCAACTTCCTAAAAAAAAATTCGGAATCCATATCCAATTCCATTTTACCAAACAGACCTAAAACATCAAATTAACAATTTGATGTCATAAACTTTCATATTGACACTTAAATACCCTCAACTTTAATCACTTTGCAAATTTCTATCCTTTGCCATAAAAATAATAATTTAAAAGACCACCCAAAATTAATAATTTAAAAGACCACACATTCGCCTAACCTCTATTTTATTTCTCGTGCTTAATCTTTAGGCCTTAACTTGCTACTTTTTACAATATATTTATTTACCTCAGTAGTTCCAATAGTTTCACTCGGTTTCAGTGTTCTTGTTGATCATTAGAAAAACATTCATAATTTTCTAGAGGACATTACTTTTGAATAATTAAACAAAAAAAGGAAAATTAATATGGGAATACCACATAAATACATTTCTTCTTCCCTGGCCCTGGCATCTGGAGACCATGTTCACACAATTTTCAGTGTAATCTTTTGAATAACACAAATACAAATCTCTAACATTGTTTTAGCAATTGTTTCTTAAATTTGTAAACCCCAGAGGTAGCAGTGATATTGTACAACAGACGAGCTCGATATGGTTTACTCTCTCATATTACTCCATATTAGTGACTGTACAATAACATCGTCAGGTATATGACAATGATATTAAGCCTAAGCTGTCTGGCGGATTTTACAGAAGCTGAACTGCTGCAATTGCAGGGATCTTCTCCCGGAGCTTCTGTGTCAGCGCCACTCGAACCGTCATGACCCCTGCTGCTGGACCCGAAAGTCTCACTTTCACAATAGGCTCCTCGATGCTGACAAACTCAAGCTCACCACCGCCAGTACCCACAAGGTACGGTCTTATCTCATCAAGTACCTGAAATAGGATACACACAATTATACAAAAGAAGCTATTGAAAACTCACTGTCCAAAACAGTAATGGAGAATAAGCGAGAGAACCAGGCAATTGGTTGTTAGTTCATTGCAGAAACAAATAGAAGACAGTTCGTCGCAAAAAGGTCATGGGGATCAATTTTGATTTTTTGAGTCCATAAGAGAAGCCTGAGTTTTGAAGGACAAAGTAATTTACGATATAGCTGGCTACCTATTCTCAATTTCAGACAAATTATGGGTCAATCTCCCAGGGAGAGTTTAAAGTGGAAAGGAACTCTCTTTCACCTGGCACAACAAGTAGTAGCATCATCTTGAAAGTTGAAACTCCTCTTAATATGAGAAAACCAGTTTCCAATTTCCTTGCAATGGTTCAACCAGGCCTGATGACACCCTTGTTCTATTTTATCAAAGATGCTTGAAAACTAATTTGGAGGGGGGAAAATGAGTATCTTCAATGACAACTGTAAAAAAGAAAAAAGAAAAACCTAACTGTAACCAAAACTTGCTTGTGATACTTAATTATTACTCTAGTTATCATTCTGAAGACAGAAGGTCCACACTATGGGGATTTCAGGTTTATGGATGTATATACTACATACAACAAAGATATATATATAATCGCCGAACAGGATTATCCATACTGTTTATAAGCTCACCCCTTTACCTCTTCACAGAAAGACATTATTTGACTTTTTTCTCCCCCTTGCGGTAATTGCCACAAATCTACCCCTCATTTGAAGCCCAATGCCCAGTATGGTTTTGCATTCAGCTTTTTATGCACAAATAAATGTCATATGAGGTTTACTGAAACCTGTTAAATTCCAACGTTGTTTTTTTAATTTACCATAAGAAGATTTTGATCCCAATGCAGAAGCTCCAGATTGGTGCTCTTGTGATCACGTTCACAGGATTATGCAGGATGTGGCTTTAATGGAATGTTTGGACAAAATGCAGCACAACAATTTACAACCTCTAAACACTGACCAAATGCTAAAGAGCTCGTGAGAAGCTCAAATCACAGTGCAAAACCAAACTGGGGCCGCAGGACTTCAACTCATGTTGGATTTTTCTATGGCCTTTGATAATGTTCACTGGACTTTTCTTTAAATGCTTCTCAAAGGCAGGAGCTTTGGGCAAAGACGAATTGGAATTCTCTCTTTTTTTTTCTGAGGAATTTAATCGGTTGTCAATTCAAATGAAAGAGAGAGAGGGCATTGAAGGTGAATTTTTATCACCTTTCCTTCTCTTCCATTATCTGTAAATTGCAAAGATCCATATTCCATATGTAAATATAAAGGAAACCTACTTGATGTAACAATTATGATACCTACTAGTTCACTTCCTTAGACTTTAGAAAACATTTTTGACAAAAAACAACATGCTTAACAAGGTGTTTAGCTCGAGAAAAAAAGGAGAAACATGTGAGCAGTTATCTCAAATTATTTGAATGATAATTAACCTTAAAATATTACCTTTTCAATATTTTCTTTATTCAATTCAAGGCCTGTCTCCTCATCAGCAACAGGTTCAACTGCAACTATTTCTGGAATTTTTTCCATCAAACGACTCTGAATGCCCATCTTCATCGTCATCACAGAACTTGGACAAGACCCACATGCTCCTTGTAGTTTCAATCTTACAACATTCCCATCAATCTCGTGCAATGCCACATTTCCTCCATCTGCAATAAGGTATGGCCGTACTTCATCCAGAACAGACTCAACGTTTTCTGGAGTTAGTGGCAACTCTACCACAGGATCTGGAGTAACCATAGGATCTGGAGTAGCGATGGCTTTAATAGCTGGCAAGATCATAAAGAAAACAAAAGTTAAAAGAACAATATCGTGCAAGCCTTTCAGGAAAAACAGTATGCTGCTTGAACTCTCTGTGTATAAAATTACTAGCATAGTTTCTTAGTTTATTGAAACTTGGAATAACAAAATAACCATGTAGCTTGTGTATGCTAAGATGGAACTACATTTAACACAACAGAAACATCATATAACTTGCTCATAGAATCACCTTTGCAACTAGTGGCGATACTGGCAGACACAAATTTTCAAGTGGAAGCGGGAACAACAACAACATAGCCTTTACCAATTTTATGGGCCGGCTGATTGAATCCTTTTCTTCCACAGCTCCGTTAAGGGCCATGTCCACCGAAACATTAACGAAAAACATATCCTTCTTTAAAACCTCAATTCGTGTTAGTTTAGGCCTAACACTAAACCTAGCATCTCCTTTAACTAGTATCTTATCACTCCTACTTATTGGAGCATATGTTGGTCTATGTAGGGGTGAGCAAAAAACGGTTTTGGGCCGAAAACCGACCCGAAATAACAGTTCGGGTCGGTTTTCAAACAAACGGGTTGGTTGTCGGTTTTTCATACACATATATTTGGTTTTTCGGTTCGGGTCGCGGGTTTGGAATTCGGTTCCCGACCCGAACCGAAAACCGAACTTACAGGTATAATTACATTTTTACCCCCACTTTATATTTTCTGGAGGCGCTGCCCTTTGTTCTCTCTTTCAGATCATAGAAGAAGAGCTCTCTTTCGGCCACATCGAGCACAACGGAGGCTTAGAGAAGAAACCATTTTCTCTCCTCTTGATCAATTTCTTTCGGCTACACCGTGAGCGCGTCGAGGTCGTGACGACGGAGCTTGTAGTCGACGTTCCATCCGTCGGAGAAGAAATCGAAGCGGCGGTCTTCGTCGAGACTTGGATGAGCCGAGGGTGGTCTTCGTTAAGACTTGGATTCAACACCAAGTCTACCACCACAGACCCTCCACACTTGAAGCGGAGCCCAGACGTGACCGTCATCAAGTCCTTCACCATATGTCGTGCCTCCCCTCTCAAGCTAACCAGCCTCCTCAACATCAGAAACCAAATGGGAAGACATCCAGAGTGAGCATATAGAGCCCCTTATGGAGTGCATTTTTTGCTAATATATGCAGTCTTAGTAAATGGAAAGACATCTAAATAGTGGCATATCCTTGCATTAATTCTCAAATTTAGATTACATTATAGCTTTAGATTACATTATAGCTTGTAATACTGACTAAATCCTTTCTTCTTAATAGATTTTGCAACCCATTGTTGCGGTGATTGTAGAGTAACCGAACAATTTGATGGTAGCACAGCACTTCATGGCGATCAGTTTTCGATTGCCCACCGCTAACAATTGTGTGGAGAACTTTGATGTGGTTTTTGACATTAATTGTGTTGTTCTTTAGTTCGTGTTCTTTTTCTGAATCGTTTTGTGGTTTGTTGACATCAATTGTGCTGTTCAACAGGTTAGTAATGATTTAATCTTTCTGAATCGTTACGAGTTTTCATCAATTGTGCTGTTAATTAGTTCTTTTTTACTTTTTTTTTTAAATTTGTGCAGAGAATTGTATTTCTTTCATTTCGTCTCTATGTAACTTGAACTAATGGAACCGAACCGACCGAAAACCGAATTGTTTTAATCGGTTCGGTTTGGTTTTGTTTTTTTTAATACGGTTCGGTTTTCGGTTTTATAAATATCGGTTTTCAGTTTTGTCGGTTTTGATAATATCATTTCGGTTTGAACCGAACCGAACCGATGCTCACCCCTAGGTCTATGTTGCACATGTCCAAACCACCTAAAACGAGTTCTCTCATCTTGTTTCCAATTTGTGTCACCTCTAACTTACCTCGAATATGCTCACTTCTTCTTTTTCTTTCAATGCATCGTCACTCATTCATCTTAGCATTCTCATTTCTGCTACACTAATTTTCTAGACATGTTTCTTAATTGTCCAACACTATGATCCATAAAGCATGGTTGATCTTACAACCATCTTATTGATTCTCCTTTCGACTTCAAAGTTATCTTCTGATCATAAGGTACTCGTACTCTAGAAGCACTCCTCCATTTCAACCATCCTATTCATGACATCGTTCTTAATCTCTCTGCCATGATGAATGATTCATTCTACATATCGAAAACTATGACTTATATGTATCTCTTCTCCATTTATATGCACTCCCTCTCATTTCACCTTGCCTTTTGGTAGAAGTTGCATTTCTCATACTATCTTTTTGTCCTACTAATTTTAAACCCCTTAGATTCCAAAGTTTATCTCCATGTCTTTATTTTAGCATCTAAACTTTTCTCTACTCTCATCGATCAACACAATATCATCAACAAACATTATACATCATAGAACCTCATCCTTGATATGCCTAATAATCTCATACATAGCTAGTGTAAAATGCTCCTAGATATGCCTAATAATCTCATCCATAACTAGTAAAAAAAAGGTATAGATTTAATGTTGATCCTTGATGTAAGCCAACCATAACATGAGTATAAACACATTAACTTGATATGTAAAGGGACATCATATAGAATTTATAATGTAAAAAATGAGTACAAGCCAATCATAACATGGCTAATAAGTATTGAACTCAAAACCTTTTGATTATAACCTCACAAATTTGTCAAACGGGTCACTATTTTGTTCGTGAACTTGTAAAATAGATAAAGGAAATAATAGAACAAACAAAGATCATATAGAAGGAAACCAAGAAGGGGAGCAGGCGTCCACCCTCAGCCTATGGTGGGGGTCTGTCACTGTTTGCAAACACAAGGAAGCAAGATATTGGTCAAAACTGTTTAAAAAAATGTAACCACAAAGGCAGGTAATTTATGAGGCCTATGCCTATTTAATCTTAAAAGTCGCATAGTACAACTCCTTTTCTTAAATTAATGTAGCCAAAACATTAGATCCTTGGCACATGGATCTTTTGTTTCATAAATAATTGCTTCCCATCAAAAGCACTTGTATATGTTGTCTTCCCATAATCCCTCAGATCACTACAGGTGCTCATCTCGCACGCACTGTGATCCCTTGAACCATTCCCAGAACTCATAGGTGCTCACTTAACAAAGAGCTCCAAAACAAAAACCCCACGAAGTGTTGATGGATCTTACAAATACCATATAACATATGTATTTCTAAGAGGTGATTCTTATATCCTGTTCAAGTAAAATTTGGACAACAAAGACAGTATCAATACTGAAAAGTATGTACTTAATAGGAAGCCTGACTTTGCAGAAAAACTAATGTTACCAAATAGCTTATGAACTCTATCTAGTGCAAAGGATCTAAACAAATTAGTAGGCTTTCGCCTACGCAAGCTACAATAAAAATAGGTAACATAGAACTAGGAAGCACATAGACTCCAAAAACCGCACCGTGCCACATCATATTGGATATGTATTATACACGTCACATACACTCCAACATATACTAGGAAAAACCAAATTATGTGCCCCATCCCTATTGTTGTGTTGTATTCATGTCCGTGCAACACAGAGTGGAAAATAATCCAAAACCCCTCCCTTCTACAATTCATGCCTTGACTTATACATTATAAAACATCGTGTGATTGTCAATTGCATTTTTGAGAACACCAATTTCCCCACCACCATCCATACACGATCAATATATACCACTGTATAAGCTATAAACACCTTAGGGCCCGATAGCCAACTAGATTGGGAAACATTGGCAAGGTTTTAGTCAATAAGGTTCGGGGAAATTAGAGATGGCATTGATTGAGGATAAGATAATCGAAAAGCAATTAAGATAGTTCAGAAATGTGCAACAGATGCACCAGTTAGGAGGAGAGAAAGTATATTAGCTAGAGAGCTACTAGGTCTAGGTGAAAGCCTATGAGAACTTGGATTATGATGGGGAAAAGGATATAGCTTTCCTCCATGTAGCAGAGTCCAAATATTCTGACAAGTGCTTTGTTGTTGTGTTGGTCCCGGGAAACATCATCTGTGTTTCCCAATCACCATCCAGTTCCATCGACATCCAATATTACCAAGACCATATAAACCATAGAGTCCCATCCTGCCATCCTCTCGGCAACATTAATCACACGAGCTAGGAAGCAGGGACAAAATTGGTTCCGTGTTGCCTCATGTCCAACACATTGGACATAAGACACTAAAATAAACTAAGACATGCCAAAATGTGTTCATTCCATGTCAGTGTCTATTGTGTCGTGACTCGTGATAATAGCCAACGATACATATCCTCGCTCTCCGACCACCTCCTCTATCTTCCAAACCCTGATTCCGATCAAAACCCTAGCTATCAAGAACCAGCTCCACCCCCAAAACCTAATTTACCATAAAATAGTCACATCAACAATCCAATCCAATCCCAACCCATCACCTCTTTCATCTTAAATAAGAAATTCAATGAAGTTCAACCTAAAAATATCTGAAATTTCTTCCGGCACAAGATCCAAGGTCCCAACTTTGATTCCAAAACCCTAGCATGTTAAGGATTAGCTCCATTTCAATGCCTAATCCATCCTCCAAACGCATGCACAATCCAATCCAATCCCCGATCCATCACCTCAAATTAGAAATTCAAAAGAAATTTTATGTAAAAAATCTAAACTTTCTTCACCAACATGATCCAAGATCCCAACTTTCGATTCCCAAACAACAAGAGCACTCGCGAAGAGCCGATAACATTCGTGTAACAAACAAAAGCAAAGAGTACAAATAGTCAGAATCAAACTATAGCACATAGAAGTCAAGAACGCACACACCTTGCATGTTAAGGAGCAGCTCTACCCCCAAAACAAAATACATCCCCAAATCGGTCCCACGCACAATCATCGAATTCAACCCCAATCCATCACCTCAAATAAAGAAATTCAATAAATTTTATGTAAAAATCTAAACATTATTATTCCATCACAGAGTCCAAGATCCCAACTTTTGTTCCGAACAACAAGATCATACAAATGGCGCATAAACTTCAATAATAACAAATTCAAAAGGACCCACCTTTCTTCCGAAGAGGGGAAGGAGAGGAAAACCTAGCCGCCGAGAACCCCCACGGTTTGATAGGGATTCGAGGTCCCCGGAATCCCCAATTCTGATTTTTTGCATAGGCAAAAATTGACTGTGAGGAAGGGAATATAGAAAATTTTGTGCAACTATAAAGACTAAAAAGGGGGTTATATGAAAAAAAGGACGGACCTTGAAGGAGAAGGGGAAGGAAGTGGAAGCTTCTAGAAGCTGATGGCCACTGCAACAGGAGGGATTTACCACTGCAGAATTCATCTCCTCTCTCTCTCTCTCTCTCTCTCTTCTCTCTCTCTCTCTCTCTAGACGGTTGTTCACGAAGGGGAAAAAAACACAGGTAGCAAATTTCTTTGGGTCTCTCTCCAATATATCATGCTATTTTGCCAACTCTTTATAAAATATTACCAGTAAATGCACGTACAAAACATGTATAGTACGTATTATAATAAGAATAGTATTTAACTATTGTCAAGTATTTATTTTAATTCATATACTTGAGACAGGGTCAGCCCTGAGTTTATGGAGGCCCTGAACAAACTTTCAAAATATGGCCCATATAAATGGGGCCCATATATAATAATAATAAAATCCTGAAATAAAAATAAATAAAAAATGTTACAACCAATGATTGAACCTAGGACCTCTAGTATGCAAGTATAACCTAATAACCACTACACCACAACTATTTTATGTTAGATGTCACGACCCGCACCCTAGAGTTAGGGCACGAGATGTGGGTACGTCCAGCCTACGCCGCAGTGTCGGCAGTAGAACGCTGTCATAGGTCTCATGCATCTAACAGTATAAGGCTAAGCAGTTTATACTCCCCAAATGGAGGTGACATAGCAGAATGTAAACTCAATCACATCTAAGGTAGAGTATAATGGAAGATAGATAAAACATGAAATCCAAAAGAGATACATCAGATAGAAGTCTAAATGTCTAAGATACATAACTCAGAAAACATCTCAAATCTCAAATACAGTAATCCATAAATACAACTCAAGACAACTGAAAATAAACTATGAGCAAAATCCTAGCTATCTATACAACCTCTACTGTGTCTCCTCTAGGCTAGCAGGCAGCCTCCAAGCTATCTGTAAAATTTATCAACAGGTCCAGTCAGGACATGAGCGAGCACAATACATCTCAACAGTTCATAGCAGGTTAGAAAATATAATCATGCAGTAAAGTAAGATACAGGTACTGAAGGAAATACAGTATGTAAACAGAGAGAGAGAACTGTAATAGAAATATCTACTATACAATAGAGAACTAGCAGTGGCTAGTGAGTCAGAGTACAATATAGACATGTAAATGGCATAGGAGATTCTGATGCTACACTACGGAAAGATTCTGATGCTACACTACTTGGATAATATTCACATGTCCACTTCTACTCCCCCGTACCCCCAATCAATACACAAGGATCCAGCCAGGTTATGTTATGATTCCATGCAATGGCCCACAAGGGGTGATACATGGATGCCCATAAATGGGTGATTCTAGGAATGTCCATAAATGGAAGATTCAAGGAGACTCTGTGATCGTGGGAGTACATGTCACAAGTGATCAATGAACCAAGAAGCATAGTGATACACAATGTAAGTGAAACGCACAGAACATGTAATATCCGATGCTCCTGAAGGATAACATCTCAAGAAGGGATCCATATAGTACCAATCCGTGTGACCAACGTGACAGTATCAAGTAAAGTAATTTAAAGCAGAAAAATAATTCTAAGCAGGATATGAAATGATCAGAGAATGTACTCGTCTGGTATCCTGAATGTCCGAAGAGAATATACTGTCCGAGGAGTGGTGTCTGTCTCCTATAGAACTATACAAGTCACAACAAGTCTAAAATAAGGAAATAGACTGCTATAATGCATCTACATGAAGTTTGGAGTCAATCTAAGCTAAAGTCAACCTTTGGTCAACTCTAGTCAACTAGACTAGTCAAACTAGGTCAACTAGGTCAAACCTAAACCAAACAAGTCTATACTAGTCTAACTAGTCTATTCTAGGCCTAACCAAGACTAAACAAATCTAACTAAACTCTCACTAGGCAAACAGACACACCATAGGCTAAGAGCCCTAGGCTATAGGCTATAGGCTATATCATGCCTAAGCCAAACAACAAACACATATACACATAACAATATATATATCTAATATATTGTAGTACACACATAACATATAGGCTACCTATATATACATCCCACATATATATATATATATATATATATATATATATATATATATATATATATATATATATATATATGCACATATTCATATACATAGATATATATAGGAAAGCTATATATATATGCACATACATATATATATAGAGAGAGAAAGAGAGGTAAAAGAGTAAGTGAGTATGTGTGTGTTTGGCATGTGTGTGAAAGGATATGTGTTAATGTTCTAAAATTTAGTGATAGGTAGGTATATGTGACATAGGATACATGATGTCAAAGGGTGTATGAATGCATGCATGTGTGTAAAAGGTTATAGGTTAACTCAGTTTATAGAAATACATACATACATACTTACCTTGTATACATGCATACATACATATCATGTATATTACATTTACATGATACATACATGTATACTGTATTATATTATACTTACATTCATGCATATTAGATACTTGTATTTATATTAACATATTGCAAACATTCATTTCATTCATGCATTTATGCATTACCTACATGTTTTATATATATGCATACATTGTATATTCATATCATTTCATACATTAACATAGAGACATACAAACATGCACACATCATATATTTCATACCTTGCATTACCTTACATATCATGTTATATATTATTATTCATTTCTTTCATATATTACATTATCTTTAAGTTGAATACATCATATATGGATACAATACATTATATCTTGCATGCTTGCATTCATATATTACATTCTATATTACCTATATACATGTATTTCCTCCATTCATTCATGCTTGCATCATATACTCTACATTACCATACATGTTATCATTATATATTGTATTACAATATTTATACATTATGCATTCATATCTATCATTACATATATATCTTGCATTTATATCTAGCATTCATTATATACTTTCATGCATACATTGTATATCATTCTTTCATTCATGCATTGCTTATATGCATTATATTAATTGCATTCCTACATGCTTGCATTCAACCATATATATACATTAATGTAAAGAGAATATATATCATATATATATATCATTTCATTCATCTAACATATCATGCATTACATACTCTATATTTATTTAATATCCATACTACATAGGCTCATAGGTTACACAAAATGCATATATCGTATAGTCACTCTTCTACTTAAAATCAATACTGTACCAATTGGGCATTCACTAAATTCTAGGATTAAAGTATGTCGTAGTCCTTTGTGTTAGCTTTTCGAAACTTTAAACGGATCGTATTTTTGTGTCCGGAAGCTCCCGGAATCGCAAAAATACCGAAACACGTTCGTTTTTCGTATAACTGACACTCAAATAATTCTACAGAAAGTTACAGAAAGAATTTGGCTTATTAAAATATATATTTGAAAATCTAACTTCGATATGGTTCTTTTAAAAAAAACGGGAGATAAATCGGAGTTCTAAGCTAAAAGTTATGACATTTCTAAGTTGAATTATGACGGATTTGACAAAAGAACACATATTGGCCAAGATACTTGGATACAAACATAGGTATCCAAATGAAACTCATTCTAACCATCCTAACTAAGATCAATCCACTCTCTAACCATTATAAAACTGAATTTAAATATCTATTTAAACTATTATCATACATACATACACATGGGATGTCCTAATTTGGGATCTATCAAGTAGGACACAAGACACATATCTAAAATCCTCAAGAGAGCTCCAAATGGCCTCAAATTTGAATCTAAATGGGACACATGCATGAGGATGGATCCTACGGATTCAAAACTAATTTATATGCAAAGAAAATCGATTTAGAGGATTGGTTTTACCTATTGGGAGTGGAATCCCAATAAAATCTTTTAGGACACGGCTCCGATACGAAGATCCCTCAAAGTGGACACTCCTTCTTGCACTCCTCTTCCAATCCTTGGTAGCACCCTTCCCTTGGAGAATGGGAATGATTGAGAGAAGGTTTGGTGAAGGAATGATTTGATTTGGAGATCAAATCAATGGGAAGGCTCTCTAAAATTGGAGAAGAACAAAAGGAAAATAAAAGAGGCAAGATTGTAATGAATGAAATGAATCATTCTCTCCTAAAGGTGGCTGCCATAAAGAGTCCATTAGGGCTAATGGGAAATGTCCTAATTGTCCCTCTCTAGTCTCATATGGTTAAGTCTAGACTAGGTTCAAGTTTGGGGTCAAAATGATCTAGTTTTGAGTCTCTAGCTTAACCATTCTAACATGATAAAAATTAGTTTAATTAACTAACTTAATGTTGGGTCTTGTGAGCCATACTTAACTTAATATTGGGTCCCATCTAGAGTTCAAGCTACCCGGGTCACAATACAAGTCGGAACGAGACGAAACTCAAACTCGATTAAACAAATCCAATAAAAACAATATTAAAAATATAAAATTTTCCCAAAATATTAAAATATGAAAAATGACCAAAATCATAATACATCAATTTAAATATTATTAAAATAATCTAAAATTCACCAATTAATCAAAATCCTAAATAATTCAAAAGTCACGAAATGACCAAAATACCCTTAGCCTAAAAAATTATAAATAGTTATTCTAATCACATGGTTAGGTCCCCATGGTCATGGTTAGTCTCTAAGCTTAGCAAAACTAGGGATTAACTAGTTAACCATCAAAATCACAATTCAACATTTTAAATAGTTTTAAATCGATTAAAAAATTACCAAAAATCACAACATGAGTTAAATCTTATTATCGATTAATCAAAATTATAAAATTTCAAAATTATCCTCATTTGGAAAACTGGGTGTTACATTAGAAGAGAATCATGTTACATATTTGTTGTATTTTAGGTACAAGATTATTAATATACGTATGTAAAAATAAATTTTTTGGGCCCCCAGATTTCTTGGGGCCCTGGGCGGTCGCCCTGGCCGCCCTGGGCCAGGGCCGTCCCTGATTTGAGGTGGGAGGTATTCTTCTTGTTTGATTGAATTTGATTTTCTATGTTGAATATATATAACAAATTCAAATTTTTTCCAATATTTTTTTACATAATTTATTTTGTTAAAAATAAAATGTCCCATGATATAATTACGGCCTAGAAGTCTCACTTTTGAGCCGTTTTGAAGCATCATTATATAATGGAAGAGGAACATTTTCTTCTTTTTTTTCCTATAGTAATTCAATTTTTTTTCTTATCATTCTTACTCTTCTTCATGTTGCTTCACATCATTTATAGACTCATACCATTTGGCACTACTCAAGTTTTCTGTACTCTTTCAATTCGTGTTAAAAAAATAATACTTAATTTTAACTTGATTCCCTCAACTATTTAAAAAGTTTAACTTTATATTCTAAATTTTAATATGATACCAATCACTAACTGCAACTATTGAATATTTTTAAATCAATACCCTCCTTTTAGTTAAGGATTAATTTTTTCGTCCCAACAAAAAAAATACAACTTTTTTTTACCAAATTATCCTTAATCAAATATAACCTAAATAAATCTAGAATTCAGACAAATAAGGCTAAACTTCGTTCCCAACATCCCAGGGACTACCACCCTCCGGTGATGTTACAAGAAATATTTCTTCATTTTCCAACAAAAAAAGATTACTGGCTTCCCCAAATCAACAACATCAAAATCAAGAAAGAACAAGAGCATACCACTCTCCTCCCACCCCAAGAAGAAGAAGAAGACGAAGAAGAAGAAAAAGAATCAAGAACGAGCCTACGAAACCAATAAGAAGACCTTGATCTCCGAAACCTCGTGCAATAATTTATTTCCGACTTTCAAAGTCAATGCTCAAATCCGTTCAACATATTCGATATTGACTTATCACTTTTCATCGCAACGCACATTCGAAATCAATATGTGAATCCGTTCGACACATTCCATATCAACTTTTATTTTCTTTTCAACGCATCATTTACAATCAACGCGTGGCAATTGCTGCAGCAACATTCCACGACTTTCATTGTATCGATACAACCAACATTTCTCATATCGATCGTTACAAACAACGAACATATCAAATTTCAATTCACAACGTGTTGCATCCGCAGCAACAAATCTTTGAATTCACATCTCGCAACTTGTTGCACTTGCAGCAACAAACCGTTCACGACTTTTTCAGCAAACACCATGTAATTTCCAAAATAACATACGACAAAATTACATGATTTGTATTAGACTTATTGTATGGAACATCCAGTGCGACATCGAGTAGAGTCAAGAGTAATTTCGATTGGTGGTGGGCAACTTTTTAGAATTGTAATGAAACAAGCGTCCAGAGGAAATTGAGCCTAGAGCTCTGATACCAATTTGTCATGCTCTGACCCAGAATTACCTGAATCATCGTCCTCGCAGGGGGCGTGATATCGCACGAGCCTGGAGTTGCGCTCGTGCAAGGCAAGATGACAAGTTCTCAAATGGCTATCTTTGAGTTGAACATTAACAACGAAAGAAAAACAGAGTATACGAAACGATTCTCTTTATTGATATTCGAAATGAGATTACAAAGGCTTTCGATAGCCCAACAATATATATATGCCAGATTGGCTACAACACTCAGGTTCTCTCTTGCCTACAAAGGATTTCACCGTTCCTTACAACATGCCTTCTATATCTCGGCCGCATCAATCCTGTTGCAAGTCCGAGCGTCAATGCGATCGTACGCTTCAATACGCTTCGGCATTCCAAGCCTCAACGCGTTCAAGCGAAGCTCCGCCGCGAGCAGACCAATCCCTGAACCTGCTAGCAAACTAGTGGGGGATTAGTACTTTCGTCCTCGCTGTACTGATCAAAAACCCACTTAACAAACCGACATTTAGTATTGTATTGATTCATACAAACATACAATTTAGTTCTCTTTCTATGTTCTCCGTAGGATGAGTTCATGGCATAATTCGAAGACTGTAAAGCATGGCAAGTATGTTATTCAATTCGCATAAGTAAACAGACAAGCAATCTCGTGCATATTTCATGGTACGACTTACCAACATCGACGCACTCGTCCTTGCAGTGACGCAAGGTGAATACACCTATCCGTCTTCCCTGTCATGTTATAAGTGCTCTCTATGCGGATCTATACGTGCACGATATGAGTGTACCTTGCACTTTCGACCCAGGATCCGTCCATGCAGGATATATGTATACTTTGCACTTCCAACCCATCGCCCTTAACTATATAAAGGTCACTAGCTTTTCGGGCTAGAATGGACTTATATTTATCGAATCGAAACATAAGACGATGTTAACTCTGAGCGGTTGCTAACCAAAACATCAGAGGCCACCAAAATAATTGCAGCAAGTGGCTTATCACATTCACCAGAAGGTCGCTACCCGTCTAAATGAAGTGCACAAACAATACCGTAAACGCAATCCCTCCTAGGCCGAACGGTCCCAGCGCCCTGGTGCGCCACGTTCGAGGGAATACCCATGCACGGGCTTTTATATCTTTAAGTCCATTTGACCATGCAACGCATCTTATCTCTCATACAACCAAGCAAGTTCGCTTATCTCTATTTCAATTGGCACAACGCCCCAATGTTCTCAACGAACGCCCGAAGGCCACGAACATTTCGAAGGCACCATGTCGCATCGACAGTTATGCCACATTCGTGCCACAACTGTTCTCCTCGTCGCAACGACGCCATCTTTTGTAAGTATTTTGCAGCTGCACACATTCGCCGTCTTTCCTTGCATCGTACATTCAAGACACGCCTCGAAGCCGTGTTGCCATATTCTATGCCTTAGTATTCAACGCGTTATACTTATGTTCCAATCCTTCCGACTCGTGAAACAGAGGCACGCCTCGATATGGTATTCAATGTTCTATCGCTCGTGCACCGAGGCACTCGCGCCGATATAGTCTTTTAATGTTCTAGCATGCTAACTCGTACGCGGGGCCACAGAATGACTTATGTACTGGGGCACTCGTCTATACAGTTATCTCATGTTCTTATGGCTTGCGCACCGAGGCGCTCGCCCTTGCGATATTCTATGTTTCGTAGCGACTCGTACATTTGTTGTACGATTCATTTCAATTGTTCTATCTTAGTCTTCGACACGCACTATGTTTATCTCTCTATTGAGCCACGCCCGTGGCGTTGATAGGTTAACTCAGCATACAATGATATATATTTTACTTGGGCATGAAGGAGTAGGAAAGAGAGTCAATGTCCCCCCCACCTTGAATCAATGCGCCTTGTCGTTTTACCGAGCCGTTGTGGCTCAATTTTATAACTTCGTTGCACGGGAAACTCTCCTGACTTAGCCATTCGAGCACTTCGTGCTTTATTGAATTATACGTCCGTTTTGGCTTACCGTGCCAACGCCTCGGTCCGTCGCAAGGCGACGATTTGCTTTTGGGGACCCCTTACCGAATAAGACAAAAGATCGACCTCTAACATTTCAGCGTAAACGTATAGCCTGCACATGAAACCAACTAAAATCAATACTTGTATCGATTCGGACTTGCGCCTTAGTCGATTCGATTTCTTAGAATCTTCGAACCGTCTCAACGTACTTATCCTTCGGGACAACGCGACGCTTCGCATCGATTCACTCGATGCATTCTTTGGGACAAGGCAACTCTTCGCATTGACTTAGTTCGATGTGTTGCTCGGGACAACGTAACTCTCGTATCGATTCGTATCGATACGCAATCGGGTCAACGCTACTCTTTGAGGCAACGACTCAGCATAATGTACCGTGCAGAGCGGGGCATTACATAATATACCACTCAAAACAAGGTTCGTCCTCGAACCGAAACCAATACTAAATTTTCAAGGATTTCACTAGATTGTTCCACGATCTCGTCTCACTATCGTTTGGATCATACAACTTAGTTTGGAATCATACACATATTTTAGGCGTCCCACCAATATATGTATTTCAGCCAGGCTTAGTTGTAGGGCATCGGAACAAAGCAAACATGTAACTTCTTATTCTCAATTTCTTGCTACCTCGTACTCTCGATCGGACTTGGGCTCTAGCATAAGTTCTTGCAATTCTCTTGCATATGCATATTGATACATACGTGATCCTCCAACAAAAGTCAAGGCATACGATGTAATTTAAAAATCGTATTTCTCATTTTGTAAGTTTTGTATGGACTATCAACTCTATGCGTCGCGTCAAACCGTCGCGCATCCGACCGCAACGATCCTTCGCAACGTCTTGCGTTCGAAGTCGCCACCCAACTATTTTCGAAGTCTTGCTAGGCAACTTATCTCGATACGATTTCCTTTGTTGACTTGCAAATGCATCAACATTTAGGACTACATCCGCTAGGTGACTTACCTAGCACCATGCTTAACTTCTCTCGACGCAACTCAAATTGACATTGCACAAAGGCCACAATCTATCCGATACAATAGTTTATATCGAGGCGACGGTGCTCAAGGCAATGATCGCCTTGACACGAAGTCTCTACGATGTATCTTACATCCGATTTCCTAACGAGTAGGAATTCACTAGCCAAATTCTCATCTTATCCGTCTCGCAACATCGAATATAAATTTGATTCACGCAAGCTCAATTGTAAGGTGAATTCGAATCTAACTACATAACTCGTAAGTCATCCCCTTATCGTTCTCTCTCGTGCATAGCATGATTCTCGCAATCGCCTATCCGAATCACCAAGTTCGTTAGTGAATTTCAAGTTCGATCGTCGACCAACATAACCATTCAAGCATTCATCCGACGAATACTCAAAATCTATCTATATCATTCTCAATCGAAAGTTGTTCCAACAATTCTCGATCGCCTAGACTTATCGTCAACATGCATCGATACATTTCTTTTTCGATGCAATTTTATATATGACATCGCATGGGTCATCTTACGGTCTGCAACATTCAATTTGATTTGGCGGTCAAGTCTTCTAGGGTCAGCTGCCCCGAAGCTACGCTCGATAATTGTGGATCATCACCGAAGGACAGTTTTACTACGAACCATGCTATATCTTATTTCGGAGCCAAATCACGTTCCGACGATTTTCTATGCGACTACTCAATCCGTACATAACCATTTCTATCGGCACAACTGATGCGTAACTAGCCTTCGACAACTCATGCACTGCCGTCGATGATTCCATTATTCACGACGCATCTACTCGCATTGAGTTCGAGTCTATCTTATTTGTGGGTCGACACACGAGATGCTATATGCGTCGAACAATCGTCGATGACTTATAGTCTCGTCTTGATCAATCACAAAGTTCATGATCAACCAGTTCGTTCCTTCTCGTATTTTTACTTACAAAATTTTGATAGCGCAAGGCGCACTCTATTCTGTATCCTCACATCGTGCTACATTTCCTTACGTATCGATCTCGATATGTCGTATCAATTTTGATAGCATAATGGTCAACTTTGATTCTGTTTCAATGTCGACAACTTGCATTGCATACGTCTAAGTTCGCCACAACATTTCCGTACATCTCGAATCGTTTCTCGATTCGTTGTATTCCGTTATACTTTGATCGCGTAACCAAGTTACCTATTATCCAACATCGAACGCTCAAGTTATACGATCACGCCCTCTAAGTTTCGCGTGTTTAGTTCATACTCAAATGATTTTCGCCGTAACGTAATCCAACTATCTCTCAGGCACTATTTACCCGCATCAACGAACTCTTCACTGAAGTCGCACATCGTGCGATCCGATTTTATTTTGCCTCGTCCAACATTTCTATCGAGATCGCAAGTCGTGCGATTCGATTATAATTTGTATCGCCCAACATTTTCATCGTGCGGTTCGATTATAACATTTTAAGTTTCCTATCTCGTCGATCCGATTGTTGCCTCAAGGCATAATCGTTTCGCTAGTTTTCCGTCATTCGACCAATACATAAAAAAAATTCAATCGACGTATCATTCAATGATACAAGTCCCGCCTTACCGTTCTAACCGATCATCGAAGAACACTTGCATCAACATGTCGTCATACAAATTCTCAATCGAGTCTTGGTGCTATCCCGTCCGTTGCGGACGAATCTTCTACAATTCTCACAATGCGTCGATGCAATCCATCGTACAAGTGGTATTGCATATACCATTCGGAATCGAGCCATTCATTGCATCGGTGGTATGCCATATACCACCCAAAAATCAAGTTACTTCCGTCGCAACATACTCCGTATGAACCAATATTTTATTTTGACTCACGATTTCTGCAGTGATCGTGCTTGATCACAACGTAACTTTTTGATAATTCAAGATCTGACACATTTTGGCAATTGCATTAATTTGCCAACACAAGCTCGGTGCGCAACCGAACTGATTTCGTTTCTATCAATTTATGATTTTAGTTCCTTCCGTTGCACCTCGTGCAACAATTCATTCTCGATATCCGTTGCACTTCGTGCAGTGATTTCACTTTGATATGCATTGCACCACGTGCAACAATTTACTTCCGATACGTATTGCACATTATGCAACGACTTAATTCCGACATTTATTTCACTCGTGCAATGATTTATTTTCGACATCTGTTGCACCTCGTACAACAATTTATTTCCGACTTTCAAAGTCAATGCTCAAATCCGTTCAACACATTCGATATTGACTTATCACTTTTCATCGCAACGTACATTCGAAATCAATATGTGAATCCGTTCGACACATTCCGTATCAACTTTTATTTTCTTTTCAACGCATCATTTACAATCAACGCGTGGCAATTGCTGCAGCAACATTCCACGACTTTCATTGTATCGATGCAACCAACATTTCTCATATCGATCGTTGCAAACAACGAATATCTCAAATTTCAATTCACAACGTGTTGCATCCGCAGCAACAAATCTTTGGATTCACATCTCGCAACTTGTTGCACTTGCAGCAACAAACCTTTCACGACTTTTCCAGCAAACACCATGTAATTTCCAAAACAACACGCGACAAAATTATATGATTTGTATTAGACTTATTGTATGGAACATCCAGTGCGGCATCGAGTAGAGTCAAGAGTGATTTCGATTGGTGGTGGGCAACTTTTTAGAATTGTAATGAAGCAAGCGTCCAGAGGAAATTGAGCCTAGAGCTCTGATACCAATTTGTCACGCCCCGACCCGGAATCACACGAATCATCGTCCTCGCAGGGGGCGTGATGCCGTACGATCCTGGAGTTACGCTCGTGCAAGGCAAGATGACAAGTTCTCAAATGGTTATCTTTGAATTGAACATTAACAACGAAAGGAAAACAGAGTATACGAAACGATTCTCTTTATTGATATTCGAAATGAGATTACAAAGGCTTTCGATAGCCCAACAATATATGCCAGATTGGCTATAACACTCAGGTTCTCTCTTGCCGACAAAGGATTTCACCATTCCATACATCATACCTTTTATATCTCGGCCGCATCAATCCTGTTGCAAGTCCGAGCGTCAATGCGATCGTACGCTTCAATACGCTTTGGTATTCCAAGCGTCAACGCGTTCAAGCGAAGCTCCACCGCGAGCAGACCAATCCCTGAACCTGCTAGCAAATTAGTGGGGGATTAGTACTTTCGTCCTCGCTGTACTGATCAAAAAACCCACTTAATAAACCGACATTTAGTATTGTATTGATTCATGCAAACATACAATTTAGTTCTCTTTCTATGTTCTCCTTAGGATGAGTTCATGGCATAATTCGAAGACTGTAAAGCATGGCAAGCATGTTATTCAATTCGCAAAAGTAAACAGGTAAGCAATCTCGTGCATATTTCGTGGTACAACTTACCAACATCGACGCACTCGCCCTTGCACCGACGCAAGGTGAATACGCCTATCCGTTTTCCCTGTCATGTTATAAGTGCTCTCTATGCGGATCTATATGTGCACGATATGAGTGTACCTTGCACTTTCGACCCAGGATCCGACCATGCAGGATATATGTATACCTTGCACTTCCAACCCATCGCCCTTAGCTATATAAAGGTCACTAGCTTTCCGGGCTAGAATGGACTTATATTTATCGAATCGAAACATAAGACGATGTTAACTCTGTGCGGATGCTAACCAAAACATCAGAGGCCACCGAAATAATCGCAGCAAGTGGCTTATCACATTCACCAGAAGGTCGCTACCCGTCTAAATGAAGTGCACCAACAATACCGTAAACGCAATCCCTCATAGGCCGAACGATCCCAACGCCCTGGTGCGCCACGTTCGAGGAAATACCCATGCACGGGCTTTTATATCTTTAAGTCCATTTGACCATGCAACGCATCTTATCTCTCATACAACCAAGCAAGTTCGCTTATCTCTCTTTCAATTGGCATAATGCCCCAATGTTCTCAACGAACGCCCGAAGGCCACGAACATTTCGAAGGCACCATGCCGCATCAACAGTTATGCCACATTCGTGCCATAACTGTTCTCCTCGTTGCAATGATGCCATCTTTTGTAAGTATTGTGCAGCTGCACACATTCGTTGTCTTTTCTTGCATCGTACATTTAAGGCACGCCTCGAAGCCGTGTTGCCATATTCTACGCCTTAGTATTCAACGCGTTATACTTATGTTCCAATCCTTCCGACTCGTGAAACAGAGGCACGCCTCGATAAGGTATTCAATGTTTAATCGCTCGTGCACCGAGGCACTCGCGCCGATATAGTCTTTCAATGTTCTAGCATGCTAACTCGTGCGCGGGGGCACGAAATGACTTATGTACTGGGGCACTCGTCGATACAGTTATCTCATGTTCTTATGGCTTGCGTACCGAGGCGCTCACCCTTGCGATATTCCATGTTTCGTAGCGACTCGTACATTTGTTGTACGATTCATTTCAATTGTTCTATCTTAGTGTTCGACACGCACTATGTTTATCTCTCTATCGAGCCACGCCCGTGGCGTTGATAGGTTAACTCAGCATACAATGATATATATTTTACTTGGGCATGAAGGAGTAGGAAAGAGAGTCAATGTCCCCCCACCTTGAATCAATGCGCCTTGTCGTTTCGTTGAGCCGTTGCGGCTCGATTTCATAACTTCGTTGCATGGACAACTCTCCTGACTTAGCCATTCGAGCACTTCATGCTTCATGAAATTATACGTCCGTTTTGGCTTACCGTGCCAACGCCTCAGTCCGTCGCAAGGTGACGATTTGCTTTCGCGGACCCCTTACTGAATAAGGCAAAAGATCGACCTCTAACATTTTAGCGTAAACGTATAGCCTACACATGAAACCAACTAAAATTAATACTTGCATCGATTCGGACTTGCGTCTTGGTCGATTCGATTTCTTAGAATCTTCGAGCCGTCTCAACGCACTTATCCTTCGGGGCAACGCGGCGCTTCGCATCGATTCACTCGATGCATTCTTTGGGACAAGGCAACTCTTCGCATCGATTTAGTTCAATGCGTTGCTCGGGACAACGTAACTCTCGTATCGATTTGCATCGATACACAATCGGGTCAACGCTACTCTTTGAGGCAACGACTCAGCATAATGCACCGTGCGGAGCGGGGCATTACAGCAGGCCCCCGGACTTCTGATGGTCCATTTTGTCTTGTTGGCACACAAGACAGGTGCGCACATAGTCCTCTACATCCTCGCATATGCGAGGCCAGTAGTAGGCGGCCTCCAGCAGCGCCTGGGTCTGCTTCTTTCCCGGGTGTCCAGCCAACTTCGTATCATGGCACTCCTTGAGCAGCTGTCTCCACAAGCCACTCCACTTAGGCACGACCACGCTGCTGCCCTTGGCATAGAGAAGCCCGTCCTTCGGCCAGAACCGCCTCGTTTTGCCCTCCTGGACTAGCTTCACTATGGCCTGTGTCAGTGGGTCCTCCTTGATACCCACTCGAACACTGTCCAGAATGTCCCCCTTGAGCAAGCACACTGATGCGAGCTTGGTCTTCCTGCTGAGCACATCGGCCACTTGATTTTCTTTGTCGGATTTGTACCGCAACTCTATGTCGAACTCGGCTAAAAAATCTAGCCATCTCACCTGCTTCGAAGATAGCTTCTTCTGGGTCTAGAAGTAGCTCGTGTAGTGCCCCGCTCCACGAAGGCACTAGATAAACAGAGAGATCGGATTGCTGGCTCTGTAACAGAAGACGATTAATCTGGGTGAGTGGACAAAGTCTCATTTTATGATTCGCTTACGCCTAATAAGAATCTGAGTTTTTGATTGAATGCTATTGCTAATAACAAGATGGTAAATCATTGAGTATGCTTATAAGAGAATCCACATGCTGCCATGCTAAAAACAAGAAAAAAGATAACCTGTATGCTAAAAAGAATTGTTGCCTGCTAATAAGAAATGAACTAATGCCTGTATGCTAAAGTAAGATTGTTGCCTGATAAAAAGAAATGAACGTTTGCTATGTTAAATCAAATGAGATGATGCCATGCTAATATAAATCTTTGTTCTGAATATGACTCATTGTCATGCTTGATAAAAAGAGAGAGAAGCTGTTGGCTATGTGATCCGAAAAGAAGAAAGACATGAAATGAACGTGTCGTACATCTGTAAAGGCATGAAATGAACATGTCGTATATCTGCTAAGGCACAAAATAAACGTGTCGTAAATATGAAAGATCTGATCAAATCTGTTACATCTGATAGAACTGCTGGAGCATATACATTTGTCTCGGACAACTTGTGCACAAGTAAAATTTGTCTCTCGGGTGGTATCTGGGGGCGCCTGGAACCACTCGGCCTAGGAGAGATTAGGGCCTCCATGTGAAAATAGGAGTCGATATCTGAGTCCTTGGCGACGAGCTGAACCAAAGAGTCACAGCGGCTAATCATATGATTTTTCATGGACCATCATATAGATAAGTGTTGATTGGTGCAGAGCTAAACCGGAGAGTCACAACTGCCAATCGAGTCTGCATGTGTCGATACGATTTTGCTAAGAGCTAACGATGTAGAGATAAACAGGAAATAAGAATGTTTGTTATGTTATATTTATGCTAATCCTTGTCTTATGCAGGGATGGACCGTCGGCTATGGTAAGAATCACTAAAAAAGTGATACATTCGTTGCTAAGTTTCCTGAACATGAGTTGCTTAAAGAATCAATTGTTGCCAAGAATTGCTATGTTCCGTCCAAAGAAGTTATGATATTCATGCTTGTAATCTGCATGAGAATGTCTTGAATAAGAGAAAAGAATGGTAATGCTATTGTCCCTAATGAAATGATATGGTTCATGAAACACGTTGTGCACTCCACATGAAATGAATAATAGTCATCGTGCTTGAAATGAATAGTCCCTTGTATGCTTGAAAGAAATAAACTGTGGCTTTTCAAAGATATTTTCAAAGAGATGTAAACTGACTCTGTATTGCATGAAATGAATATAGGTAAAAGTAACAAGATCACCTCACAAAAAATATTTTCTCACTAAATGAACAATGATCGTTTCAGACAAATATAGCTATTTGTTCACAATCACCAGTATGCTGATATACTGACCCATCATCAGTCTGCATGCAGGTACAAGATGCATCGAGAAGGATAG
Source organism: Iris pallida (assembly GCA_029216955.1). NCBI lineage: Eukaryota > Viridiplantae > Streptophyta > Magnoliopsida > Asparagales > Iridaceae > Iris > Iris pallida. The sequence continues at coordinate 14,583,815 of JANAVB010025800.1, forward strand.
TCCGAAGCGATAGACCGAGCCTTATCCTTAGGAGCCAGAAATCAAAAGAGATGCCAAGAGATGGATATCTATTGCAAGAGTTTATTTTGTATATAAAAGGGATTTAATGTATAGGAACGGGATCATTGTAATCTGTAAAGTTCTGAGAGAATGTAACCATTGCATCAGAGAGAATTGAGAGCTTGTAATCTGTTCAAATGAAATTAATAAAGAGAATTGTTTCTTATTACCATTGTGTTCAATTCATATACTGTAAAATGTTCGCTGCTATTACAAATATCTGCAATATGTTTCGCTGCGTATCGTCTATCGTGTCTTGTTACAGGTCTTGGCCTTGTGTAAGCGCAACTTAGGCTTGCACGACATCATGCCCAAGCGAGGACGAACGATCTCACAGAGTCCGAAGCGAGAACGAAAGGACTATGCGGGATCGGGGCGTGACAGAATGGTATCAGAGCAATACGATCCTCTGGCCAATTTTGATTCAATTGAATTCGAACATGTTCTCATGATCGAAACTCCTTTGCCTATTCGATATCAATAATGAGATGAACATTTCATACAATGAGTCCGTAAATATTTTTATGATGCCGACAAATGTTTTATCGATTTGATTGATTGAGATTGATGCTTTATTGCACAAGACTTTTGATATGATCTGAATTGAGAGTTTTATCGGTTGATGATGGCGAAGGATGAGGACTATCGCTGCTATGGATATCGTAAGTTTCTCCTTAAGTTTCAAGGACGAAACTTCTTCTCGGTAGGTAATTATGTAGTGCTCCGCTCCGCGAAAGCACTAGATAAACAGAGAGATCGGATTGCTGGCTCTGTAACAGAAGACGATTAATCTGGGTGAGTGGACAAAGTCTCATTTTGTGATTCGCTTATGCCTAATAAGAATATGAGTTTTTGATTGAATGCTATTGCTAATAACAAGATGGTATATCATTGAGTATGCTTATAAGAGAATCCACATGCTGCCATGCTAAAAATAAGAAAAGAGATAACCTGTATACTAAGAAGAATTGTTGCCTGCTAATAAGAAATGAACTGATGCTTGTATGCTAAAGTAAGATTGTTGCCTGATAAAAAGAAATGAACATTTGTTATGTTAAATCAAATGAGATGATGCTATGCTAATATAAATCTTTGTTCTGAATATGACTCATTATCATGCTTGATAAGAAAAGAGAGAAGCTGTTGGCTATATGATCCAAAAAAAGAAAGGCACGAAATGAACATGTCGTACATCTGCAAAGGCATGAAATGAACATGTAGTATATCTGTTAAGGCACGAAATAAAAGTATCGTATATCTGAAAGATCTGATCAAATCTGTTACATCTGATAGAACAGCTAGAGCATATGCATTGGTCTTGGACAACTTGTGCACAAGTAAAATTTATCTCTCGGGTGGTATCTGGGGGCGCCTGGAACCACTCGGCCTAGGAGAGATTAGGGCCTCCATGTGAAAATAAGAGTCGATATCTGAGTCCTTAGCGACGAGCTGAACCAAAGAGTCACAGTGGCTAATCATGGAATTTTCTATGGACCATCATATAGATAAGTGTTGATTAGTGCAGAGTTGAACCGGAGAGTCACAGCTGCCAATCGAGTCTGCATGTGTCGATACGATTTTGCTAAGAGCTAACGATGCAGAGATGAACGGGAAATAAGAATGTTGGTTATGTTATGTTTATGATAATCCTTGTCTTATGCAGGGATGGACCGCCGACTATGGTAAGAATCACTGAAAAAGTGATACATTCGTTGCTAAGTTTTCTGAACATGAGTTGCTTAAAGAATAAATTATTGCCAAGAATTGCTATGTTCCGTCCAAAGAAGTTATGATATTCATGCTTGTAATCTGCATGAGAATGTCTTGAATAAGAAAAAAGAATGCTAATGTTATTGTCCCTAATAAAATGATATGGTTCATGGAACACGTTGCGCACTCCATATGAAATGAATAGTAGTCATCGGGCTTGAAATAAATAGTCCCTTGTATGCTTGAAAGAAATGAACTGTGGCTTTTCAAAGAGATGTAAACTGACTCTGTATTGCATGAAATGAATATAGGTAAAAGTAGCAAGATCACCTCACAAAAAATATTTTCTCACTAAATGAACAGTGATCATTTCAGACAAATGTAGCTTTTTGTTCACAATCACCAGTATGCTGATATACTGACCCATCATTAGTCTGCGTGCAGGTGCAAGACGTATCGAGAAGGATAGTTCAAAGCGATAGCCCGAACCTCATCCTCAGGAGCCAGAAATCAGAAGAGATGCCAAGAGATGGACATCTATTGCAAGAGTTGGTTTTGTATATAAAAGGATGTAATGTATGGGAATGGGATCATTGTAATCTGTAAAGTTCTGAGAGAATGTAACCATTGTATCAGAGAGAATTGAGAGCTTTAATCTGTTCAAATGAAATCAATAAAGAGAATTGTTTCTTATTACCATTGTGTTCAATTCATATATCTGCAAAATGTCCGCTGTTGTTTCAAATATCTGTAATATGTTCCGCTGCGTATTGTCTATCTTGTCTTGTTACAGGTCTTGGCCTTGTGCAAACGCAACTTAGGCTTGCACGGCATCACGCCCAAGCGAGGACGAACGGTCTTACAGAGTCCGAAATGAGGACGAAAGGACTATGCGGGATCGGGACGTGACAGCTCGTGGCAACATTATCCGTCATGACCACGAACTTGGTGCCAAAAAGGTAGTGCCGCCATGTCCTCAAGCTATACACGACCGCAGTAATCTCCTTCTCTTGCACCGTGTAGCGCCGCTCAGTATCATTCAACTTACGACCCTCGAATGCGATGGGGTGTCCTTCCTGCACCAACACCCCACCGATGGCGAAGTCGGACGCGTCCGTATGCACTTCGAACGCCTTGGAGTAGTCTGACAGAGATAAAACTGGCTCCTCCGTCACAGCCCGCTTTACGGCCTCGAATGCCTCCTCGTATCGGGGCGTCCAGTTCCACGCCCGATCCTTCCACAACAGATCCGTCAGAGGCGCTGCGATGGCGGAATACCCTCGGATGAACCGCCGGTAGTAGTTCGCCAAGCCAAAGAATGATCGCAGCTCCATCGGCCTGATGGGAGCCTCCCACTCCCGAATGGACTGGACCTTCGTGTCTTCCATCTATATCTTGCCATGCCCGATCCAGTATTCCAAGAACGACACCTCTTCTTGTGCAAATGAGCACTTCTTCTGCTAGATGAAGAGTTCGTTCTCCCTCAATACTTGGAAAACGGCCTTCAAATGCTCGATATGCTCCTCCATCGTGTTTGAGTACACGACGATGTCATCAAGATAGACCACGATGAACCGATCCAGGTAGGGATGAAAGATCTTGTTCATCAAAGTATAAAAAGTCACAGAAGCATTTGTCAGACCAAAAGGCATAACCATAAACTCATATGCACCATACCTCGTGATGCAAGCCGTCTTAGCCTCGTCGCCCTCCGCAATCCGGACTTGATAATACCCTTAGCGCAGATCAAGTTTGGAGAAGTATTTTGTGCCTTCCAGTTGGTCGATCAGATCCGCCACCAACGGGATGGGATATTTGTTCTTAACGGCCACCTTGTTTAGTACACGATAGTCGATGCACAAATGAAGGCTTCCATCATTCTTCTTCTGGAACATCATCGGTGTGCCGTACGGGGCCTTTGATAGCCTGATGAATCCTGCATCCAGCAGCTCCTTGAGTTGCATCTTCAACTCATCTAGCTCGGACAGGGCCATGAGATATGGAGCCATGGTAGGCGGCTTCGTGCCCGGCTCCAACTCGATGGCATGGTCTACCTCCCTCCGCGGAGGTAGCCTCTTTGGCAACTCCTTCAACATGATGTGTAGTACCCCGTCCCTACATCGTGTCCCGTTCTTCGTCCACAGGGTGTGCCAGAAAGGAACACTGTCGCTATCGATTCGGTTGGGATCGATAGGTCGGGATCGATCGAATCGGTCGAACGGGAACGGTTGAATTAAGATCCATCCCCGTTATGGAGTGGCTTCTTCGGAACCAAGTCCCATATTCAGCGGGTTGCGCCTCGAGGATAGACTCTGCGGCTGAGTCGGCTGAGTCGAGAGAGACCTCCCGTTCCTCTGCTTTTCATGCCACAATTGCTTCTTTGGCTTTGGTTTTTTGAATACATTTTCGTGAATGTTTTCGATGGTTTTCATGGCTTGTATCTCGAATTTCGCATTCGTATCGAATTTTCTTGAATAATACAGTGTTCTAATCAGTTGTTTGTACGATTTTAGGTGATCACGTAGGCAACGTCTAGCGCGGCCAAACAGTTTCTCGCCTAAAGTAAGAACTAAGGTGAGTGGCTGACCCTTCTCCCCTCGACCCTCTTTCTCTAATACATTATCGATACCAGACATATGTTATGCTAGATATAATGCAACGACACGAATGATATTCCAATAAACTGTTGCACGACATCTCACATATACGATCTACAGAACTGTTTGTCATATATTTGTATGGTGCTTGCTAAATACCATGTTATATAGAACCGTGTTAAGGAAAGATTGAATGGATTAAATGAATGTCGCAACGATACCATAAGAATGTGCCTTGAATAAACGGTTAACTTAGCACGGTCATTGGATAACTTGTCGACAAGGGCGATTGTTTCTTCGGACGGTATCCCGGGGCCATGAGATCGATCCGGCCTAGGAAAAAACACGGATAGCTATGCTGGATGCATGCCACGGTAGGCAGTAGTAGCTTTCAATGGGGCTCGCTACCTGCGCTGAAGGACCTCTGTCTTACCAAGCTATATGTCCAGGATGACTTGTCATGCCAGTGACCTTCACAAATACACTCTGTTATATTTTATCATTATCGATATGACAGGGAAGAACATGGTAAGTTCACGTTGCAACGGCACGCTCTGCTGGGGGTAAGACATATCGTCGTTATACTATTGTGCCTTCCAATATTTGCTTGAATTGACTAGGATGGCTAGAAAGTTCACCAAATATATGCATGCATGTTTACTTAATTTCTTCAACAAATGAGAGCATGGGACTTAAATTTGCCACCCACAAGTACACGTGTAATGTACTGACCCTCGCTCTCCACAGGTGCCCGGAACTAGGATAGCGTGCAAAAGGACTGAAGGCGACGCTCATCCTATTTGAAGCCTTACTAGTGCGAAGGCAAATTCTACAATATTTTGAAGACTCTAATCAACTGTATCATGCAGCATCAACTCTCGCCGATCCCAGGTCCCAGAGAGTGATTTTTTTGTTTTCTAAAAAGGGATGTAAATGTATGGAATGACTATCTCATCGCAGTCAGTTGTAAGCCGAGAGGCCTCTTTTGTAATCGAGTCTTGTAGTCAAGTTCATTATCAATGAAAATACAAGTTTCCTACTCTATATAAATGTGTTCAATTTCTATGCGTACTCTCGTAAATGTTGTTGTTTCGGATAACCTTATGATCTGCCTTGTGCGAGCGCAACTTAGGTTTGCACGGCATCACGACCGGGGGACGATTATCGATTCTACCGAATCAGGGCATGACAAGACGTCCCTGAACTCCACAAGGACATCATCGATCTCAGACAAAAGATTCTCTTGCACGGGCGCCTCCTCCGCCTTGACCACCGCAAGGTAGGTCATCTATTCGTGTTGCATCCCCTTCTTAAGTTGTAAGGCGGAGAGAGCCTTCCCTTTCGTAAGTTCGTCTCGTGTAACTGTCACCATGCACGGAGAGCTCTCCTCCATGATCCCAATGACTCCCAGATAAGGCATTGGGACCGCCTTTGTCGAGGTAAGGAAGTCCATCCCAAGGATCATGTTGAAGTCATCCAATGGTGCGGCCGTGAGACTGGTGACACCCGTCCAGTCTCCCACTTGGATCTTCACGCCTTTGGCCACCCCCTGTATGGGACGTGCTTCTGAGTTGACCGCCTTCATCTTGCTCGAGTCTTTTTCAAGCACCAGACCCAAGCGTTGGACCTCTGCATCCGAAATAAAGTTATGGGTTGTCCCTGTGTTGACCATCGCCCTTGTGTGGTGGTCGTTGATCTTCACGTCCACATACATCAGCTCTCGACTCGGGACTTTGGGCAAGATCGCCTTGCTCTTCAAAGCATTCAGTAGGCGCAGGGCACCCATTTGAGGCCCCTTTCTAGGCTCCTCGTCCTCAGCCTCTCCATCTTGGACTGCATTCACCCTTTTGCCTTTGTTAGGGCAGTCGCATACGAAGTGATTCCCACCGCACACGAAGCACTCAATATTCCGCTCTGTCGTAGGCTTCGCAGGCTACTTGTCCTTCGGCGGGGCTCCCTTTCCGTTGTTCTTCTTGGCTTCCCCACCACTGAACTTGGTAGTGGTCTTCTCCTTGGGCTTAGGTGCATCGCTCCGTCGATACTCCATCAGCTTTTCGTCTGCCACCGTGTTCAGATCTGACACGCGTTGCCTCTGCAACTCATGCGCCGCCTACGGTTGTAGACCCTCCATAAAGAAGAATAAGCGATCTTTTTCCCCCATACTGGAAATGGTAAGCATCAGGCGGGTGAACTCTGCCACATACTCCTTGACGGTCCCGGTGTACTTGAGTTGTCGCAAGCTCCGCCTTGCAACATACTCCACATTCTCCGGGTAGAACTGAGACTTGATCTCCTTTTTGAGATCCTCCAAAGTCTCAATCGAGCAGAGTCCCTTTTCTATCTCGATGCACCTACATCGCCACCACAGGATAGCATCATCAGAAAAATACAGGTATGTCATATTTACCTTGTCGGTCTCATCCTCGATGTGAACCGCCTTCAGGTACCGCTCGACATTCTAAATAAAGTTATCCACTTCCTTCGCGTCTATTACGCCAGTGAAGTATTTGGGTTCTGGATACTTCATCCTTTGTGTCGCCTTCCTCATCGGAGTCGTACCACCAGCAATAGCCCTCTCGAGGATCGCCACCTTGGTTTTTAGCTCCTCGTATAGTTCGGCAATCTCCGCTTGGTAGCCTTTCGTTCCTCCTCGAACTCTGCCTGTATCTCGCAAAGTTGCTCCAAAAACTGTGCCATAGCAGTGGCGACGTCAGTCTCCAAACCATGGGCGAATTCTTCTTGAGTCGTCTAGTTTTGCTCCACTTGAAACTCGACGCCTGTCACGCCTTTCTCCATCATCTCTATCTGTGACGCCATCTCGCTAAGAGTCAGTTCTATCGACGGTTCCTTGCACTTGCCCTTCTTCGAGGGCCTCACATTATCCTTAGGCGATGCAGGCTGCTCGTTGAGTATTGCTTCGGTCGAAGACATGAGGGCGATCGAACCTTTGCTCTGATACCACTTGTCACAGACTTAGTGTTTTGCTAGCACTTCATCCCGTGCGGCCCACTATCTTCCTTCTCGAAGACTCGTACGGGCCTTCCCAACACGACTTAGCTAAATCGCTAAGAAAAATAAGAAGAGTGGAGCAAATATGGGACTCGTAAGAATTTCTTTATTGCTTGGAGAATGCTTATAAGTTTTTAGTGGCGAGGAACAAATGAGGCCTCCCCTTATTTATAATGGCTCATAGAGCTTTACATAAAAACTTCTGGAAGAAATATTTCAGGTATTATTCTTCCTACTATAACTGGAATGGCATATTCTAGGATTATTCTCTAAGGGAATAAAAGGAAACTTCATGGGCCATCCAGAAGGGTCTTAGACAATCTAGAATGATCTTGGGCCTTCCGAAGAGATCCACCATCTTCTAGCGAGTTCCGCCATCTTCTAGAATGTTCTGGAAGCTTCCTGCATAACCTTGGTCTGTGGAAAGGTTATGCAATTTGGCCTCGGGCGGGGTGCAACATTTGGGACGTTACATCTAGATATAGTCTAGAATAACGTAAATCATGTTTAGGCCTGTAGGCTAAATGTGAAGGTCCAAAACACGTGCTAAACATGTGCTTGGAGGCTAAACGCCATAAAAGAATAAGGTACATATCTAGTGGAAGAATGATATATGAAACCCACTAAGGTACTCTGGTGCTCCGGGTGGTCACTGTCGAGTAGATGATACGGAAGATCCTTTGAGATCCTCTATCAGATCTGGCTAAACAAAACTAGTGGGATCAGACCCCCAATAGAAAGTACCACAAAGGAAGCCAAACTATGAACTAAAACCAGCAACAACTAACATAACAATGGATATAGACAGAAATAAGTAAATTTGGATCGAGACTCGTGCACTACCAATGCACTTATCCCGAGAATATAAAAGACTATAAGCAAGGCAATATGGAGCATAGGGTAAATAATATGTGACATAATATAAACTGTGGACATGTGAATTAAACGGAAGCAAATGAACATGTGAGATAAACTAACTAATGTAAAAGAAATGGTACATGTAAGTATGTAAGAGAACTGAGACATGTGAGCATGTAAGACAACTGGGACATGTGAGCATGTTAGATTACTGGGACATGTGAGCATGTTAGATAACTGGAACATGTGAGCATGTAAGATAACTGAATAGAACGAAAAATGATAAGATGACTTAGGAACTATTCCGGAACCAAAGTTACAATCCGTAAACTAAATAAGGACCAGGGTTGTAACCCTTCTCCTGAACAGAACTTAGTCTTTAATCATTCACTGACAAAAGTAAGGCATAAATAATGATGTAGTGAAATAAAGAAATTCGGACACTGCCTAGACAAAAGTAGACTAGACTGGACTCTATGCAACAATCATGGCTAAGCATGAGTACGGATTTATACATTAGCTAACTAGGGTTATCACAATCCTAATTACTAACATATATAAGTTTTAAGAAATCCAATCCAGTTACATGTCTTGCAGACTACCCGACTTATCCAGGCCAAAAGAAAGTAATGATGGATACATCACCTAGGAGACAAATGTATTCTAAGATCTAATAGTGGGTACATCGCCCAGGAGACAAATGTACCCTAAGATATATAATAGTGGGTACATCACCCAGGAGACAAATGTACCCTAAGTGTAGGTGTATAGAGGATACATCGCCCAGGAGACAAATGTATCATATAGACATATAAAAGGTGCAACACACGACGGTGTGCTGGAAGTGTGCTCATCATGACAGATAGCTCCAAATCTATCAGGTTGGGGTCGGAACAAAGGGCTTGCAGGCAACCGGGAATTTCTCCCCTCCCAATGCATCTAGGTAATCAAGCTAGTTGTTTAGTCCTTAACATTTTCTTGCTAGATTCTGGGTGTGACATTCCGCAGAATCTATCCTAGACATGATATGCAAGACTGTACAATATAAGAAAGTGCACTATAATAAGACACAACAAGAAAATATAATAAGCTGGAAACTATGAGTGTGCTACATACGACGAGCCACTATAGAGAAATAGGGAGTGCGCCATGACAGGCCACTATAAGGTAAGCAAGGAAAGTTATGTACAAAAGTGCACCACGATGGGTCACTATCTAGTAAGAAAAAAGGATATGTAACATGAGTGTGCCACGACGGGCCACTATCTAGTAAGCAAAGAAGGTATGGCAATAACTATCATAGCTTGTAAGAAAGAATCGATAGAAAAGACATATCATGACATGTGAGAAAGAATAAATAAAAAAATAAATACATGACATAGAATAATAATTGAACATGTGCTAGTATCAAGTGTATATATGGTGTACAATTATTCTCTAACTATACAAGGTCATATAATCATGTTAGAAATTCATTACAATCGAAGAAAATATCAAAAACGGACAAAAACAGGTAGAAACGGGCAAAAAAGACAAAAATAGCCTAACCGGATCATCCGGCGGATTACTAGCAGATTTTTCGAAGTGTCACAGCAAGTTTTGTGGAGCAAGTTCAGATTTTTCGACGGATTTTCGCAAATTTTCGATGGATTTTCCGAACCGCCACAGAAAGTTAATTTTTGGAAACTCAAAACTTGTTTCGGCCATAAAAACTTTGTTTTAAATCGAAAATCGGATTTTCAAAAGTCAAAATCGCATGAAATTTAATTCCCTACAACAAGGAGTATTAGTTTTCATAAATTAAAGCATTTTATAGATCAATACTTCAAAATACTCCAAAAATAGGTTCTCAGGATACTGAAACGGGTTCTGATTTCCACCAAACTCAAAATCCATGGTATACAAAATAGGTGAGGGCCTCATATAACATATGTGGCCAAGATACATGATGGTAACACTAGTATCACTTTTGATACCGAGATTTTCTACTAAGTCAATATTGGGTTTTAACAGAAAATTAAAGCCTAGTTCTAACCAAATTTAGAAACATACATATAGACGAGAATCATAAGGAAAACATATTTAACAAAATGAGTTTAGGAAAATTCTAAGTATTTAATACCAAGGAAAATAAAAATGACAACAAAACAATATGGTTCAAGAATTTGGCAAGATGTACTTGCATAGGTTAAGCTCCAAGCCTAATTTCCCACTCCACCACCAAGAGGGGTACGAAATCACACTATAGGCCTCAAGGCCAAGCTTTCCTAAGCTTGAGGAAGAGGAATGAAAAAGAAGAAAAATGGAAGAAAGAATGAAAAGAGAGAGGAGAGAGAAAGTGAGAGGGTATATATAGAAGGGGGAATTAATTATGACACTTGGATGGTGATCCATGTCGCAATCTAGATCAATCCTAGCCATCTAAAGAAAACCAAGTATCCATTGGATAATATGATGCATCTACATTATTCACAAAAAATATCTAAATACTATTCATCAAAATATCCAAAATACTATTCATGAAAATATCAGAAACACTATTTATGAAAATATCTGAAATCGAAAATATCTAAAATGTGGAAAATCTGTCCGGGCGGTATGCCGTCCGTACGTACCATTACACAAGCGGTATCCCGATCAAGGAGAAAATTTATAATTAAAATTTTTTTTTAAAGCGTTCCGAAAACCAAAAAATACGAAATACAGTACAAAATACGTATCCATATATAAATACAGATACTGTGAGACGAGTCTCACAAGCATTACATTCCTCAATCCTTCCCAGGTCGTGACCCCGAGCCCTCGTCACAAGCCTCGCCTCAGCCGAATACATGTTCCCCAATGTGGATGCCTCCGCGCGAGAGTGTGTGCAAGCACACTCGCGAAGGCTTCGACCACCGTCTTGGACGCGCCGAGTCGACCTCCCCTCGTCGCGAGCCCGACTTCCCCCTATGGTTGTTGGACCGAGTTCCAATCAAAGTGTCGTGGTCGAAGAAGAGGATGGGGTAGCATGGTACATGTTTGGGAGTTCGATCCGAGTGGAGGAGGAAGGGATTGCGGGGGTTTCCATGGGAAAGAGGATGAAAGAGGGGAGTCGTTGCTCCCACTTAAAAATTAAAAGAAAAGATAAAATAAAATAAAATAGTAATAATAAGGGTATTTGTGTCATTTATGTTTTTTTCGTTAATATTGTTAAGGTATCAAGTTGTCTAATTATAGCTGAGATGTCTAATCATATAATATTAAAGTTTAGAATATCAACTAGAAAACTTAAATAGTTGAGGGTATAAAGTTGAAATTAAGCCAAAATAAAATAAAATAATACATATATATCTTTGTTATTTATGCACGTGGAATATTATCTTACTATATCATGTATTCTAATATTATAGATCTCATGTATTATTACATTGTAGATGGTTAAGATAAAATGATTGTTACATTCACACCTCCATGCTTTTGGGGAGGAGGGATACCTTAAATTAAAAATTATGCAGTTCTTCAACTAAATACCCTATAACTATTAAAATTATTTAACTTAATACCTTGTACTTTCATATTATACCAGCAAATATCCTAAATTATTGATTTGTTTCAAGTCGTACTCTTCGTCAGTATTACTTTTTCGTCCTAACAAAAAAATTCTTTAGATAAAATTATCCTTGATTATTTATAAAATTCTGTTAACTCTTTCATATAATTTGTTTTCCCAAAAAAATTTCTCAGGTGATGCCCTAATCCTTCTCTTTTATTTATTTTTTTCTCAATTTTTTCTAATCTATTTCATTTCTACCATTTTTTTCTAATCTATTTATTTTCTAAATATTTTATCATTTATTCTCAATTAAGGGGCTGATGAAGAAGGAAGGAACGAAAGAAGTTAATAATAAGAAGAAGAATCAAGAGAATAAGAAATGGAAAAAGAGAATGGAGAGGTAATGTTTTTTGGTGGTTTGCCCAAAAAGCAATACCAGAAAAAATAAGTGTCATCAATAAGAAGAAGCAGCAAGGTTCGAGCTCTCTAGCATAGTAGTATTAGAGCGGACACCCGGGGGGACCGGCAAGGTTCGAGTCCTCCAATTGTGTGTGCGCGTGGGATATCAAAATAATAAAAAAAATAGGAAGAAGCAGCGACATCATGAAAGGAAGCAACAACAACAATAACAACACGAAAAGTAGCAGCAATAGTAAGACGCGGGAGAAGGAGCACGAAAAATAGCAACATCAACACAAAAAGCAACAACAACAAAAGTTTGAAAAGAAGTAACGACAACACCACGAAAAGCAGTAGCAACAACAACAACATGAAAAGCAACAACAATACAAAAAACAGCAACACAATAGCTACATGAGAAAGAGGAATTAATAACCACTTTCCGTTTCTTTTTTTTTTAATTTTATTCATGCCTTTGAATTCCAATTATTTCTATAGTTGGATCTTTTCGTAATTTTATATTTTTCGTTAACATCGTTATAGTATTAAGTTGTCTAATTATAATTGAACTATTTAGTGGCTAAAATATGAAAGTATATATACGATATCATAATTGAGAGTATTTAGTTAAAATTTAGCCTAAGGAGTAAGAGGATATTAAGGCTTGAAGCGAAGAGAAAACCCCTTAGTTAAACCATGTATGTAGACTAACTATCCAAACTCAACCACCTCTGTCAGAACAATCGAACCTTATAGCTTCAAGCTTCACTTATATGTATATATATATTGCTGGTGTTTGGCCTTTGTGCAAATGAAAAATAGTCCCACATTAGCTAGGCCAAATGAAGGGTATCTCTATATATAAGCTTTGCTTGTTTAGAGATGCACATGAGGTGTGGAGGTGTACATGGGTGCCATGTGAGGGTGTTTTTCTAGTTAAAAAAAAGGCTAAACCAACAAGGAAGCATTAATGCTTTTGCTCTTAGAATTTATTCCATTGGAGCTAAGCCCCGTAGGGGTTAGCGACTCGGACTCAGGCTCATGAGGCGTAATGTGGCATTTTGTTTGCGCACTTTGCACTTAGCACATTATCGTCACGAGGCGCATAGTACGCTCATTGCGTGAGCCTCTTGCGCAGCCGTTCGCGCGCCTGTACGCACAACCAGTTGGCGCGGCCTGATCGTGTGGCCAGATGATGCTGCCAGATGGTGCAGCAGTTGGCGTACGATTTGCGCATGGTGTGCGTGTTGTGTATGTGCACACGGGAGCAGGTGGCGCAGGTGCACAATTGGCCCATGCTGTGTGCCAGTTGGCTCAAATCGTATTTGTGGGCGATTTGAGCGGTTACAAAATGTTCGAAATGATTTTTTACCATATCCTTAAAATTTTGCTAACTAGACGGTTACAGTGCAGGCCTATATAAGCTTCTCTCCTCTCTCTCTCAGAAGTTAAGTGTTGTTCAATACAATTCCTTACAAATTTTCCAGAGAGTTAAAGAGAGGAGAGAATCAGTGCTGGTTCCTGGAAACTGTTCGTATGGGGCGAATCAAGCTTTGAGCGTCGGCGATCATTCACCCTAGCAGACCGTTCTCTTATTCCATCTATTTCTGCCCATCCACTTGCAACTTGTTCTGAACGAGGACAGTTCTGATCTAATCAGAAACTGTTAGTGGAGTTTCGTTGCTGCTGTTATGAATTCTTTTGTGCCTTCTTCAAAGTGTCACATTTGATTTCGTCTATTAGAATCCTCTAGGATATCTGTATTGCACATTCCTCGAAGTGTTGCATAAATATGTTTTTCATCGAAAAATCATGCCCCGGAAATAACAATCTCAAAGCTTGATTTCAAAGATGGAAAACTTTCGTGCTTCACTCATCGTTCCTAACTTCAGCAAGTTAGAGAAGTTTGATGGCGAGCACTTCCAAGTCTGAAAGAGGAAGGTTAGCCTTAATCTTCAACTTACGAAAGTTGATCACGTCCTAACTGAGGAAGAGCCGACTATTCCAGAAACTGGGTTTGCTGTCGCAATTACTGCTGCTACTCAGACCAAATAGAGAAGGAAGAAAAGCCTCTATAGGATTCTAATTCTAAATGCTATGGAGGACTCCCTAGCAGAATCATATTCAAAGAAGACTATTGCCAGAGAGATATGGGAGTCTTTAGAAAAACTGTACGAAGATGACAAGAACCGCAGTAAGATATTCGTTGTTGAAAAATATCACAAATGGTTCTTTGAAGATGAAAAGACGATGCTGCCTCAGGTGAAGGAATTCATGAAGCTGCGTCAGAAGTTGGAAGATGAGGGAATGTCCCTCAACGACAAGTTCGTTGTTGGAGGGATCGTCTCCAAGCTCCCCGCTGGTTGAAGCAAGTTCTATGCAAACATGCATAGGAAGAAACTGGAGATCAGTTTGGAAGATCTTCTACAAAAAATTTACGTTGAGGACCAGATGAGGGCTCAACTGAAGGTTGACGTTCTGTCCAAATAGATGGTGAACGCCAACTTGGTCCACACCAAGGAATCCAAGGGAAATCAGGTGGCTTTTCGTAGCAAGAAGAAGGACTCCAATAATCTGAAAGTGAAGGGGACTTCCTTCAAGCAATATAAGCCAAAGTCCCATTTGGCTGGCTTCTAATGTGGCAAGAAGGGCCACTTCAAGAGTGAATGCAAATCGAAGCCCAAGCAATCGGAGCAATGTGAGCCTAGTAAGGTTTCTATGATTACTGATGTAATTGCTATAATTTCTTAGGTCACTTCGCTGGGGGCTGACTCTGACTGATGGATAGAAACTGGTTCCACCTGCCATGTCTGCTCAAGGAAGGAATGGTTCACCACATACACACCAACTTCTGAAGTTGTTATGGTGGTGAACCAGGCACAAGCTGAAGTATTAGGGATCGGGACGGTGGTATTGAAGCTGACTTCAGGGAAGTCTCTGACGCTTCAAGGTATAAAGCATGTAACTGCTATCACAAAGAACCTGATCATTAGAGGCCTACTCTGTAACGCAGACCTAAGGATGGACATCAATGCTAGCCAGATGGTGATGTCCATAAAGGGAACATACTTCGGGAAAACATTTTATACCGAAGGAATGTTCAAAATTTAGCTTGTAAATCAGTCTAATGTTATAAATGCAGTCCAATGTTATAAATGCAATCGCTAATTCTGATTATACTCTTGAGTTGTGGCATAATAGACTAGAACATGTTCATTATAAAAGAATTAACAGAATGTCTAGTCTAGGACATCTCCAAATGTGGGGGTAAGGTAGAGAAATGTGAAGTATATGCTCAAACTAAGATCACAAGGAAACCCTTTCCTCGGGTTAATCAGAGCACAGATCTTTTGGAGTTGGTACACTCTGATATCTGTGACTTCAAACAATTCTCTACAAAGGCTGGATGAAGTATTTCATAACTTTCATCGATGACTTCTCAAAATATGCGTTCGTCTACCTGCTGAAAGCTAAAGATGAAGCATTCGAGAAGTTAAGAGAGTTCAGGGCCGAGGCTGAACGACAAACTGGACAACAACTCAAGAGAATAAGAAGTGATCGAGGCGGAGAGTATCGGTCTCATAAATTTGCATCGTTCTGCAAAGAACATAGAATTATCAACGAGACAACAGCTCCGTACTCTCCTCAATCTAACGGAGTAGCGAAAAGGAAGAACAGAACATTGACAGAAATGATAAGCTCAATGATGTTAACTGCGGGTCTTCCAAAGTGCTACTGGGAAGAAGCTGTCATGACCCGCACCTGGATATACGGGTACGAATATGTGGGCCACGCCCAGCCTACGTCGCAGTATCGACGGTAGAGCGCTGTCAAGTACCCGATACTAACTACAACATCTAAAAGATCCATAACTATAAATGTACTCAAATCATATCACAAAAGCTAAGGAAGATAAGATAAGAAAGATAACAATATCACTAGAACAACTAGAATCTACAAAAGGATCATATGAGACAAAAAATAAAATAGAAAAAAAAATAACAAAACTAAAATAACTACTAGACCTAGAACTCATGGAAGACAACTCACGGTGAAAGAATATTGAGATCTGCCTCAGCTAGCGTCATCCTGTAGTCCAATAATGAGGGCATAACAACTCCTAAAAATATTGTCAATATATCAAGTCAGGATGGGAACGAGTACATAAACTAACAGCAGTTCCATATGATTTGACAAATTCTATAAGAGATAATTATAATAAAGTACAAGATGAAATATCAAGACTGAAAATAAAGTAGTATATGTAAAATTGGATATCATGTCAGGGTATAAAATACTAGAATGTAAAACAGTACAGGAATATCTGATGTATAATGTAAACATAAACAGTGCCTTGAGATATTAGAGCATTATGTAATCGGCTTGGGTCAAGATCAGGCTCTTCCATTTGACCGACTATGCACAAATAGTATAGAGGATCAGGCCGGCCAAAGTGGAAAGTTATGAGGCAAGTAGTAACACAGGTTAGGCTTTACCCTACGTGAGGCGAGGGTAAAGCTATGCACAAGTAGTAAACCAGTGGGGGTAAAGAACACATAACCTCTAATAACTCCCCATTCCCGAATAGTATATGGATCCGGACATGTCACGTCATGACACGGGATTCTCTAAGAGGGTAGCAAATCTCCTTATGCATCGGCGTCTATACAAGTACAGAAAACAAGACGAACAATGTACTAATATACCATGGTAACCCAGAAATGACATCTCATGACAGGATCCGACGTACACAAGTCCGTGTACCATCGTGTTGGGAATCAAGTAAAATACTATAACTGAATCGGATATAGCAGATATCAAGACAATGAAAACTATCAGAGAATGTACTTGTCTGCTGTCCTGAGCAATAAGTGAGGGTCTATGCCTGAACCGACGTCACAGGGACCTAATACAAATTTACAGAGTTACTTAATGTTCTAGAGTAAACAATATATATAAATACATTAACTCCATGCTTCTAGGTATATTCTTGGTCAAACTCAGTCAAACTAAGTCAAACTAGGTCAAATGTTGACTTACAGTTGACTTTGGTCAACTGGTCAACTCTGGTCAACTCCTAGTTCACTCTAGGTTAAACTATGTCAAAGCTAGTCTCTATAATCATCCATATGGTCAACTGGTCAACTTCAGTGATGTGAAATCACTGGAATCGACGGATCTCAATTTCGATGCATGAATCTAAAAATATGAACAAAAAGAGAAAGATTATAAAAATGGTGATAGATAAGGGAGAAAGTCTACAGATGTTGTCGGATGATGAAACAACCATCACCAATGTGTCCAGAATGGTCAACATAGCTAGAATAGCCAACCCATAAGTCCAATTTGGACATAGGGGCAAAAAGTTAATTTTGGATCAAAACGGTGTCCGTATCGGACCTACTTTGCACCGAAAATATGTCAGGATAAAAGTCCCCAAAACCTAAGCAAAATATATGTCCTAGAATCCAAAGTGATGATACGAACTCAATGGTATATCCGGAATTGGATCCCGATGACCCGATCTCAAAATGGTCCGTTGACCCGGATATTAGAATCTGATTTGCATGAAAATGTATATCGGAGCCAATGTTCACAAATCTAACAAAGTATATATCAACGAGTCCAGAATGACGATACAAACTCAACGGTATATCCGAAATTGGATTCCGATGAGCCAATCTCAAAATGGCCCGTTGACTCGGATATTGGAATCCGATTTACACGAAAATGCATGCCGGAGCCAATTCTAAATCTAACAAAGTATATGTCAACGAGTCCAGAATGACGATACGATCTCAACGGTATATCCGAAATTGGATTCTGATGAGCCGATCTCAAAATGGCCCGTTAACTCGGACTGTGGGGCCCGTCTTGTATCGAAATACGTGCCAGGGCCAACGTCCTCTAAATCAAGCAAACTTTATATAAATTCATGCCAGAATGATGCTACGAGTCTACTGGTGGTGTCAAAAATTGAATCCGGAGTCCCGGATTCAAAATTAGAATTTTATAAGTTAAATTACGAATTCGGACGGCCAACTTTGGCGTCAAATTTAACCAATCAAACAAGTTCACAATAAAATGAAACTTAAGGGTCAAAAGAGGGATATACCAGTTGTACATAGGAACTGGTGGTACGCCAAACGGAGCTACGATGGCGGAGATATGAGTCCACGAAATCGGCTTCACAAAACTGTCCAAAATATACACAATTTAAAGGGTCAACTTGGTAGCCGATTTTGACATATCAAACGACGGAATTAACGGTTAAAACTTAACAGGGATGAAGGGGTATATACCGAGATGGAGACAAAAGAAACGGATCGACGATCCAACGGTCGGATTTCTCGAAAAATGTACAAAAAGTTGCCGTCCCGAGAACGAATTCTGGATTCGAATCCGAG
The DNA here is from genome assembly GCA_029216955.1 of Iris pallida. NCBI lineage: Eukaryota > Viridiplantae > Streptophyta > Magnoliopsida > Asparagales > Iridaceae > Iris > Iris pallida. Next base: position 14,602,390 of record JANAVB010025800.1, read on the forward strand.
CGCGTCACGATGGGATCCCGTGCCAAACGTACGAATCGCCCATTTCTCGTGCCAGAGCAAAGGTGCGCACTACGGGGGGGAGGGAAGGGGGTCACAGGAGGCCGTCCGGCCACCACCGCCGCCAGAGTGTGGCTGCTCAACCGCTGCAGCTGCTGCTAATGCCGCGGCCACTGCTGTCGCTACTGTGCAGCTGCTGCTGCTGTGGCTGCCACTGCAGCTGTTGCACTGCTTGCTGTACTGCTTGCTGCTGCCACTACTGTGGCTGTACCGTACATAGGCACCACTGCTGGTCGTAGCCCGCCGAGGGGAGGAGGAGGAGAAGAAGAAATGGTGATGGTGTTGGAGATGATGATGGTGGTGGTGTTGGTGATGATGATAATGAAGAAGAAGAAGAAAGAGAGGAGGAAGAAGATGATGGTGATGGTGATAATGACGAAGTATGAGAAGAAGAAGATGAGGGTGAGGGAGCTGTCGGCTGAAAAGAGGGAGGGGGTGTGCTGATAGTGATGGGGTTGTGTAAGAAAAGAGAGAGAGAGTGAGTGATATGTGTGTGTGTATATATATATATATATATATATATATATATATATATATATATATATATATATATATATATATAAAGAGATATTTTATGAAGTAGAGAGAGAAAGAGAGATATTTTTAAAGTAGAGAGAGGAATAGATATTAGTGGAGTGTATGGGTAGTCATGAGAGGACAACATGAAGCTTGGGTTGGGTTCAATTGAGTCGGGTCGGGTCAAAATCGGACTTGGTGCAATAAATAATTTAATTTAGTCATTTGTGATCATGGACAAATAAGTAGTATACGGGAGCTCAATTGAATGGGACACAAGAGTCATGTAGGTAGTAGGCTTAATGTGGGTCGTGTCTATATTTTTGGTTGACAGGTTTGGATCGAAAGGGTGTCTCCAATTCAAGTCAAAAATAAATGTGACTTCGTGGGATGAATTAAGATTGGATCTTGTGTCAGGAATATTGTGCGATGCAAATGAAGCACAAGATGGTGTGTCTGAGTGGGACACAAAGGTCATGGATATAGGGTGCCTTGACTAGATCATGCACGAGAAGTTGGTTTTGAGAAAATGACTAGTCTTGTGCTCCTAAATTAAAAGTCACGGCAACGTAAATATGATGATCAAAGATAAAAGTGGAAAATTTATTAATAATTATTCAACGATAAAATGGCCTAAATTGACCCAAAGTTGCGCGATGTAAACAGTGTACAAGGAAACAAGTTTGGGTGGGACATGATATATCAAAATAAAGATAATCTTGTCTACTACAAACTCGTAAAGGAAGTTCTCCGAGATTGACATCTCTGATGCTCTTGAAATCAAAGTTACTGAAAAGAGCATTTAATGATAAAAAAATAATTAAATAAAAATGAATTATCGAAAATAATTCATTTAGAAAATTTGAAAAAAAAATCCCTAAAATTCAGGGGGCTTACAGAAGCTGCATTGACGGCCAGTTTTATTCTGAATAGAGTGTCGTATGCAACTTCAGACGTTACTCCTCATGAACTCTGATTAAAAGTCAGACCTAACTTTAATGTCATTCGAGTGTGGGGGTGTCTGGAATATATGAAGCCCCTAGATATGAAGATTCAGAAGCTCGGAACAAGGACTACGAAGATGATCTTCTTGGGTTATGCCGAGAAGAGTGATGCTCGGAGATTTCTTGATATTGAGTCAAATCATATCATTGAATCTCGTGACACAGAATATTTTAAAGATAGGTTTGCAAGGCACAAGAACATTGTTCTTACGAATATTTTAGAGAACAATGAGGGTGCGCAGGAAACTAAAGTTTTCAATAAGAATGTAGTCCAAGAAGAAGTTATTGTCAAAACAACTGTTGAACCAGAACTCGCTGAGCCGTTAACTAAGTGAGTGAGGAGGCCGAAGGACTTCAGAAATGACTTTGCCACCTATCATATGAAAGCAGATCCTCTTACTTATGATGAGGCGATAAAGACCCAAGATGCTGTATTCTGAAGAGAAGCGATAGACAATAAAATTGATTCAATCACCTCAAATAACACTTAGGTGTTGGTTGATCTTCCTAAAGGAGCAAAATCCTTCGGAAGCTAATGGATCTTCAAGAAGAAGAAAGCAGATGGAACTATTGACAAGTTCAAGGCTAGGCTAGTAGCCAAGGGATTTTCTCAGAAGCAGGGGATCGACTACTTTGACACGTATGCTCCAGTATCCCGAATGACCACCATCAGAATGTTAATTGCTCTCGTAGTAATACATAAGTTGGTGATACATCAGTTGGATGTAAAAATAGCTTTTCTGAATGGCGAGCTGACCGAAGAGATTTACATGCAATAACCAGAGAGATTTGTCGTCAAGGGTCTTGAGGACAAAGTATGCAAGTTGTGAAATCCTTGTATGGTCTTAAACATGCTCCCAAGATGTGGCATAGGAAGTTTGACAAGGTTATAAGGTCAAATGGCTACAGGGTCAGCGAGACGGACACGTGTGTTTACACAAAGTTCGCTGATGGAAGAGGTGTAATCGTTTGTCTCTACGTGGACGACATGCTAATTCTAGGTACGGATATGGGCTGTGTCACGGAGATAAAGAAGTTCATCTCGACTAAGTTCAATATGAAGGACTTGGGAGAAGCTGATGTGATCTTGGGGATCAAGATCATCCAAACAAAAACTGGACTGGCGTTGTCACAGTCTCATTATATTGAGAAGATGATCACACGCTACGGGTATCAAGATCTTCCAGGGATCGATACGCCTTACAGGTGTGATCTGAAGCTGAAGCCTAATTCGAAGGTAAGCGTCAGGCAGCTGGAGTATGCAAGCGTCATCGGGAGTTTGATGTATGCTACTACTGCCACAAGGTCGAACATAGCTTTCACCGTGGGAATGCTGAGTCATTTTACGAGCAACCCAAGCATTGAGCACTGGAAAGCTATGAAACGGGTAATGAGATATCTCAAGAAGACTCAGACATATGCACTGCACTACAACGGAGATCCGCCAATAGTAGAAGGCTTCAGTAATGCTAGCTGGTGCTCAGAATTAGAGAATGAGAGGTCCATAGGTGGATTCATTTTCACAATGGATGGAGGTGCTATTTCATGGAAGTCAAAGAAGCAGATTATGCTATCTCGTTTCTCTATAGAATCTGAGTTCTTTGCAATTGATACCGCATCAAAAGAAGAAGAATGGCTTTGGGAGCTCATGTATGATCTTCCAGTGGTTGGGGCACAAATACCGGCAATCTCGATATACTGTGACAACCAGGCGACTGTGGCGGTGGCATCAAAGGATCTCTTCAACGGGAAGAAGTGGACTGTACGGTTAAAGTATAGGACAGTGCATGATCTCATCAAGAGAGGTATCATTGCAATGATTGATGTTCGGAGTTAGAAGAATCTGGCGGATCTATTCACAAAGGGCCTCAAGCGCCAGCTGGTCGATGACACAGCTTGTAAAATGAGCTTGAATGCATTATGATATTATGTTATTACAGTCCTACCATAAAGTTTTATGTTATTAGTTCAAAGAGAAATCTACTAGGCATCTAGCTTTTGGTTCAAGGGAGGACCAGTAACTGAAAAAATATTAGAAATAGTGGGTACATGTCCTTTGTGGCATGAAAAGGTTACGGACCTACAACCACTGTTATCTACTATATATTTTCTGTGAAAAATGGATCTTGTGATGAGGATAGCTTAAACGCCTTAATGAGTTCTCAAGTAGAGTGAATGCCTGGTGTGCTTTACAGAAAGCACGCTAGCACAGTACTACAAGGAGTGTAACTCCATGCTATAGTGGGGTGACTCCACCATGAGGTTCTCAGGTAGGGGTAATGTCTCAGCTTTGCGAGCCAAGTCACAGCGGCGTAGCACCGCAAATAGGCAGGTAGCCTAATGTTGTATGATAAAATTAAAGAGTTGTAGACAGTACTACAAAGGGGAGGATGTCCTCATGTTACAGTGGTACGACACCATGATGAGGTACCCGGACAGGGGTAAAGCCTCAGCCTCGCAAGCTATGTCATTGCTGTGTAACACCGAAAGGAAGCAAAAGGCTTCATGTTGGGTAGTTTGGCACTATAAAGAGGCTTGTGACCTCATGTTGCAGTAGTATGACACTGCGATGAGGTTTCCAGGTAGGGGTAATGCCTCGGCTTTAAGCTATGTCATAGCGGCGCAGCACCGCAAGGGAAGCGCAAGGCTTCATGCCATATCTCTTTAATAAAGAACTCAGCTATAGTGTATGGACAGAGATAACAGGCCATCTCTTGAGGGTAAATTTATAGACGTCCAAAATTATATACTGAAACCAGGCTAGCACAGGGCCTTTAACGTGCAGCCAGAAGCACATGTAACTACATTATGTGAGTGGGATGAATTGCAGCTATGGTACAGAATTCAAGGCTTAGTCAATTCTTGTATTATTATCTATTGTTTGACCCATACAGAAAGATTCAAGTCATCAGCAACATCTTTCCTAATGCATGATGGACAATTACTGTGAGGAACACTCAAACCCATATATATAGAGATATGTGGGGGATTGTCAGTGTTTGGTCTTTGTGCAAATAAAAAATAGTCCCACATTGGCTAGGCCAAATGAAGGGTATCTCTATATACAAGTTTGTTTGTTTAGAGATGCACATGAGGTGTGGAGGTACACATGGGCACCATATGGGGGTATTTTTGTAGTAAAAAAAGGCTAAACCAATAAGGAAGCATTAATGCTTTTTGCTCTTGGAATTTATTCCATTGGAGCTCAGCCCCGTAGGGCTTAGCAACTCAGACTCGGACTCGGACTCATGGGTTCATGAGGCGTAATGTGGCGTTTTGATGGTGCACTTTTTAGCACGTCAGCATCGTTGATAGGCGCATAGTATCCTTAAGTTGTGCTCGTTGCGCAAGCCTCTTGCACAACCATTCGTGCGCCTGTACGCGCTGCCCGATCGTGCAACCAGATGGCGCGCCGGTTGGCGTGGCCAGATGGTGCTGCAGTTGGTGTACGATTTGCGTACGGTGCGTGCAGTACGCGTGTTGTGCATGTGCGCACGGGAGCAGGTGGCACAATTGGCGTGCGCTGTGCGACAGTTAGCTCAAATCGTGTCTATGCACGATTTGAGCGGTTACAGAATGTTCAGAGCTATTTTTACCATGTTTCGAACATTTTGCTAACTGAACGGTTACAGTGCAGCCCTGTATAAGCTTCTCTCCCCTCTCTCAGAAGTTAAGTGTTATTCAATACAATTCCTTACGAATTTTCCAGAGAGTTAAAGTGAGGAGAGATTCAGTACGCCAGCGCCATTTAGCGCCAGAGTTCACGCCATCCGAGGAGTCAGAAGAGCAGAGTGTTCCGAAGTTCTTCATCGAAATTTCTGGTTCCTAGAAGCTGTTCGTGTGGGGCGAATCAAGCTTTGAACGCCGGTGATCATTCACCCCAGCAGGTCGTTATCTCATTCCATCTATTTCTGTCCATCCACATGCAACTCGTTCTGAACGAGAACAGTTCTGATCTAATCAGAAACTGTTGGTGGAGTTTTGCTGCTGATGTTACAAATTCTTTCGTGCCTTCTTCGAAGTGTCACATTTGATTTCGTCTATCAGAATCCTCCAGGATCTCTGTATTGCACATTCCTCGAAGTGTTGCATAAATATGTTTTTCATCTAAAAATCATGCCCCGAAAATTATATATATATATATATATATATATATATATATATATATATATATATATATATATGTATATATATGGAACAACCACAATGTCAAAAAAAAAAAAATATATGTATATATATGGAACAACCACAAAAAAAAATATGGAACAACCACAATGTCATATATTCATAAAAAAGTGCGCAAAATGTCGAAGCCTTTACAAGTAAGCTCAAGAACAGAAAAAAGGAAAACAGGAGCGGGGAAGCTAGCTCCCGTTCGGAGGCTGTCACGACCCGCACCCGCTTTTCGGATATGAGACGTGTCCAAGCCAGCCTACGCCGCAGAGTCGACGGTAGAACGCTGTCACGGCCAAGATGCTCAAAATTACAAAATAACTTTATTGCTCATTCACATTTCTAATTTTATTACAACATTTACAATATTTATATTGGAAAGAAAAATACAATGATCTTACACATTTAATGAAAATAATACCACTGCTATCTATTTCTAGGTTTATGTCTGCAAGTACACCCATATCTCCCAAAGCTAAGTGAATCCATGGCTAACCTGAAAAATGTTGGTTTCCAGTCAGGAATGGAACAAGCACACAAACCGACGGCAATGCGAGAACACAATAGAATTAACAAGACATGAAAGTAACATATGAGATATGAAAACTAGAAAGTACTGATGACATGGCAGGTGGTGGAGAAGACAAGGAAAACAAATAAAATAAAACTATCTATGTGATTTGAAATATCCGTTTCGACATGTGAACGGCTATGGGATAAATTCGGCACCCTGCACGTGTCGTGTGCAGCTGCTATTCTCCACGAAAGAAACGGAGGATAGTTCTGGGTAGTCCACATATCTACTAAGATATTTTCCCTCCCAACTACTCCGTGTGACGAGTGTGTCAACAAGCAGCAAGATATATGTATAAACATGAAATGTATAAACTACTATGAATCGAAAAGCAATCAGAAAGTGCACTTGCCTGAGGTCCTTAGCTGGTGAAACCGATAATACCGTTGCGTTCATAATAGTCCAGTTAGCCTAGGGTCGATTTGCAGGAGTTCGGGTCGCAACGGAAATAAGAATATGATTAGTCATGATCAAGAATTTATGATTGGAAGAATTTACGTCAATATAGTTATTTATAACTGTTTAGGAAATACTTATAATATTTAGAACTATATTTTTATTAGCCATAAATTAAAATATGAATAAGCCTATTATGATTTTGTTATCTATAATCTAATAAGACTCAATCATATTGATCTAAATATACTATAGTTTAAAGCCCAAAATTATAGGCCAGCCCAAAATAATTTTACTGAACTTTGTTTCTTTAAAACACAAAGCCCAGCCAAGTTTATTAGCCCAAATTCATTTACTAATGTATATTATATATTCGAATATAGGCCTTTTGGATTAAAGCCCCATATAGTATCATTACACAAAACCCATTATATAATTACTCAAAGCTATTTGAGAATATAGAAAATTCATGTTCTTAGGGCAAAACATAATTTGGTCAAATTATAATTTTAGTTGAAAACTATATTGGAAAAATAGCTAGAAATACTATAAAAATATTTTTAGGTAAAAACCAATATTTGAAATACCATAAATAGTAATATATTTTAGAAATATCATATAGATTAGTATCAACTAACAATATTTATATCAATGAAACCCATGATAATAATGATAATAGTAATAATAGTAATAACAACTCACTAGTCACGAATTAGATATACTAATTGATCAATTAAATGATAAAAATAGATAAACTAAATATTTAAACAGCCCATAAAGACTAAAAACCAAAACCTATCAAGACATACATATAGGTCCAATACCAATAAAACCCAAACCCCAAAATATATAAATTGGACCCAATAGTCCATAACCCAAACCCAATAACAGAATAATACACAAAATACAAATAATAAAAATAAAAATAAAAATAAAAATTACAACAGCTTCTGAAGCTGTTACTCTTTCCTTTAATGAAGAGACAGGTAAAGAGAGAAAAAAAAAGAAAAGTAACGACGAAAGGGAGCGTAAGAGCAGAGGGGTTCACTGGCGGCGGAAGCTAAGGGCATGGCACCGACGGCGAAGCGCACTCGGATCTACTGCGGGGAGGAGATCGGCGGCGTGCTCCTGGCGCTGGGCCGTGCGCGCGGTAGAAGGAGAAGACCGACGGTGGAGATGTAGTGGAAAGTCGGGCTGGTGGAGAGCGGTAGCGGTGCGGGGAAGGCTGGTCGCTGTCAGTAGTGCTTGGAACGTGCTCAAGAAGGGTGGTGACAAGTGCAGATCTGGCGGAGGAAGTCACCGGGAATATTGTTGCGCGCGTTGGCGCAGAGATGTGCAGCAGTGGACGTGGCCGGCACGGACACCGACTCTGGCTTTGGTGAAGTCAGCCTTGGTGGTCGACGGGGGAAAGTCGGGTCTCACCGGCCACTGGTGCTTCTCCGGAGCTTGGGTCGGAGGAGGCGCACGCGGTATCGAGCGACGGGCACTGTAACGTGCGCTGTACGGAGGCACGCAGCACTGAAAGGGAGCACCGGCGCTGGCTCCAGAGGCTTGGCGCCGGTCGAGGAAGACGCTCGCGCAGTGGATGGTTCGCCAGGCGGCGGCGATTGTCGGGTTCGTAGAGGCCCGGGTCTTGGCCGCTGCAGGGAAATTGGGTGGCTGACCACAGCGGGGTGGAGGAACTGCCGTGGTCGAGCAAGGCCCCTGCGGAGTTATGTTGTGTCGAAGAGGATGGGTTTTTGTAGGGTTTTTAAGAGGAGAAATGGGTCGGTTGATGCTTCCATCGGATTTGGATTGATGTTAATCTTAGAAGGATTAGAAGAGATCAAATTCTAGTTCTCGAGTGTGAATGCAGTAGAGAGGGAATTTGAATATTCCTTTATACTCTCCCCCTCCGTTATTCAAAGCTACAAATAGTTATCATAAACAATATTTAAAACATATATTAATAAAATCTTAATCTTCTTAAAAATTAAAAGAATTTAAAAGAAAACAGAATTAATCTAATCTTACTCATAATTGATTACACAAATAAATTTAAACTTGATATTTAGCATTATTCAAACAAATTTTGAATCTTAATAAATTGTTGGCTTAATTGCACTTTGCTACCCTCAACTATTACCATTTTTCAACTTTGTACCCTAAACTATTTTTTGTAACAATTTGGTACCCAGATGTTATTTTGGACTAAAATGCCCCTACCCCTACCCCTAACCCTCCCCCCCTGCACGCTCCGGCCGCCCCCCCTGCTCACTCCGGCCCCCCCCTGCTAGCTCCGCCAAAACCCCCCCCCCCCCGCCCCCCACCCCCCCCCCTGCTCGCTCCGGCTGCCCGTCCGCCCCCGCCTCTCCCCTAGGCCGCGGCAGCACGTGAGGAGGGGGGCTGGGGAGGGAGGGCGGGGCGGGAGGCGGGGCAGGGGGTGGCCGAAGCTAGCAAGGGGGGTGGGGGGCGATGGGGGCGGAGCTAGCAGGGGGGTGGGGCGGCCAGAGCTAGCAGGGGGGTGGCCGGAGTGGGGAAGGGGGTGGAGGGAAGGAAGAGGGAAGGGCATTTTCGGAATTTTTGAAAAATTAGGTATCAAGTTGAAAAATAATAATAGTTGAGGTACCAATTTGTTACGAAAAAAAGTTTATGGTATCAAGTTGAAAAGGCGGAATAGTTGAGGGTAGCAAAGTGCAATTAAGCCTAAATTGTTTACAAAAGTCATTTAAGACTATGTTTGACATTACCTATTAAATTAAATTATATATAATCAAACCTAATCAAATATGTTTTGATGTTATCTAATATATTTTCTAAAATAGTCGATGTCGTCGAATAATTGTAAAAATATTCTTTTTATAAATCCAAAAACTAAATTTAAAAATACTTGGTAAAATCTTTCTAATGTTTCAAAAATGCTTTATGATTTTAAAGACCATTTTCCAGACCAATCTTTTGAAATCTTAAAATTGATGAACAATTATCTTTTGAAGTTCATAACGAAATTTTGAATAATATTTTTATTAAAACTAAAAGATATTTTCAAACCATTAATTTAAACTAGTTGTCACAATGAAAATAGTAGCAGAATAACGTTCATATGCTTCAAGGATAGTTTAGTTCGAAACACGATTAAAATAAAATAATTTTTTTTTTTGAAAATCGAAGGGAAGAGGAGTAACAAATCTACCCACCTTAGAAATAAATTCGTCCTCGAATTTAGGAATGTCTAGGATAGATAGGCTCGATAGGTCAGAAGGAAAATATAGTAACACGAATTTTAACAGGAATGGTATTGACCGACAATCTAAGATCGAGGATAACCAAATCTTTTTTAATAAGAATTATTAATCAAGGAAATATTGATCAAAGCATTGACCAAGGAAGGATGGAAGTGGAAAAGTTCATAGATATGGCTTGGTGTTGGAGTCTTAGGCTACGGTCTTGAATCAAAAAGGTTCTAAATGTTCTCAATAATCAATAACCTCAAGGACAATCCATCAATCGAAGACTCTACCCACCTTAGAAAATTTCTTCCTCGAAATTTCGAAGGGTGCGATTAGTCATGTTTAAGAATATAATCAAGAAAATGATTTTATCAATGATCAAGCGAGTTAGATCGTGAATAGAATCGAACCTTAAGAAAATATTCGTAACACGATTAAAGTATAGTCAAAGGATCTAGTCACAATGGTTAACGATATAATCAAAATAGGATTAGCTAAACGAGAGAAAGTCATTAGGCACTTGGAATTATATAGGCATGGTAAATGATCAAAATTTAGGCAAAGTCTAAATATGGTTAAAATCACTTAGATATAACTAGGATGCAGTCAGATCACGGTTAATCATGCAAGTCATCCAAGCAAGATCAAAGTTAAAAGTTGGCACGAGCATGAACGAGGACAAAATAGTCACAATCATAGTAGGATAGGAATATGACATTAACAATAATTGAGTTGTCGTTTAGGCATGATTATGATTATAGTCAGATAGTTTAGTCACGAGTAAAGTCGTTCAGGAACGGTCAAAATTCAAATTTGTTTGGCACAATGAAATATTTAGGCAAAATTATTTAGGCATGATTACGGATTCAAAATCAAGAAAATATACGAATTAACATGATCGAGATATAATCAAATAGTCTAGCTCGATCAAAAGTTTTAAGGATGATCTAATTTAAAATCATCTTAGCACGATCAATTATGTAGGCATAATCCTAGAATCATAATCTAGGTGTGCTCATGAATCTAGTGGAAGGAAATCAGATTAGGTTTAAAAGATGACGATTCGAAAATAGGAAGATATGGAGGAAAAGAACAACCAGTTTGTTGAGAAGTTGGTAACTAGGAATAAGGCACAAATTAATTCAGAAAATTTATAGTCGTATGTCAAAAAAAGACGTAGCCTATATGGTATTCGAAACTCGTAAACATAATCGAAGTCATTTTACCAAGAATTTATGCCTCGTCAGTGTACAACTAGCTGTATTAAACCCTTGGTTCCACAACTCAAGCTATGTTGCGGTAATGAATACCCTATCAACTCTATCTAATCTTGACATAACAACTCAAGGATGAAATAGGACAACCAAGACATAGTTTTAATAATGTTCGATCACCCACGCTGTAACGCCCGTAGTTTGTATTACGTATTTTGGTATACGTGTACGTATTTTGACTAATATTGCATGTCTCATTGCATGGTCTTCTTCTCGGGAAGTTGGAGAAAAAGAACAGTGCTTGACCGCATGGCTTTTCATGTGGCAAGTCCCTTGCGGCTCCCCTTAGCAGCATGGTTTTGGCAGCCTTAGCCGCATCGCTTCGGTTGACCTTTGCCGTATGAGCCCATTTTTCCCTTAGACGTATGAGCCCATGTTCCCCCTTAGCCGCATACGCAAGTTCTCCATTAGCCGCATGGCTTCGGTTGACCTTATCGCATGAGCCTGCAACCCCCAGCCGCATGAGCATGCACCCCCCAGCCGCATGACCCTGCATCCCCTGCCGCATGGCTTCGGTGGCCTTAGCCGCATGGCTTTAGTTCCCTGAGCCGCATGAGCCTGCATCCCCTACCGCATGGCTTCGGTTGGCCTTAGCCGCATGGCTTTGGTTCCCCGAACCGCATGAGCCTGCTTCCCCACTGCCGCATGGCTTCGGTTGGCCTTAGCCGCATGTCTTTGGTTCCCCGAGCCACATGAGCATGCTTCCCCACTGCCGTATGGCTTCGGTTGACCTTTGCCGCATGAGCCCATTTTTTTCTTAGTTGCATGAGCCCATGTTCCCCCTTAGCCGCATACGCAAGTTCTCCCTTAGCCGCATGGCTTCGGTTGGCCTTACCGCATGAGCATGCACCTCTCCAGCAGCATGAGCCTACACCCCCCAGCCGCATGAGCCTGTACCCCCCCAGCCGCATGAGCCTGTACCCCCCTCCAGCCGTATGAGCCTGCACCCCTTTGTCGCATGACTATCCTTGGCCGCATAGGCCATGACCCTTGGCTCCCGGGCCGCATGGCTCTTTCCATAGCCCTTGCACCCCTTTTATTTTGTTGGGTTGTTATATTTATGCTTATGTCTCACGACCCTCTGTGTAACTTGGGTCCCTTGATAGAGTGCTTGTACCATGTAAATTCTGTACATATTCTATGAACACGATAGTGACCCATCGTGGTGCACTCTTGACAAGTAATATGACACGACAGTGGCCGGTTGTGGCACACTCACGACAAGAATGATTGACAAGTAACATGGCATGATAGTGGCCCGTCGTGGCGTACTCTTGATAAGTAAATCTAAGATGATATACCTCGATATGCTGTTGCGATAGCTAGTACGACATGACAAGAATGAATGGCCTGGACACCGTGGGCGATTTTATTTGTACCAATGAACCAGTATTGTCTTGCATCATGTCTAGGACGGGGACCCCTGAGTACCACGGTCATGGGTACCTACTGAAATTGACTAAGGCTAATAACTAGAATAATCCAGTAGTCATGAAGAGATTTTCTAGCTACAGACAATCCCGTTATCTGGGCGCGTAAGTGGACTTGTAGCCTGCCGACGAGTAGAACATATTTTCAGCACACTACCATGTGTTGCATCCTTCATGAACGGATATTCGACCTGGATAACCTGGATGGTCTGTAGGGCTTGTGGTTGTTGGAATAATGTCATTGCATCTTGCTAGTAACTAGGCCTGTGATAACCCTAGTTAGTTAAAGTATCAAGCCGTACTTATTGTTTGGCCGTGAATGTTGGATGAAGTCTAAGCCTTGTCTTGTCCCAGTACCTGGTTACTTCAGTAACATGATTGCTTATGTTTACCTTGTCAATAACTGATCGGAATAACTTCTCATCTCTGATATTTATTGTCCTATTTAGATTGCATGTCTTAATTATCTTCTTATTTATGTTCTGATATGATAGTTTTAGTTCTTAAGTGAAGCCTCATTTGTGGCACTTGCTCTTTCTGGGATCTGACCCAGCTGGTTTTGCGTGGCCAGATGCCAGAGCAGCTCCAGAGGATCACCCTACCTTCCAGCCAGATGGTGACCACCAGGCGTAACCCTGGCAACGAGTGGGTTTTATTTTTGCTCTCCCACTCTATTGTAAAAATATTCTTTTAAGGCGTTTAGCCGACGAGCACGTGTTAGCTCGGTTGTACTTTACTTACTGTCTGCCTACAGGCTGTAGCATGATTAACAAATCCAAGGGTTGATCATATATGACTGAAACTCTTGCTAGTCTTCACATTTTATATGACTAGCTTCATGATCATCCAAATATGTAATGTACGGGATGCCTTACTATTGTATATTTGGTGCTCTGACATCTTGTAACGGTTATTACTTGCTCGAGATTGAGACAATAGGCTTGTTCATGACCATAAGAGACTGATGGCTTGTAGTTAAACCCTCATGTATCTAGACAGCCGTGACCGTATAGCGAGGTGGGTTGTACTTCAATATACGTAGCTGGCTATGTCCGCCCCCGCTCTTCAGTTTTTTGGTTCTGGGGCGTTACATGGTTTAAGTGGTGGCCCATACAGGTCTTGTAAATCAAGATATGTGAGGGTTTACTGAATAGATGTCTCAATCAGCACTCGTCTTTGATCTCTGCTCGTATCCTCTAAATCTCTAAAATCTTGACCTGACCACATGCTTGTATCTTTGATCTGTCCTGGTCCTTCCTTATTGTTTCCTGTGTCGTCTTCTTCAGCAGTATTGTTCCTGGTCCTACCGATCGGCAAGGCGGAGCACCTCCCGTGGGCCAGCAGCAACCTGGAGATCAAGCCCAGCATTCAGGAGTAGCCTCCAGAGTCATGCCTACTGGGGGTCAAGAGCCACTAGTTCAGCCAGTCCAGCCTGCAGAGCCTGATGATGGCACCTTGGTGGGTCTCATCAGGATATTACTAGCATCTCAAGATCGTCGGGGCGACGCCCTGCACCAGGCAGTACAAGATGCTCTGAGCAGAGGTGGTCATCAAGGTAACAGTGTGGCCAATAGCTTCAAGCGCTTGAACCCTCCTTTCTTTGATGGCAGTGAAGATGCTATTGCTGCAGATGCTTGGCTGCAGAATACAGAAGTGATTCTAGAAGCGGCGAAGACACACGAGAACGAGAAGGTGGCGGTAGTATGCCTACAGTTATTGGATCTTGCCCGCAGCTGGTGGGCGGTACAGGCCATTGGATTAGTAGCTCCTGTTACGTGGACAGTATTCCGAGAAAGATTCTAGACCAAGTACTTTAATGCTGTAGCTCGGTACAATCTACAGACGAGGTTCACCAATCTGAAGCAGATGGGCAGGACGGTCGACGGATATGCGGTCGAGTTTTTGAGACTTAGTCGGTTTACTCCCACCTTGGTAGCGACCGAGTTCGACAGAGCCTAGCGGTTCTAGCAGGGGCTCCATCTAGAGATTTTATTGGCTGTGGAGTAGTTTGAGCATCAGACTTTTGATGCGGTATTAAGAGCAGCCAAGAGGCACGAGTATACCTCCTAGAGGATCGTGGACAGGACCGAAGGTCGGAAGCGATCTCATGGCCACATGAATAAGTCTTCAGCACCAGTCCCGGCAGCTAGGGCTTTGACAATTGGAACCCCGAGGTGGGCGACCTCAGTGACGTTGATTCAACATTCAACCCTGACGAACCCTCAGCAGCAGAAGCAGAAGCACTCTTCCGCAGTGGGATGTTCGCATTACGGAAAGCCAGTACATGTGGTGGCAGAATGTCGCAGGGCGTAGGGATTGTGCCTCGCTTGTGGGGCAGCGGATCACAAGATAGGATCCTGCCCGAATAGGGTTAGTTCATCATCGTCCAACCTTACTAGTCCTTCGGTGAGAGGACCAGCACCAGTCTAGCAACAACAACAGTATCAGCCTCAGAGGCCATTGCCGACGCAGGCACAAGCCTTCCAGCAGCAATACCCCCAACAGTATGCACAAGCCCAAGTCCTGATTCAGAGCAGACGGAGGGGTTTTCAGCAGAGGGGACCCACACCCAGAGGACATGGTCAGTTGATGGCGATGACCGTAGAAGAAGGATTGGCACCAGGTGAGGTAGTGGCAGGTACTATTCTCATCAACTCCTTCCCAGCATCAGCGTTATTTGATTCTGGTGCATCGCATTCATTCATGTCTATACGATTCGCGACACGGATAGGACTGGAGCCCGAGTCATTATCAGTAAGGCTCAATATACTTACTGGTAACGGTCTTGTGGGAGTAGATAGAGTATTTTTCTCTTGTCGGATCGTAGTTAGTGGTAGAGAGTTCTCCGCTAGATTGATAGAGTTTCCAATGGCCGATTATGATGTGGTCTTAGGGACGGATTGGTTAAGGAACCAGTATGCTAGGATAGACTGCCATGTTGGCAGGGTTGTTTTTAGCATTCCAGGCAAGCTAGAGTTTTTCTTTTTCCCGAGGCGAAGTTGAACCTTTTCCTCCAGTATTGCGGATGGCAGTAGCAGCAGTACAGTTACACCGGATAGTCAAAAAGTTTCCAAATGTTTTCCCAGAAGAGCTTCCAGGAATACCGCCAGAGCGAGAGATCGAGTTTACTATCGACTTGATCCCAGAGACAGCCCCAGTGTCGGAGAGAGTCTACAGGATGGCGCCGTCAGAGTTAGAGATATTGTACAAGATAATTTAAGAACTCAGGACCAAGAGATTCATTCATACAAGTAGATCGCCATGGGGAACCCCGATGCTTCTTGTGAAAAAGAAGGATGGTACGTCCAGATTATGTATAGATTATCGTACCTTGAACTCAGTGACAATCAAGAACAGATACCCTCTTCCGAGGATAGATGACTTGTTTGATCAACTCAAAGGGGCAGCAGTATTCTCGAAGATTGACTTGCGGTCAGGATACCATCAGATCAGAGTCAGAGAGCAGGACATCCCGAAGACAACTTTCAGATCTAGATATGGACATTGGGAGTTCCATGTTATACCATTTGGAGCAACCAATGCGCCGGCTATATTCATGGACCTCATGAATTGTATCTTTATGCCTTGTTTGGATCAATTCGTGATTGTGTTCCTAGACGACATCCTGGTCTACAACAAGAGTGAAGCGGAGCATGAGCAACATCTCAGAGTTGTCCTCCAGATTCTCAGAGAGCACCAATTGTATGCGAAGTTCAGTAAATGCAAGTTCTGGCTCGATCGCATTTTGTACTTGGGTCATATCATCACCAGAGGAGAAGTAGAAGTGGATCCCCAGAAGATCATGGCTATTGAGACATGGCCATTACCTAGCACAGTTGTAGAAGTTCGCAGTTTTCTTGGCTTGGCCGGCTACTACCGGGAATTTGTTTCAGACTTTGCTCGGATTTCAGCGCCATTGGCCCAGTTGACCCGCAAGGATGTACAGTTTGCTTGGACAGCAAAATGTCAGGATTCTTTTCAAAAGTTGAAGCGAGGTTTGATGACAGCGCCCATTCTTACGCTTCCAGATGGGACCGGGGGATTCTCAG
Source organism: Iris pallida (assembly GCA_029216955.1). Lineage (NCBI taxonomy): Eukaryota > Viridiplantae > Streptophyta > Magnoliopsida > Asparagales > Iridaceae > Iris > Iris pallida. Next base: position 14,619,072 of record JANAVB010025800.1, read on the forward strand.
TGTATTGTGATGCTTCAGGCAGAGGTTTAGGATGTGTTTTGATGCAGCATGGGAAGGTAATAGCTTATGCGTCATGTCAACTTCGTGATCATGAGAGGAATTACCCAACCCATGACGTGGAGTTGGCAGTAGTAGTGTTTGCACTTAAGGTTTGGAGACACTACTTGTATGGAGATAGGGTGGAGATTTTCATCGACCACAAGAGCCTGAAGTATGTATTTACTCAGAAGGATCTTAACATGCGTCAGAGGAGATGGCTAGAGCTGCTTGTGGATTATAACATCAACCTGCAGTATCATCCTGGGAAGGCCAACGTCGTTGCAGATGCATTGAGAAGGAGAGCCGGAGTTTATTTTCCAACAGCGCAACCAGAGTTATTAGCAGATCTTTAGAAGATGGGTATAGAATTTGTCATTCCTACCAATATGGCATTGATGGCCAGCCTACAAGTTCAGTCCACTATAGTCGAAAGGATCCGGATGGCACAGTCAACAGATTCCAAGCTTCAGCGACTCAGAGCAGAGTGTGTAGCAGGACGAAGACCAGAGTTATGTATTCATGAAGATGGTATACTTCGATAGGGTAAGCGTCTTTGTGTACCCAGTGGAGATATCAGACAGGAAGTCATGGCAGAAGCTCACAGTTCGCAGTATTCCATTCATCCCGGTGGTATAAAGATATACCGTAATATCCGTCAGCACTTTTGGTGGAATGGCATAAAGAGGGAGACAGCCCGGTTTGTCTTTCGGTGTTTGGTTTGCCAACAAGTTAAAGCTTAGCATCAGAGATCGGCTGGACTTCTTCAGCCCTTGCCGATTCCAGAATAGAAATGAGAGCATATAACCATGGATTTCGTGACTGGATTACCTAGGTCCCCGGCCGGTAGAGATACTATTTGGGTTATTATAGACAGGCTCACGAAAGTGGCTCACTTTCTTCCGTTCAGAGTTGGTCAGTCGACGACTCAGCTAGCAGAGATGTACCTCAGGAAGATCGTCATATTTTATGGTGTACCAGTCAGTATCACCTCGGATAGAGATTCAATATTTACGTCGCACTTTTGGTGCAGTCTGCAAGAAAGTTTGGGAACTCACCTCCAGTTCAGCTCAGCTTATTATCCGCAGACAGATGTTCAGTCAGAGCGTACCATACGAATCTTAGAAGATATGTTGAGATCTTGTACACTCGACTTCGGTGGTTCGTGGGAAGATCACCTGCACCTGGTGGAGTTCTCGTACAACAACAGTTTCCAAGCCAGTATCCAGATGGCACCGTTCGAGGCACTGTATGGTAGGAAGTACAGATCCCCGCTAGTATGGGATGATGTCGAAGAGAGGCAGATGCTCGGTCCGAAAATGATTACTCAGACAGTTGAGGTGATCAGAAGAGTCAGAGATCATTGTAGGATGTGGAAAATTATGACACGCTGTCATTTTCATCCATACGCTTAAAGACAGATGTCAGTTGAAGCCATACGCTCATTCAAAAGCCATACGCTCAGTAAATATTTTATTATTTATTGAAGTGACAGCACAGCATATGTTTAAATGAGGAATGAATCTGACACTTCATCTTTTGTGCAAAGACAGCTGTCACGAGAAAAGTAACCGTCGTATAGGTTTTCGAAGAGTCGATTTTGTCTTTTACGAGGACAACTCAGCAGCCTTCATAAATACAAAAGCCATCATTACTGTCAGTTTTGACAGTCTGTCAGCCATCAAATCCGCAGTCACGACGCTCGAGAAGATTTTGTCAGTTATGGGAAGATATGGTGTACCAAAGAAGATTGATGATAGCCACGTGGCCACTTCTCCAGTGAGCGTATCAACCTCACATGACTCCTTCTTTACCCAGTCAAGTGAGCGTATCGACCTCACATGATTCCTTGCTAACCAAGTGAGCGTATGGACCTCACATGATTCCTTGCTAACCAAGCGAGCGTATGACCTCACATGACTCCTTGCCCATAAAGTGAGCGTATGGATTTCCTATGGCACTACGCTGTCCAAGTCAGCGTATAACTCTTCTTCAACGAGGCAGCGTATTACAGCAACCATATCCAGGATTACAGTCAACACACGTTCTCACATGTCCTGTACCAGTTATCCACTTCTCTAGAAGTTATGCAACGTGGCATCCAGGCCATCAATCTCTCCTGAACATGCTCCACTACTTTCAACCGCACGCTAATGTGTCTCCATCAGAATTCGCCATGCGTCCCTGCAGTTATGCACACGTCAAGTAACTACCTGAGCGTATGCTTAAGGACAGTTATCCTGAACTCTATAAAAAAGAGTTTCTTCATCTTCATTGGGGACTACAAGTCATTTTCAGAGAGAACAGAGAGATTACCCAGTTGCTGTCCAAGTTCTTCGAAGTTCGAGTTTTCTTCATCGCATCGTCCAAGGGATAAAGTAATCGTCTTCTAGATTAGATTCCTACAGTTGTAATTTTCTCAGATACAAAATAAATAAAGTGAATTTATTTATGGAAAACAAATTGGCGACTCTGCTGGGGAAAGTTGTCTCCTCCAATGAGACTCAATGCGATACTTCGTCGATCGGCTTGACGAAGAAGACGATGGTTGTACAATTCGACCAATCGGCTTATGAAGAAATGCTCAAGGCGAAGGAGGGCCGCACTGCTTCCTCCGCTCTTCCTGTTGCCAAGAAGAAGGGACACTCCATCTATGTCCCTAAGTCTTCTGCAGCAGCCCGAGATGTTCCTGTCACTTCTCACGTTGACAAGAACACATCTTCAACTTCCATGAAGCACACTTCGGCTTCTCGGAACACGACAACAGTGGCTTCTCCTAGTCACACTGACAAAGTTGGTTCTTTAACCAAGTCAGCGTGTACAAGGAAAACCATCTCTGGACATGTCAAGGTCCCTTCTCCCTCTATTCTTACGACAGCAGTCGGTTCTTTAGCCATTGATGACTCTGGGCGTATGGCATTCAAAGGGCAGCGTACGGCAAAGGCAGCGTACAAAAGCCAACATCAGGCAGCGTACGCTGAGCCAAAGCCAGTGTATGCTAATAAAAAGGCAGCGTATGACCAGAAGTCCAAACTGAAGTCAGCGTATGCTAACAAATACAGTCCTTTGACTGTTTCTGAAAATCAGATTGGGGGTTCTCTTCCACAGAACATACAAATGATTCCCCCTCAACTTGCACATCTTGTGCCAACCAAAGAGAAAGACTCTTTAGTCAACTCCTCTACTCCTAAGGTCTTTACCTCTGGAGTTAATTTGACTAGTACTCTTACTAGATCAAACAATGGAAAATGCCTTTTGGCTAATTCCTCCAAAGATGGATTATTACCGACTCCTAGTCGGAATAATACTCATCTTCCTTCTCTCAAAATTTCTCGGTCTGGGAAAGGCAAATTACAAGTATCCAAGACTGATATCAAAGTCAAATCTCCTACGGATCTTCGTAATAAGCTTAATCAGAATCGGTTCGGTTCCACTGAGACAAGTATATTAGACCCTGATGCAGAATATGCCAAGAACTATGTGGCTCAAATTAATCAGTCTTTATACACTCAAGAACCAAGAAGACAGAAGAACAAAAGACAAGTTTCTACACAGAAACTATCTTCAAATACTTCCCAATCTGTTCCTACAGATCTCCGAGAATATTTGCAAAATAAACAGAGAATTGACACTCCATCTGGCTATGACATTGCCCATATTCGCCATAAAAAGCATGGTTGTGACTTCCAATCTCGGGTTGTCATCCAATGTTGTTGTTCACCAAAAAGACAATCTATTTTCGAACGGATTCAATATGAACCAATGTTGGATGAAGATGAACCTCTTTATGCTTCTGTCAACATGACTTCCAGAAATATTGGGGGTAGCATACGGTCTGATGCTATATCAGACTCTGAAGATGGTGTTTATCTCGGCACTCGATCCAGGACCGGAGCCTTGACCAGAGCCTCTTCTTCTTCTCATCCAAGTGGTAATCCGGAGATCACAGAAGACTTCCTTGGAGAGTCCAATTTTCCAGTATTGACTCCTGTAAAAAGCCCTGGGAAAGATACTGATTCACACAGTGATGATTCAGAACAGACTGTTTCATCATCTATTCCTCGAATGATTACCACTTACATGGCAGAAAGTGATCATGAACCTTCGACTAGCAATGAGGCTCATGAACAGAGGATTTCTTCTTTAGAACAACAATTGCGAGCTATGGCAGATACATTGAGTGCTATGCACACTCTAATGCAGGCTCAACAACAGACAGCACCACCAGTGGTATTGAATACCCCTGTGTCATATTCTTATTATTATTATTAATATGATATCTATTATTATTATCAATTTTTATTTACTTCAAAAAAAAAGTATAAATAATAAAATAATAAATTTATTTTTGAACTTTTCATAGCATGACACATGTCATACACTAGAAGAATGGAGAAGTGTACACCTCACCACTCCCATTTATTTCCTTTCCCTCCCCCACACACAAAACACACACCAACACCACCAGCACACTCACCCCCCCTTTTCCCGATTTATACACACCCACACACACTAAAGAGAGAGGAAAGAAAAAGAAAAAAAAAAACAATCAAACACACCCACACCCGACCGCCCCCTTGCCCCTCTCCTTGCTGCCGCTGCCCGCTGCCGCTGCCGCCGCCCGCTGCCGCCGCCCGCCGCCCGCTGCCGCCGCCGGCCGCCCCCCCCGGTCACCACCTCCTCCTCCACTCCCTCTTCACCTCCTTCCCCTCTACTCCAACTTCCCAAGAAGGGAACCCTAGGTAAATTTTCCCCTCTTCTTCCTCAATTCCTATGTTTTAGTTCAATTCCAAACTAAGTTAGGTCACTAACAAAGTAATTTGTGCTTTTGGGTTCCAACTAGGGTTTGTGAAGAAATTTGGATCATTCCCAACCCAAGGCAAGTCCTCATCCTCTTCTTCTTCTCAAGTTCTTCCATTTAGGCTAATGGAAATTTTATTTATCCCTTTATTTTCATACTAAAATTCTGAAATTGTAGTTCATAAATAAATTGGTAATACCAGAAAGTTGAAGTATATGGTTAATCTTCCAAAAGAATCTGAAAGTTTATATCATAAGATTTGAAAATGTAATTTAGGAATAATATGTCTGAATTTTTGGTTAGTTACAATTCTGAATTTAATAATATTTAAATTAAGTCATGATATATTAAAACTGTTGCAAACACTAATTTCTAGTAAATATTTAATTTGACATGAACAAAAGTATTAAATGGTATGATATTTCGGACAAGTGAATAATCGAATAGACACAAAGTAGAGAAATTAATTTTGAACACGGACTTTGGACATGCGATTTATGGACATGAACTATTGGACTCTCCATGAACAAAACAAACACAAATGAACGTACGGGACTCTCCCATGGTAAGTGGTCATAAGAATTTTGGAACTGAAAAACTGGAACATACGCCGGAAAGGTAAAAAAAAGGACCCTGTTTCTCTCTACTCACTATGTAGTTATTCAACTTTGTGTATATCTATAGTTAGAATTAATTCCCGTCTATTTCTTTTATTTTCTTGCTCCATGCAATTATTATGAAAGGATATCATTTGATTTAAATTCCGTCTTACTATACATATATACATACATATATATATATATATATCTACATCCATATATATGTACATACATATACATATATATATACTTATATATATAAAGATATATGTCTACATACAAATATATGTACATACATATACATATATATATATATACATATATATATATATATATATATATATATATATATATATATATATATATATATATATATATATATATACATACATATATGTATACATACATACATATATATATAGATATCTCTTTATACATATATATCTACATATATATATAAATATACATACATATAATACATATACATACCTGTACACATATAGTTATATATAAAGTCTTGCATAGATGGAAGAATTTTGCTCTATGCGACAAATTGCAAAGCTAATAACAAACCGCAAATTGAATTATTGCTAAAGGAAAGGAAATCAATGCTTGCTCAGGTATAAATCTCCAATTCCTTTTGTACTTTATTTCCTGCGTGATTCCGGTGTTGAGAGTTGCTCCACCGAAGGGGTCGGCGAGCCCAATTATTATTTGCGTGGTTCCGGTGTTGAGAGTTGCTCCACCGAAGGGGTCGGCGAGCCCAATTATTATTTGCGTGGTTCCGGTGTTGAGAGTTGCTCCACCGAAGGGGTCGGCGAGCCCATATTTTTCTTATCATTTATATATGTTTTCGGTAAATTTTCGGGGCTCCTAAATACAAAGGAGACTCTGCCAAAATTTTTGAGAAATTCTAGAGATAGTCAAATTTCTGACCTTCGAAAATTTTTGAAAGTTTCATATATAGGAAGCATTGGGCGGGGAGAACAACTGAATATTCCTAGATATCCCGTAACATAATAACAATAAAAGCTGATCAGTATTTCGGAAATCCGTACTTCTATTTTCAAATAGAGAGTACTAGCCCAAGGGAGGCTCGGAAATCAATTCATCTATTTCGACAGTAACATCAAATAGATGTTTAGCCCAAGGGAGGCTCGGAATTCACAGCCTGATCCCAGGTTAACGGGATTGTTCACGGGAAGCATCTAGAGAATTATTCAGATTATTGTTCTCAATTGCATTAGATTTCATCTTACTCCAAGGGTAACTCATACCTACTTTAGGTAGGCAGTTTGCTCAAGGGAAGCAAATCTTACAGAAAGCTCAAGGGAAGCTCGGAAATCTCACAATCCCTGGAGTAGGATGATGATTACATGTGTCATTTTAGTAAAATTAAGGGCATATATATATATATTTATATACATACACATATGCAGTTGCACAAGTCTTTTTAAAGAAAATCGCATATTTCAATTTTATTTATTTATATTTCATCGCCCTTGACCGAGGACTTGCTTGTCGTTTCTAAACGACCTAGTTTTGTTCACTAGGTGAAGAAGAAGACGTCTCTGCTGAAGTATCGCCGCAATACCTCAAGGAGTGAACCATTGCTTATAGCTAGGACGAGTACTTCTCAGTCATTATGCAATTTGCTTTTGTAATAAATCTGTATAAGAATTGTTGGAAAAGTTCCCTGTACCATATGCTTAATGTTATGAAATTCTGGTATTTTCCATTTTTGCTGATATTACGGGCGACAATCGCAATTTTCGGTGCGTAGCCTGGAGATGTGTTTCTGACGTCACCCTTCCATCTGGGAAGCGGGACGTGACACGTCTTTTAGTGGTGGCCCATGCAGGTCAGCAAAATGGAAAATACGAGGAATGGAACCTAGGTATACATAGACATAAGGTTCTAGACATTCATAACCACCATGCCTTAGAAGTTATTAAGAAGACAGTATAAGTAGTTAGTAGCCTCTTCCTTTACAATTTCCTCTCTAAAATCTTAGTCTTAGAGGTACTAATCTAAGAAATTCCTGGTGTAGATCATGTCACGGTTCGTACCCTTTGCAAGGTTAGGAAATGGCATCCACTGCCTAGACGAGTATTATGCATTTGTAAGAAAGATGTGGCACGTAGCGCCAAAAGGGATGATAGAAGCCTATGGGGTCCACTATGAATTGAAATATCCAGTAGTGACAGACATAGACGACGAAAGAAAGGAGTACTATAACTCAGTGCACTACTACATCCTGATCAAGGCGGAACCCTCTGGAGACCCAGGAACTGACCGTAACGGCACCTTAGAAGAATGGCTGCAGACTCACCCCGACGTGAAGATTCACAATATAAGGAAGATGTGGATTTAGGGTCACTAAGTATAATTAATATATGAATGTAAGTATATAAAGAGTGCAAGTAGGCATAAAGGAGTATGAACTTATAAATGATATGTAAATGTCTGACATATATATGTCTTGAATATAGTTAGAATGCAACCTACCAAATATGTAAGTCCTGAGGCTTATTGTACTATAAAGATGTATAAAAATATGCCTTTTCTAAATTCATATATTTCCTATAGGTAATTCTTACTTAAGGATATAATGAGTATAGGTATGGATCTATTCATGTCCAGCTTAGAATGGGATGGAAGTGATTACTCCCTATATCTATACCAACGGTATGCTAGAACCATGTGGAGCGCACCCGATTGGTACGACGTGCATGTCTACCAGATATTCTATGGAGTCAGGCGTCCCATCATCCGAGACATCGAGGATGGCGCTGAAGTTGATTTTGAGAATATCACATATTGCCTCTATGTTCGGGATCCAAATCGCTTCTATATTGCACTGCATGGTTATGAGGGAACCCTAGAAGGCTTTGAAAGATTACATCCAGAAGTAGAAATCCTTGCTGAAGACAGAGTTCTCATTGAGGCAGTAGAATAGGAAGCTGAAACCTGTACAAGTGAAGAAGAAGGTCTTTTGTCAGTTGTACTATATGTTGGATATGTACAAGTATAGAGTAAAATAGATCACCATGTCACATTTTGGGAGGAATGGGTGACATGAGTAGATGTAGTACAAAAAAAAAGAGGGGGGATAAAGTAGATGTGAAATGAGGTGGAGGTATCATTTTGTACCACTCTCATTCAAAAATGAAATATAAATGTGGTTGTAAATACACTTGTGTTATAGATAAAACATTTCGGATGATTCCCTAAGAATTGCATTTTTAATTTCAGGATATGGACAACCACGATCGGCAAATTAATACGTCCCCGCAGGAACCAACTGTAGCCGACATGTTTAAGCTATTCCAGCAATTATTGGAGTCTAATAGTCAACAAGCCCATGCTGCTCAGGCTACCAATACTACAATATTGGAGCAAATGCAGAACTCCAATAATACAAGGGACAGAGCCTTAAAAGACTTCAGGGATCTAAAGCCGCCTAAGTTTCAGGGGACTGAGAACGCAATAGAAGCAGGACAATGGCTGAAAACCATCGAGGGTCTAATGAAGGCTGCAAAGCTTCGACCTGAGGACATGGTGCCAGCAATTCGCATCCAGTTAGAAGACATCGCTGGATATTGGTGGAGTGCTGAATATCCGGAAGACTCTGATGAAGATATGACATGGGCGGAATTCAAGAAGAAATTTGAAGAAAGATTCTATCCTAAATCAGCGCGGATAGAATTAGAGCGACAATTTAATTACCTCAAACAAGGAAGACGCACCGTTGATGAGTATGCTGTAGAATTTTCCAGACTCAGTCGATTCGCCCCTCACATGATAGCTGATGAAGAAACAAAAATTTCTAGGTTCTTGGAAGGGCTTGGGACCCAATTGAAAAGTAGGGTCGCGTCCTATCGGTGCCAGACCTTTTCTGAAGTAACAGAAGCTGCTCGAGACCAAGAAAGGATACTGAAAGAAGAACAACCTTTCCGGTCTCCACAACCTAAGAGGAGTTTTGAGGAGGGGGCATCCTCCAAGAATCATTGGCAGGGACCACCTAAGCGTCCGCAGAATGGCAACCCAGACAAATTCATTATCTGCGACTACTGCCGGAAGCCAGGACATAAAAGAAATGTATGTAGGAGAAGATTGGGACTTTGTCTAAAGTGCGGAGCAGGAAACCATTCGACCGGTCAGTGCCCTCAGCTGCCTGTGATTGGAGCAATCCCACAAGGCTTCAACCCGGGTTACCGACCGTTATTTCAGGAGACTAAACCACGACCGATGATTCAGGCACCACCACAAGCTGTCAGAACCAATGGAAATCAGCAAAGGCCGCCCTATGCCCCTCAGGCATATCAGTTCCAACAAGCACAACGGGCGATTCAAGCTCAGAATAATAATAATAAGAAGAGAAATAGGCAAGGCCAAGCGCTCGTAATGGGAGCTGAAGATGCAAGTATTCCAGGAGAAGTGGTTTCAGGTACTATTCTAGTTTCCTCATATCCAGCTTCAGTATTATTTGATTCCGGGGCCACCCATTCATTTATAGCATCTTCCTTTATATCACAACGTGAGATAGATTCTCAACCTCTAACTAAACCATTAAGAGTCCTCACGGGAAATGGGGTAGTAGAAGTTAGTCGAGTATGTAGTAAATGCCCCATAAAACTGGGTGGAGGAGCTTTTCGTACCCGGTTACTTGTCTTTCCGACAAGCAATTATGATGTAATATTGGGTATGGATTGGCTGACTGCAACTTTAGCTAATATAGACTGTGGACAGGGGAAAATTTTATTCCAACTCCCTGACGGAGAGTCATATGAGTTTGTAAGGGACCAGAATGAATTCAATGCAGATGAATTAGCGAAATTTGAGTTACCCGTAATGTTACATGGATCAACAGAGCAGATATTTCCAAGGGTAGTAGAAGAATTCAAGGATGTGTTTCCAGAAGAATTGCCAGGACTACCTCCAGATAGAGCCGTAGAATTCTCTATAGATCTAATACCAGGGGCTGCACCCATAGCCAAAAAGATATACCCAATGAACAAAGAGGAGCTAGCTGAGTTAAATAAACAAATAAAGGAATTGTTATCAAAGGGATTTATTCAGCCTAGTGCTTCACCATGGGGTGCACCAGTATTATTTGTGAAAAAGAAAGATGGTACCTTACGCCTGGTAATTGACTATAGGGCCTTGAATGAGGTTACCATCAAGAATAAATATCCCTTACCTAGGATTGATCAACTGTTTGATCAGTTAGGAGAGGCAAGGGTATTTTCAAAAATTGATTTAAGATCTGGATACCATCAGGTAAAGGTGAAAAAAGAAGACATTCCAAAAACTGCATTTAGGACTCGGTATGGGCATTACGAATTCTTAGTTATGCCATTCGGGTTAACAAATGCACCAGCTATATTTATGGACCTGATGAATCGAATATTTTATCAATATCTGGATAAATTTGTGATTGTATTCATTGATGACATTCTTATATACTCCAAAAGTGAAGAGGAGCATGAAAAACACTTGAGGATAGTATTGCAAACCCTACGGGAAGAACAATTATATGCCAAGCTTAGTAAATGTGAATTTTGGCTGGATCAAATACCATTTCTAGGGCATATTGTCAGTGGAGAAGGTATCTCGGTAGATCCGAAGAAAATAGAAGCAGTTAAGTCTTGGCCAACACCAAAGTCCGTAGCAGAAGTCAGAAGCTTTTTAGGACTAGCTGGTTACTATCGAAGATTCGTGGAAAATTTCTCAAGGATTGCAGAACCTTTAACCCGTCTTACCCGGAAGGAAGAAAAATTTATCTGGACGGAAAAATGTCAAGCAGCATTTGATGAGTTAAAGGAAAGGTTAATTACAGCCCCAATACTAGCATTACCATCTGGTTCAGGTGGATATGAAATATATAGTGATGCATCAGGCAAAGGCCTGGGGTGTGTACTAATGCAACATGGAAGAGTCATAGCATATGCATCTCGACAGCTGAAGACACATGAAAGAAATTATCCAACACATGACCTTGAACTTGCTGCTGTAGTATTTGCCCTTAAGCTATGGAGACATTATTTATATGGGGAGAGAATTAAAATATATACAGACCACAAAAGCTTAAAATATGTCTTCACACAAAAAGAAATCAATATGAGACAAAGACGATGGCTAGAATTGCTGAAAGACTTTGATATGGAGCTAGAATATCATCCAGGAAAAGCCAATAAGGTGGCTGATGCTCTGAGTAGAAGACCCGAAGCTTTCCTTATAAATATACCTAAGGAAATCCTCGAGGATCTAAGAAAAATGGGAATTGAAGTAGTATGCCCGGTAACTGATAGGATATGGCAAAATTTACAAATACAATCCTCCTTAATAGATAGAATTAAAGAAGGACAGCAAAATGATTCAAAATTGCAGAAACTTTGGAAACAAACGGAGGCAGGACTCCAGACCGGGATAAGGAAGCATCCGGATGGATCGCTAAGATTCGGAGATCGATTATGTGTGCCCAGTGGAGATTTGAGAACAGAGGTCATGTCTGAAGCTCATAGTTCGTAATATTCCATTCATCCAGGCAGCACTAAGATGTATAGAGACTTAAAACAGACATTTTGGTGGCATGGAATGAAGAGAGAAATCGCCAGGTTTGTATCTAAATGTCTTGTGTGCCAACAAGTGAAAGCAGAACATCAGAGGACAGCAGGACTTCTCCAACCATTACCTATCCCCGAGTGGAAATGGGAGCATCTTACCATAGATTTTGTGACAGGACTGCCTAGGACCCAAAGGGGTAATAATGCTATTTGGGTCATTGTAGATAGACTCACTAAGTCCGCTCGATTTCTTCCTTTTCGAGTAGGACAATCAACAGAAGTACTAGCAGATATGTATTTGAAGCAGATTGTGAGTCAGCATGGGGTACCCGTAAGTATAGTGTCAGATAGGGATACCAGGTTTACTTCACATTTCTGGAGAAGTTTGCAGAAAAATCTTGGCACCCAGTTGAAATATAGCTCCGCTTACCATCCCCAAACAGACGGCCAGTCTGAAAGAACAATTCAGACCTTAGAAGACATGCTGAGAGCTTGTACCTTAGATTTTGGGGGAGCTTGGGATGATCATCTACATCTGGTGGAATTTTCATATAACAACAGTTATCATGATAGTATCAAAATGGCTCCTTTTGAAGCACTGTATGGTAGAAAGTGCAGATCGCCGGTATGCTGGACCGACGTAGGAGAAAGACAGTTGTTAGGACCAGAACTGGTGACACAAACTGTGGATATAGTCAAGGCAATAAAAAGTCACTTGCAAGCAGCCCAGGATAGACAGAAGATGTGGGCTGATAAGCATCGAAGAATACTGGAATTTCAACCTGGAGATCATGTCTTTCTGAAAATCTCACCAACCAAGGGAACAATCAGATTTGGGACCAGAGGAAAACTGAGTCCGAGATACATTGGGCCCTTCGACATATTGGAGAAAGTAGGGAATGTATCATATCGGCTTGCCTTACCCCCAACACTAGAGGGAGTTCACAATGTATTCCATGTTTCTCAATTACGAAGATATGTGCCTGATCCAAGCCATATACTCGATCATTCAGAAATTACCATCGGACCTACACTACGGATCGAACAGAGACCCGTCGGGATCTTGGATCGAAAAGAAAAGGTACTCCGCAATCGGGTCATTCCACTAGTACGAGTCGCGTGGAGCAAGGATTCGCCTGGAGATTCAACTTGGGAAAAAGAAGAAGACATGCGGAAGCAATATCCGTATCTATTTTCCTAATCCAGGTTAGCAATCAATCGTTGTACTAATTATTTCAAATTCCGAGGACGGAATTTTTCTAAGGGGAGTAGACTTGTCATATTCTTATTATTATTATTAATATGATATCTATTATTATTATCAATTTTTATTTACTTCAAAAAAAAAGTATAAATAATAAAATAATAAATTTATTTTTGAACTTTTCATAGCATGACACATGTCATACACTAGAAGAATGGAGAAGTGTACACCTCACCACTCCCATTTATTTCCTTTCCCTCCCCCACACACAAAACACACACCAACACCACCAGCACACTCACCCCCCCTTTTCCCTATTTATACACACCCACACACACTAAAGAGAGAGGAAAGAAAAAGAAAAAAAAAACAATCAAACACACCCACACCCGACCGCCCCCTTGCCCCTCTCCTTGCTGCCGCTGCCCGCTGCCGCTGCCCGCTGCCGCTGCCGCCGCCCGCCGCCCGCTGCCGCCGCCGGCCGCCCCCCCCGGTCACCACCTCCTCCTCCACTCCCTCTTCACCTCATTCCCCTCTACTCCAACTTCCCAAGAAGGGAACCCTAGGTAAATTTTCCCCTCTTCTTCCTCAATTCCTATGTTTTAGTTCAATTCCAAACTAAGTTAGGTCACTAACAAAGTAATTTGTGCTTTTGGGTTCCAACTAGGGTTTGTGAAGAAATTTGGATCATTCCCAACCCAAGGCAAGTCCTCATCCTCTTCTTCTTCTCAAGTTCTTCCATTTAGGCTAATGGAAATTTTATTTATCCCTTTATTTTCATACTAAAATTCTGAAATTGTAGTTCATAAATAAATTGGTAATACCAGAAAGTTGAAGCATATGGTTAATCTTCCAAAAGAATCTGAAAGTTTATATCATAAGATTTGAAAATGTAATTTAGGAATAATATGTCTGAATTTTTGGTTAGTTACAATTCTGAATTTAATAATATTTAAATTAAGTCATGATATATTAAAACTGTTGCAAACACTAATTTCTAGTAAATATTTAATTTGACATGAACAAAAGTATTAAATGGTATGATATTTCGGACAAGTGAATAATCGAATAGACACAAAGTAGAGAAATTAATTTTGAACACGGACTTTGGACATGCGATTTATGGACATGAACTATTGGACTCTCCATGAACAAAACAAACACAAATGAACGTACGGGACTCTCCCATGGTAAGTGGTCATAAGAATTTTGGAACTGAAAAACTGGAACATACGCCGGAAAGGTAAAAAAAAGGACCCTGTTTCTCTCTACTCACTATGTAGTTATTCAACTTTGTGTATATCTATAGTTAGAATTAATTCCCGTCTATTTCTTTTATTTTCTTGCTCCATGCAATTATTATGAAAGGATATCATTTGATTTAAATTCCGTCTTACTATACATATATATACATACATATATATATATATATATATCTACATCCATATATATGTACATACATATATATATATACTTATATATATAAAGATATATGTCTACATACAAATATATGTACATACATATACATATATATATATATACACATATATATATATATATATATATATATATATATATATATATATATATATATATATATATATATATATATATATATATATATATATATATATATATATACATACATATATGTATACATACATACATATATATATAGATATCTCTTTATACATATATATCTACATATATATATAAATATACATACATATAATACATATACATACCTGTACACATATAGTTATATATAAAGTCTTGCATAGATGGAAGAATTTTGCTCTATGCAACAAATTGCAAAGCTAATAACAAACCGCAAATTGAATTATTGCTAAAGGAAAGGAAATCAATGCTTGCTCAGGTATAAATCTCCAATTCCTTTTGTACTTTATTTCCTGCGTGATTCCGGTGTTGAGAGTTGCTCCACCGAAGGGGTCGGCGAGCCCAATTATTATTTGCGTGGTTCCGGTGTTGAGAGTTGCTCCACCGAAGGGGTCGGCGAGCCCAATTATTATTTGCGTGGTTCCGGTGTTGAGAGTTGCTCCACCGAAGGGGTCGGCGAGCCCATATTTTTCTTATCATTTATATATGTTTTCGGTAAATTTTCGGGGCTCCTAAATACAAAGGAGACTCTGCCAAAATTTTTGAGAAATTCTAGAGATAGTCAAATTTCTGACCTTCGGAAATTTTTGAAAGTTTCATATATAGGAAGCATTGGGCGGGGAGAACAACTGAATATTCCTAGATATCCCGTAACATAATAACAATAAAAGCTGATCAGTATTTCGGAAATCCGTACTTCTATTTTCAAATAGAGAGTACTAGCCCAAGGGAGGCTCGGAAATCAATTCATCTATTTCGACAGTAACATCAAATAGATGTTTAGCCCAAGGGAGGCTCGGAATTCACAGCCTGATCCCAGGTTAACGGGATTGTTCACGGGAAGCATCTAGAGAATTATTCAGATTATTGTTCTCAATTGCATTAGATTTCATCTTACTCCAAGGGTAACTCATACCTACTTTAGGTAGGCAGTTTGCTCAAGGGAAGCAAATCTTACAGAAAGCTCAAGGGAAGCTCGGAAATCTCACAATCCCTGGAGTAGGATGATGATTACATGTGTCATTTTAGTAAAATTAAGGGCATATATATATATATTTATATACATACACATATGCAGTTGCACAAGTCTTTTTAAAGAAAATCGCATATTTCAATTTTATTTATTTATATTTCATCGCCCTTGACCGAGGACTTGCTTGTCGTTTCTAAACGACCTAGTTTTGTTCACTAGGTGAAGAAGAAGACGTCTCTGCTGAAGTATCGCCGCAATACCTCAAGGAGTGAACCATTGCTTATAGCTAGGACGAGTACTTCTCAGTCATTATGCAATTTGCTTTTGTAATAAATCTGTATAAGAATTGTTGGAAAAGTTCCCTGTACCATATGCTTAATGTTATGAAATTCTGGTATTTTCCATTTTTGCTGATATTACGGGCGACAATCGCAATTTTCGGTGCGTAGCCTGGAGATGTGTTTCTGACGTCACCCTTCCATCTGGAAAGCGGGACGTGACACCCTGTTGTTCCAAATCCCGAACCCTCTACTATTCCGGGGGTACAATCTAATGTTCCTGTACAAACCACACCAAGTCACTCTGGAGCTGGGGGTGGTACATATGCTGCAGTCCCTCCTCCCAATTACACTCTACAAGCCACAACTCCACAATCTTCGGGAGTTGTCTCTGAAGAATTGAAGAATCTCAAAACTCAATTCGAGGCATTCAAACAGAAGGATGGTTTACAAAGGTTAGGCATCAAACAGCCTTATCCGATAGAATGGAAGCAGGTATCGTATCCACCAAAATACAAACCTCCGACCATCTCTTTCTATGATGGGACAACCTCTCCAAGTCAGTTTATTAATCATTTTGAAGTAATGACTGATCAACTGCAACCAAGTGACGCTCTCCTTACTCGGGTGTTCATTGGATGTCTCAAAGGAACGGCTTATGAATGGTATAGAAGTCTCCCTGATGGGTGCATTACCTCATTTGCCGGTTTTAAGCAAATGTTCCTTGAACGATTCTACGAAGGGCTCAATGATATGACCATATCGGCCCTCATAAGAATTAAACAGAAGAATAATGAGACCACTGAGGAATTCATTGAGAGATTCAGAAGAGAAGCCCTCAAAATGCCTCTTGGAACTCCCGATGCTGTTACGATCGACACTTGCAAGTCGAACCTCTTACCAATTATTAGCATGTGGACAGGATCCACTCAGTTCCAAGATTGGCCTTCATTCATCGTCAGTGCCAAGGCTGCCGAGGTCAGTGCTGAGACCTTCAAGGGTCTGGGGGTACAAATGGCTCCCAAAGAATCAAATCAGAGTGCTAGCAATAGTACTCGACCCAACAATCGCAAAGGGAAAGAAGCTCTTGAAGTCAATCTCCAAAGCAGTAGTCAAGAAGTAAAGACTACCCAAGCTACTTCAGCTCCAACAAATCAACAACAGAGATCTCCTCGGCCGAAAGAAGAATATTCTTTCGATGATGACGATGTTCAGGGTATCTTTGATTGCTTACTGAAAGGTAATAAGATTCAATTGCCAGAAATTAAAAAACCTGATGAAGCCAATAAGACAGATCATCCAAAATACTGTCCATATCATAGAATGCTGGGTCATACAATCCGGTCTTGCTATGTATTAAAAGGGAAGATTCAAGAGATGATTAAATCAGGAGCTATGACATTAACATCCAAAGACAAAACAGTCACAGCAAATGTAATTTCAATGCAGTTCGGTGACTTCCCTCCCTTAATGGTGGAAAGTGGGATTGTTCCTATCCCCAAAGCAACTCTCGAAGTTATAAACATCCCACCAGCACAGAATGACGGACTTGTTCCTGTCACAACTAAGAAGGGAGAAATCATGTGGATTCACCCAGACTTAAAGACAGAGTTTGAGACGTCTTCCTCTTCTCCTCGGAAGATTTCCTCATCTAAAAAGAAGCTCGGGAAGACTAAGTCATGTAATGTGACTTCTAGTTTCACACCCGATTTTTATCTAACCTCTACTTTCATCTCAGCAGGAAATTCACTCTCTACGAAGATAAAATCTGTACCTCAAATTGAAGATAGGTACAAACCTGCTTTTCATTTATACAGTTCACAATCTCATGAATTGATGGCGAAGATGGGTTATGATCTAGCCACTGCCCCAGGTTTGAACTCAGACAAGGGACTCCGAGCACCTTTGGCCATCACCATGAGACAATCAATCTCGTGTTGGCCTTGGTTTCTGGAATGAAGCTTTCATCAAACATAAAAGAACCAAGAGCAAAATAAAGAATTGCAGCATGGTTTCCATAGACCTTGAACCAGAATCTGAAGTTGAAGTTCATGCTGGAACTCGGTCAGGAAAAGTATATTTGAAAGATTATGCTGAAGTTCCTGAAGAAATTTCTGACGTTCCTCCGGTTACAGCTTCAACTCCAGTCTCTACTGAAGAGCCTTTAAATGTTCCTGTTGAGACAGTTCCTTCTAAACCAATAGCAGCTGACAAAGGCAAACAACAAGTCTGCTTCGACAAACCATTGAAGAAGTCATCTCCTACAGGACTTGAAAAGCCTTATAATTTTGATATATTGGCTCAACTAGCCAATACCCCAGCTAAATTATCAATCTTTGAGCTCTTACGCCTCTCTAAAGAGACTCGAGAAACTTTAAGTGAAGCACTGCTGCAAGCAGAAACCTGCTTAACTCTTCTCAAGAAGTTGGAAACAGGACCTGTTTCTCATTGCCATAATGTATTGGAATTTATTCCAAACATTACCTTTACGCAGGACGATATGCTGCTAGAGGATAATCGACATGACCGTCCTTTATATCATACATGATATATTGATTCTATGAAGGTTGATCGTTTATTGATTGATCTAGGATCCGCTCTCAGTATTATGCCAAAGGCTATGTTAGATGTATTGAAGATACCTGTACATAGCCTCTCCAGCACTATCACTACCATCTTGGGATTCAATCAAGGAAAAAGTGAGCCTTTAGGCAAGATTCGCCTTAAATTTCAAATAGGCGATCTTCGTACTAAGGTTACTTTTTACATCATCGACAATCATGGTTGCTCGTACAATGCTCTATTGGGGAGACCTTTCTTGCATGAACATAATATTGTTCCTTCAACTCTTCATCAGTGCTTCAAATATGTTGATGATAATGGAGAGGTTTAAAAAGAAGTGGCAGATCTTTACCCATTCAAAGGAGTCGAAGCTTACTTCAATGACGCTCGCATGTACAAAGATGAATACTCGAAAGTCTTGCAAGCTATGGATAATGAAGATGAGACATCCAAAGTTGACACCTTTATTATTCCTGTAAAAGGGCGTATTACTCTTCCACAGTCTGTTAAAACATCTGAAGAAGGCTCACTGATAATTCCGGTCAGTGGACGTACTACTTCATTATCCGCCCAAGGCTCACTGATAATTCCTGTCAGTGGACGCACTACTGTACCATCTTCCCAAGCTTCACAAAGTTCGCTGATCATTCCTGTCAATGGACGCATCATTCCCCCTCCATCTTCTCAGACTAGATCAGATACTCTAGTCATTCCAGTCAGTGGACGCATTACTTATCCACGGTCTTCTTCAAGGGAGCTCACCTCTTCTGAGCCTTTTGTTATCGATCTTAATCGAAACAAAAATTCTAACTGTTCTTCTTCCTCCCCCTTTGTCATTAATCTGACTAAGTCTGATAAGGCTCAGCCTTCTGTTGTAAATACAGCATCTAGTATTAATGAAGCATCTCCTTTGCAGTATATTGATGTTTGTGGTTATGTACAAAGTTATTTACAATTGCTAAATAGCTTAGAGCCACTAACTATAGGGGTTGTTCAAGCTCTTCATACAGACGTATCATTAGACTCTATACAGAAATCATACTTTGTGGTCCCCAGTCGAAAGAAGGGAGAAAATCCAATATTTTTCTATAAAGGACCTCAGAATCCTCCTAACTTGGAAGAAGATGACATAAACGATGATACTGGAAGGTTACAACTGCGTCGCTACAGTCAACAATCCAAAAATATCATCAAGAATATGGGTTATGACTTTAGAACCAGTCTCAATAATGGAAAAGGAAGAAGAATGCATGTTCGAATTCCTCCATTAAAATACGGAAGGACAAAATGTGGTTTAGGTTACATTGCTCCTACTTCCTTTATCAACATAGTCCATGAAGAGTCAAAATTCAATAAAGACGAACAATCTGAAGATGAACGATCTGAGTCTTCTGATTCTCTCTCTTGGGATTCTGACACGAGTGTTGGCGATCTTCATCGCTCTATTCTATCCATCAATATGGTCTCTGTTGATGGCCCACAGGAAAATGATAAAGATGAGGATGATTTTGAAATATCACCCGAATCGGAACAATGGGCTCAAAGATTAGATAATCAATGGAAATTCAGGTTCGAACAGAGGGAATCTCCTACTGAAGATAAACTGATCCAAATTGATGTTGGTGAAGAAGGTTCCCATAAACCAATATTCATCAGTGAGAGTCTTTCAGAAATAGATAAGCAAGACATGATCAAGCTTATTCGTGATTATATCGATGTCTTCGCCTGGAGCTACGAGGATATGCCAGGACTAGATCCGAAGATCGCAATGCACAAACTCAATATCATGCCAAATGCTAAACCGGTCAAACAACAACAGCGACGATTTCGTCCAGACATTATGGATGCAATTGAAGCTGAAGTCAACAAGCTTATGGCTTCTGGATTTATTCGAGAGGAACAACATCCTGAATGGGTGGCTAACATCGTTCCTGTCCTTAAAAAGACTGGCAAGATCCGAGTCTGTATAGACTTTCGCGATCTCAATACTGCTTGTCCTAAAGACGAGTTTCCTCTTCCAATTACTGATGTCATGATCGACAATACATGTAGTTTCGAACGAATGTCATTTATGGATGGGTATTCGGGATACAACCAGATCAAAATATTTCCAGATGATGAAAAACACACTTCCTTCAGAACGCCGATCGGTACATACTGTTATACAGTGATGCCGTTTGGTCTCAAGAATGCAGGAGCAACATATCAGCGAGCAATGAGCACTATATTTCGCGAACATCTCCGAAAAATAGTCGAATGCTATGTTGATGATATTGCAGTCAAAAGTCGACGAAAGGAGGATCATATCCAAGATTTGAAGACTATCTTTGATTTAATGCGTCAGCATCAACTTAAAATGAACCCTACTAAGTCCTTCCTGGGCGTCTCTAGTGGTAAATTTCTCGGTTTCGTCATTACCGCTAAAGGTATACACGTGGATCCCGAGAAGATCAAAGCCATCCAAGAGATGCGTCCTCCACGCACCTTAAAAGAGCTACGAAGATTTCAAGAAAGAATTGCTTATATCAGGAGATTCATTTCCAACTTATCAGGACGCTGCAGACCATTCAACAAACTTCTGAAGAAAGGTGTATCTTTCATCTGGAACGAAGAATGTCAAAAAGCATTTGATGACATCAAACAGTACCTCATGAACCCTCCAGTTTTGGTACCTCCCGTCTCGGGAATACCATTTCTTCTATATGTTCGAGCTATGGATCATTCTCTTGGTGCATTACTCGCCCAGAAAAATAAAGATGGTCATGAACAGGCCATTTATTATCTCAGTCGCACAATGACAGGCGCTGAACCGCGTTATTCTCCAATCGAGAAAGAATGCCTAGCATTAATGTTTGCTGTTCAGAAAACGCGACATTATATTATCGGTCAAACGATTCATGTCATTTCCAGAGTGAATCCCATCAGGATTATGATGAAGAAACCTGGTATTCTCAACTCCAGACTAGCTAATTGGGGAATCTTGTTAGCCCAATATGACATGCATTATATTCCTCAGAAGTCGGTTAAAGGACAAGCTCTTGCTGATTTTCTAGCAGCTCATGCAGTCCCAGAAGATTCTAAATTATATGATGAGATTCCCGATGAAGTTCTGGATTCAAATCTGGTTTCTGAAGAAGTTCCTACCTGGCGTCTATTCTTTGATGGAGCATCTAGAATAGGTCCTAACGGCGATATTGTCGCCGGAGTTGGAATTGTTCTTGTATCCCCAGAGGGATTAACTATTCAGAGGGCTTATTCTCTGGATCAATCATGTTCAAATAATGTTGCAGAATACAATGCGTTGCTCATTGGTCTTCAACTCGCTAAACATCTGGATGTTCAATATTTAGAAGTTTATGGAGACTCTAAGCTTATCATCAATCAGATCAGAGGAACGTATGAAGTTCGTCATCAAGATTTGATACCTTATCATCGAATAGCACTCTCTATGGCCTCCTCCTTTGAAGGTTTCTTTATCGAACATGTTCGACGAGCCTATAATGCAGAAGCTGATGCTTTGGCTAATCTTGCTGCTGTATTAGCCATACCAATCAGACGTCAGCAAGTGATAGTGGTTTATAACCGAGAACTATTCTGCGTTGAAAATAATCTGGCTTTGGTTTTTCCCCATAATCCAGACGAAGATTCTCCCAACTTTGATGCTGAATTAAAATTTGACAAAGTATCCTTGTCTTCTTCCGATTCTACTATGGAATATGTCTTTTCTAACAAAATAGACACCGTAACTGAAGACTGGAGACATCCGTTTCTGGACTTTGTGTTGTATGACATACTTCCTGATAACCCGAGTGAAGCAGCATCTATCCGGCGCCGGTCTCTCAGATTCTATTATAATCATACTACGAAGACACTATATCGTCGAGACTATGATGGCCTTCTCCTTCGATGCATCGCTGGTGAAGAAGCACAACAGATAATCCGTGAAGCACATGATGGCGTCTGCGGAGCTCACCAGCCAGGTCCAAAACTTCAAGATCGTATCCGACATATGGGTTATTATTGGCCCACGATGGTAGCTGATACTATTCAATATGCTCGAAAATGTAAAGCCTGTCAAATTCATGCAGACTTTATCCATCAACCATCAGAGTTCTTACACCCAACAGCGGCATCATGGCCCTTTGAAGCTTGGGGCATGGACGTCATCGGTCCTATCAATCCACCATCATCAAAAGGACATCGGTTTATTCTAGCAATAACTGATTACTTTTCTAAATGGGCTGAAGCAATCCCGTTATCTGTAGTCAAGACTTCTAATGTTATCAACTTTTTCAAACATCATGTCATCTATCGATTTGGTGTTCCTCGGCGTATTATCCATGATAATGGACCACAGTTCGTCAGCCAAAAATTTACTCGATTCCGTGATGATCATCGGATTAATAATCTGGCTTCTACAACATATAATCCAGCAGCCAATGGACTAGCAGAGGCTTTCAACAAAACAATCATCAAACTCTTGAAAAAGTTCGTTTCTTCCAATAAACGTAACTGGAGTGAGAAGCTTGGTGAATGTTTATGGGCTTATCGTAGCACAGTTCGCAATGCGACCGGATGTATACCTTTCTCTTTGGTATATGGGTGTGAAGCTGTTCTTCCCCTCGAGATACAAATTCCTTCTTTGAGAGTTGCAATCTCCAATGAATTTACAACAGAGAATAATGATCGACTTTGACTTCAAGAGTTGGAAGCTCTAGATGAAAAGCGATTGTATGCGCAACAAAATATCGAGCTATATCAAGCCCAAATCTCAAAAGCTTTTAATCGGAAAGTCAAAGTCAGAACATATTAAAAGGGAGAATTGGTCCTTACTGTCAGACGTCCGATGACCATGACACATATGAGCAAAGGCAAATTTGACGCGAAATGGGAAGGCCCATTCGTAGTAAACAAAGTCTTCTCTAATGGAGCATATCAGCTTGCCTCTATGGACGAAAAAGTCACGATGATGCCTATCAATGGCAAATTCTTAAAAAAATATTATGTATAAATAATATTTTTATTACTCCCCAGCAAGTGTAAAATCAAAAATTTATTCTTCTCTACAAAAGCTATTTCGATGTCATTATCCCCAGCGGAAACTGATATTCTACCATGTATCATTTTCCCAGAGAATTTGATATTTTGTCTTATTAGATTCCCAGTGGATTTAATAAAGATCTTGTATAGAAAATCATGTCCA
Source organism: Iris pallida (assembly GCA_029216955.1). Taxonomy (NCBI): domain Eukaryota; kingdom Viridiplantae; phylum Streptophyta; class Magnoliopsida; order Asparagales; family Iridaceae; genus Iris; species Iris pallida. The sequence continues at coordinate 14,642,914 of JANAVB010025800.1, forward strand.
TATCACCTCTGAATTTTCTATCTCAGTATGTACCATATTCTATGAAAATGATATCTCGTCCTTTTGATTTCTGAGTCTAAAAGATCAGTGAATAAAGGCAAAATAATATAAAGCAGGAAGGATACATCATAAACAAAGTTTTCTTAAACAGAGTTTATTTGAGACAAATTCTTCAAGAAATACATCATCATGGAAGATCACTGGTATCCCTTTCGTACTTGGGACGAGGACCACATACATAATTAGCAAAAGAATTGAATACATCATTTCCTGACCGCACCAAGAACTGACAGGCAGCCAGCCTCATTGCTTCTTCTTCTGCGGTTTCTCCTTGTTCGACTAGGAAATCCAAGATATCTTTCGGCAGCTTGGGAGCAGACGAGCTTTCGCCCGTCTCCTTCTTTTGTGGAGCCGAGTGCTTTTTAGCATTTTCATCAACTTTGGAGACGACTTCGCCTTTCTTCGTGTTCTCTTCGGAAGACATTTTGAATAAAAGAGAATAATGTGTGATCCTTCTACTCAAAGAGATGCTCTATTTATAGGCATATATTTGCCAGAATTAAAGGAACGTGTCTTTTCCCGATATTCATTCATTTGACGGTTCATCCGTGCATTTATTATATTCATCCGATGGTTCGTCTGTTCATAATCTTCTATCGATTGGAATTCGTTATCTTTCACATTTTCATAACCTTTGACCTCTGTATAAATACAAATCTGACTTTCTTTTTTTGAGTCTTTACATCCTATCACATCCATATTACCTCTGATGGTATTGTATACTCTAAAAAAACAGAAATCAAGATTTCTATTTATCATGTTCTTTTTACATCCAGAGAGATACAAAATCACTTCAGATAAAGAAGATTTATCATTTCCATTATCATATTTTCATAAAAAGTCTATTACATTTCTTAGACTTTCCTACAAATCATAATGGAAATCTATTACAAATCTTGGATTTTCATTCTATGTACAACTGAGATCTATTTCTTCTTGGATCTTCTCTGGCAATCTCGTTGTTTGTGGCAATTCCTGGGTGTCCAGCAGGAATCAAACTCTGGTCTTATCTCTCAGACGAGAGGAGAACCACAGAGTATGGCAATACGATGGCGTGTTGCTGCCAATACAGCGCGTGGAGGAACGGCGGCACCTCAAGTAGATAGGAATGTATCCAAACCTTGGGATACAATTCCTAGTTCTGCCGTAAAAGGAACTCTACTACCCAATCTCTCGGGTAAGAGTTGACTCCACCATCCAACTCTCGTGTATAAAGGCTCTTCCTACCATCTGAGGAAGACCCTTCTATCCCACGAAGAGTTCTGAGTTATCTGATATACGCGTCAAAAGCGTATGAGCTCCCTGATGTAGATGTCAGAAGAACATTGTCCACAGCATCCATATCACCAATGCCAGTTCTGAAGAAGGTTTTCAGCCAAAATTCTGCAAGAAACAGTAAAGAAAAATCAGTCAACAGAAACTAGCCAAACGAAGACAGATGCATTCTGTTCATTTCGGGAAGATGAATTTGTCCTTAGCAAACAAAAATTTCGATGCGTGTATATTGAACTTACCGCTGAGTTTGCTGCTAAGGATTGACAGATCCATGTCTGGTAGCGTGCACAGAGATTTGACATCAGACAACATGGCTTTCCTATTTCCTTCTCATAGAAAATTCATTCTCAGAAGAGAGGAAGAAGAATGGGAAGACGAGTTTGCGTGGGGTTCATCCATCTATTTAAAAGGGTCAAGTGCAGGTCTATTTTTGGAAAGGATCCGCATGAATAGCGCTCGTAAACGTGGAATAAATGACACGTGTACTTTGGAAACCAGTACAGCTTGGAAATATTCAAAGAGTGCTTTCCAAAACGTTGGAAGATAGCGTAACTTACGGGCTATTTATTGGTGCACGCTATTCATTGGCGTACGTTATTTGGCGTAATTACAACGTTAAAGGACAGCGTAATTTATAGCGTAACATACGCTGACATACGCTATTCAGCGGAATTCACAAAATATTGAAAAATAGCGTAATATACGCTATTTCATTGACATACGCTATCTAGCGTAACTTACAACTTGGAAGACGGCGTATTCTACAGTTATTCATCGATGCACGTTGGTTTTCAACACAGATTTGGACTAAACAGAAGATTCTTGAATATCCATTTTTCATTAAGGCACTGATGGCCTTACAAAAAAGAAGGGGAGGAAAAGGAAAGGAGTGCAATAAAGTCACGCTCTATTTTCCAGAGCGACTAAGCTTGACACCTAACTCTTCTACGCTTTGGACCCCCATGCGGTGTAACAGAGCAACGAACATTTTACGCTTCTCTGCGAGGCTCTGCCCATCAGAAGAAGAGGAGCCGTCCAGACCAAAGTAGCCCAAGAAATTCTTGGCTAAATGCATAGGGTCGTCCTTGAGCTCGATGACGACAGGTTCGGGTTCTTGGCCCCCAAAAGTGGGGTCACCATTGGAACAGAATCCCAACTTACGTGCTTCTTCTTCAGCAGCTTCTTTTGGAGTCATGGTTTCAAAAGATGAAAGTCAAAAATTGGATTCTCTCGGTTTATATAATAGAGCTTGCTGGCTGTTCATATTCTTCCATCAGATTCAATCAATCTCGAAAAATGAAGAGTCATCATGACATTTAATGAACTAATGCCAGCGTGTCAGGACTCATTCCCACTTTCTGTTCAAAGTAATTTCGAACTTTTGAAACTCATAAAGTTTGAAAACTTTGAAGGGGGTCTTGTAGGATGTGGAAAATTATGACACGCTGTCATTTTCATCCATACGCTTAAAGACAGATGTCAGTTGAAGCCATACGCTCAGTAAATATTTTATTATTTATTGAAGTGACAGCACAGCATATGTTTAAATGAGGAATGAATCTGACACTTCATCTTTCGTGCAAAGACAGCTGTCACGAGAAAAGTAACCGTCGTATAGGTTTTCGAAGAGTCGGTTTTGTCTTTTACGAGGACAACTCAGCAGCCTTCATAAATACAAAAGCCATCATTACTGTCAGTTTTGACAGTCTGTCAGCCGTCAAATCCGCAGTCACGACGCTCGAGAAGATTTTGTCAGTTATGGGAAGATATGGTGTACCAAAGAAGATTGATGATAGCCACGTGGCCACTTCTCCAGTGAGCGTATCAACCTCAAATGACTCCTTCTTCATCCAGTCAAGTGAGCGTATCGACCTCACATGATTCCTTGCTAACCAAGTGAGCGTATGGACCTCACATGATTCCTTGCTAACCAAGCGAGCGTATGACCTCACATGACTCCTTGCCCATAAAGTGAGCGTATGGATTTCCTATGGCACTACGCTGTCCAAGTCAGCGTATAACTCTCCTTCAACGAGGCAGCGTATTACAGCAACCATATCCAGGATTACAGTCAACACACGTTCTCACGTGTCCTGTACCAGTTATCCACTTCTCTAGAAGTTATGCAACGTGGCATCCAGGCCATCAATCTCTCCTGAACATGCTCCACTACTTTCAACCGCACGCTAATGTGTCTCCATCAGAATTCGCCACGCGTCCCTGCAGTTATGCACACGTCAAGTAACTACCTGAGCGTATGCTTAAGGACAGTTATCCTGAACTCTATAAAAAAGAGTTTCTTCATCTTCATTGGGGACTACAAGTCATTTTCAGAGAGAACAGAAAGATTACCCAGTTGCTGTCCAAGTTCTTCGAAGTTCGAGTTTTCTTCATCGCATCGTCCAAGGGATAAAGTAATCGTCTTCTAGATTAGATTTCTACAGTTATAATTTTCTCAGATACAAAATAAATAAAGTGAATTTATTTATGGAAAACAATCATCTTCGCGTTGCACAAGATCGCCAGCGCCATTGGGCCGATTTTCATCGGCGTCTCCTTGAATTTTCTGTCGGCGACCACGTATTCCTTAGGATCTCACCTAACCGTGGCATCATTTGTTTTAGCATACAGGAAAAGCTTAGTCCTAGGTATATAGGGTCGTTCGATATCCTCGAGCGAGTAGGTGATGTGTCCTATCGTCTCGCTCTCTCGCCGTCGTTGCGTGAGGTGCATGATGTCTTCCATGTATCCCAACTATGACGGTATATCCCGGACCCGAGCAACATCCTGAATCATTCGGAATTGGTTGTTGGTACCAACCTTTCGTATGAGGAGAGGCCCGTATCCATATTAGACCGAAGAGAGAAGATACTCAAGAACAAGACTATCAAGTTAGTCCGTATTGCTTGGGGTCATCACTCTTTGGGTGAGTCAACGTGGGAGCGTGAGGATGATATCCGATCACGATATTTTGACCTGTTTGACTCGTAAGGTATAATGTCTTTCTTATGTCTTATGCTCTCAATTCCTTGCTTGAATGAATGATTGCATGGTGGACTGTTTAGTATAGCTTGTCTGTGATTAGTATAGCTTGCCCTTACCTCTCTAGCCTCTTAATTAAATTTCGAGGACAGAATTCTTTTAAAGTGGGTAGAGTTGTAACGCTCGTAGTTCGTATTACGTATTTTGGTATACGTGTACGTATTTTGACTCATATTGTATGTCTCATTGCATGGTCTTCTTCTCGGAAAGTTGGAGAAGAAGAACAGTGCTCGACCGCATGGCTTTTCATGCGACAAGTCCCTTGCGGCTCCCCTTAGCAGCATGGTTTTGGCAGCCTTAACCGCATGGCTTCGGTTGACCTTTGCCGCATGAGCCCATTTTTTCCTTAGCCGCATGAGCCCATGTTCCCCCTTAGCTGCATATGCAAGTTCTCCCTTAGCCGCATGGCTTCGGTTGGCCTTACCGCATTAGCCTGCACCCCCCAGCCGCAGGAGCATGTACCCCCCCAGCCGCATGAGCCTGCATCCCCTGCCGCATGGCTTCGGTTGGCCTTAGCCGCATGACTTTGGTTCCCCGAGCCGCATGAGCCTGTATCCCCTGCGGCATGGCTTCGGTTGGCCTTAACCGCATGGCTTTGGTTCCCCAAGCCGTATGTGGTGGCCCATGCAGGTCTATTTTTGTAAATCATGCGAACTCGTGATAGTACTTAAGTTAGTAGCACTATTGCGAGTCTGCGACTAGGAAATGCTCATTCACGAAATAAGGATTAATTTAATTTGAGAGAATGACTAGGACTAGGAGTCCCTTGAACAAATTTACCGATGGGTAGTCTAGGCATGCAATTTAGATGAGGACTAGTTATTAATTTTGATAGTTTATCAGATCCCGATAGGTACACTATTACCTATTGATATGACGATATGATCCAATGTGGATAGATTATTCACTTGGTGAGATCGGGCTTCCTAGGATTGATAATCTAACCTTGATAAATTGTTCAGTTCCTCCTCTTGGCCTCTTAGATATCATTCCCATACCCTAGTCTGAATTGCCTATTTAGTTTCTAGTTGCCCTAAGGATTAGTATTTTTATATAATTCCTGGTTATGTTATCTATATATGAACCTCGAGTTAGTGTCGATTCAAAGTTTTTCCTCCATACACATGAAGTAGACAATCGAATGTTTGTATTTCTTTTGTCTTCAGTTATTTTCTCCCTGTTCAATCTTTTATTTTCAGGGTTGTGACTGATAGGACAAATACTTACGCTTTATTTCAGGGCCAATTTGTTTGAATCCCTAGAAGCTCATGAAATTTTTGCAGATATAGTTAAAGGAATATTAGTTAACTCATAATGGCAGGACAGCAGCTCACTGGCGAGGCACGACCCCTAGAGTTGAAATTTGTTTAAAAAAATATAGGTTATAGAATGTTACTAAAAACTATGGCTAGTGGTCCTCTTTGACCGTAGTCACCCTTGTGTCAATATAAGGTAGCGTATCGGATAGCATATCACATCTGAATCACGAAACCAAGGGTTTACCACAGCCAGAGTATAACGGGCGGGGCATAATCCTCGGTGAAATGATTTCAGACGTGATTACAAGTTTAGGGTACTATAGAGGATAGGACCGTGCCCTGTATGTCCCATAAGACCAAAGCCAATACTATTGGAAGTTCTGTAGGTCGGGTAGCATGTCTCCCAACCTAGTATTCCATAGTCCTTGTGATCTATTGACGGGGTAATTGACAGACACTAATAGGTTTATCTAGAATATAGGATTTAGAGGTCATAACCCATTAGTCGACCAAGTCCTTGTGGATAAGAAGATAGTAAGAAGACTGTATAAGCAAGAACACCGGGAAGAGTTTTAATTCTCACAAAACTCGAATTACTTGTGCCTCCTTTCAAAAATCTCGCATATTTGTATTTTGACTATCTTGACCAATGCTGCTATTACAGCCTAGTTTTGCAAGCTTACTCTTTTATCGAGCTTGATTCAAGACATATGTTTACTGGGGACGCCTACTGACATATTGTCAAATCAGAATCGATGTATTACGGTCTAATCAACCGTAGTGCATCTGGTTCGCTCTTTCTCTGATTTACCTACGTGGATGGGGATGTAGATGTCTCTAGGGTCTCATCCGCGACTGCATTGACAATTCCTCTTGAATTATACATTCGCCTTTGAATCACGTAAATGTATTCAGTGACATCTTTCTTGAACTCTTTATTATTTTGTCTTTCACTGACTTGGAAAGACGACAGCTCGTATTGGTAGAGAGATACGGAGTATCCCCATGGCTATGGTAGTTGTATACACAAGTATAGCTACCATCGGCCAGTCATGTGATTGGGTTACTCGTTCTCCCCTCGACCCTCAAACTACTATTGAGACCTTCTAGCCATCTGAATTTGGGAATGATTAGGGTTTTACCCTTAGTCGAAATACCAACCCAGGAGACTATATATTCTCAAGAAACAATTCATTGTGAGTCTCTAAATATTTTCTTGAATATTGCCTTAACTAGCAACCTTTAAGCCTTAACTTAACCCTTCCCAGACCAAAGCCCACTGTTAGACATGAGATGAGTGGACAAAGGAAGGGACAATCATTTACCGTGACTATGGTAGACCCTCATCCGAGAATGGTTTCCAACAAGTATTTCCCTAGTTATGAAAATTTTATTATTAAGAGCTAACTAGTATTGGAACACCATAGTCACTAGCTTAGCCAATACCATAGCTTAAAAACCCTGTCATATAATGATCTACCAGCAATATATGATCACTACAACTCTTGTGACAATAGTCTGGCAGGCTTGACATGAGTAAAAATTTACGACTCAGTTGTTAGAAATCTTTTCGTGGGATGTGCCTTAGAGTTGGCTACCCCGTCGATAACTCTCGTATATGGTGGACGAGTAGGTCATTCTATTTTATTGACCATGTGTCATTGCACACACTCGTTTTTCATTCATTGAGGAACGATCATTGAGTTGACTTATATCTACCGTATTCCGTTACGCCGTGCCTTATTCTTTATTAACAAGAGTCGAGGTACAATACCCGAACTTTGGAATTCTTCTAACCTCAATATCCCTAAAACCATGTTCTAGCCGTTAAGGTGAGTAGACTGTAAGCCTTCTAAAATTTTAGGATATACGAGAATTACCGATTGATTAGAATGATTGCCATTAGGATGATAATTAGTGCCCCATGGACTCCCACCTTCCATTTAGATCATTTTGTGTCCTCGGTCGTGTCATTAACAATCGAAGCACGAGACCAACTGTTACCTTCCAACAAATTTCATATGCAAGATCTAGACGAGTCCACCTTCATCTAAGTATATCATGTCCCACTCTAACACGTCCCCTTGTACTCTATTTTTATAGTACGACTTTCAGGTCAAAAGGACTAGCTATAACCCTGACCATAATACCCGTATACTTCCCGACTTCCATTAGAGCCTCAACCTCGACTCTTTTCATTCGATCCAATATACGGTTGTGATCTACTCAAAGCCAACTACGCACATGTCACTAGTATTCCACACAATTGTGTCTTCTCGTGCTACTTAAACACAAAAGTCACTGAAGACACATTTTTGGGCTTTAGGAACCTAGCTAACCAACCTGACTGATAACTAGCTCAACCACTTGGGTGAAAACCTATTCTAGGTTGCCCTAAACTAGTAGAAATAGTTTTACCATTGTGATCTTGTCCAGTCCATATAGATTTCAATTCAGGGTTCATCCAACCAACGATTGATGTCTAATCAGGGAACCCACTACGACCCAGTAAAACTCATCCATGTATACCACTATATTTGGACTATAAAACCGAGCTACTTGAAATAGGTCCCTACACCTATTAGGTAGTCTCCACCTCTTAGAATGTGGTGTCATTCGTAACCATTATTCCATTTACTTGGAAGTCGTGATACGATCTTGTATTGCATTTACATCCCTTGCTCGTGTGTTTAAATAACCACGAAAAATATCACAATCTTGATTTCCTAAATTCTGTTCTATTATGGAACCTTGTTTAGATTAAACTTCGAGAACGAAACTTCTGTATTGCACGAATTGCAAGCCCTCTGAGAGACGAAGGGTTCTTAGACTTAGCAAGTGACTGGACTAGAGTAGCCCAATCTAGCAAAATTGGTCAATGGCTCATAGACTTTCTTTCTATCTGTATCCTTGAATACTCTCTACCGCTCTAGAAACTTAATATTCGCTCTCGATTATTTTTCCTTATCTTCATGCCCTTTCTATTGCAGAGTGATGAATGGTCACGCTTATTAGAATTTAGCAATATTTTTCTTAGCTACTTGCATAAATTTGTCGCTTGTTAGATTTTAGGTTGTTCGATAGATAGGAGAGGATTATAGTGGCCAAAAGCAGTAGATATCTATTTATAGCAATTTTAGCAAGTAGTTGGAAGATTATAAAGTTTTAGTGACATAGCTTTGAGGGAGTAGTGTGTCCAAAGGTGGGTAGAAGTCCTCGGAGTTCGTAGTTACAAATGGCTAGGAGGAGGATATAAACTGTTTTTGAGGAATTAAAATTCGAAGAGATTAAGGTAATGGTAGATTTTCTTTTTGAATTTAAGGAATAGTTATGAATTAGAATTTCGAGGATGAAATTATTTTTAAGGTGGGTAGATTTGTAACCCCTCTTCCCAGAATTTTGATAATATTTATTTATTTGGATTAAATGGTGACTTTTAGAAATTTTATAAATAATTACTTAGGTAGATGGCTTTAGCCATGGAAGAGTTTTGGAGTACAAGGTGACTAGAAAACGTGGCACAGATAGTGCAAATGCGTGCTTTGACTAGTGTATTAGCCCTAGTAGGGAAGGCCGAGCCATAGTGATGTCCTAACTAGGAAAACCAGGCCAAGTTGCGACTTAACCCTTACCGAAGATTTATTTATTTATTATTTATATTAATGAGTTTTAGGGAACCCGGTTGTACCGAATTAGTCCAGATAGGACCCAAGACAAGCCCAAGCCCATGTAGTCATGCGGGACGTCCGATGACATGCGTGTTGAAGTATTTTGGTAAGTGGGTGGTTTTTCGTTTTAATGATTTAATGAATATTTCTAAGTATTCATAATTAAATATTATAAATATTATTATTAGTTGATATTCAATGACACTTGTATAAAATGGGTCTTTGTGCAATTTTGGGATTATTAGACTGTGCAAATGGTATATATACCATTATTGGTTTATTAAATTTCGTTATTGTTATTATTATTATATTTATCGAGGTTATTATTAGATAATATTATTATTGGTTAAATTATATTTGCCAAATAAATATTATTATATAGTCATATTTACCAAAAATAGGCCCTACACTAGGAATAGAAATATTAGGGTTTTATTTAGGTTTTTATGGATATATTTATATAAGGATATATAAGAGTAAATAGATATATAAATATAAATATAAATATATATATATATATATATATATATATATATATATATATATATATATATATATATATATATATATATCTATATATGTATATATATATATACGTATAGAAAAGAAATGTATATATATATATATATATATATATATATATATATATATATATATATATACGTATAGAAAAGAAAAAAAGAAAAAAAAGAGAAAAAAATCAATAAAGGTATAAATCCCAGCCAACCCGAACTGTCCAGCCAACCCGAACTGCCCAGTATTAACTCCCCTCAGCCCACAGCCTAGGGCCAAGCCCCAACCCGCGCGTGTGGAGAAGCCGCAGCCGCGTATGTGTACATATAACCGAGAAAACCGAGAGCAAGAACAAGGTTTCGACAAAGCTTAAACCCTAATCCAGCACTCCGCTACGCTCCCCTGGGTCTGTGCGCGCCGTTCCACCACGTCGTAGCTGGCCGGAGAGCTGCCGTCGGCCGGCCAAACCGCGCACAGGCGCTGATTCAATAGCAGCAACAACAGGGCGAGAGGGGTTTTCAACGTGCGATATCTCAACGGTCGTTTGATCGTTTCCTGTCCTGTAAACTCTGGTACGATCACAATATAACCATATTTAATTCCTTTTAATTAGTTTATATTCTAGCGACACGAAACTCGAGAGAAATCGAGTTGAAAATCATCAAAAACCGGTCGAAACAGGACACCTAAATCAGTCCAACGACTCTAGTTCACAGTCAGTTTTCTTCCAACCCATGCACGATTTCAAAATTCTATTTGAAGACACTAATAGACAATATATAGGAGATGGAAACCCTTCTTTTTGTTCCTGTATTCATGCAAGGTGTGCCGAATAAACAGCACCCAAAGATTAGGAAAAACCTATTTTAAAATATTAAAAACTTTAGAAATTCTCTCGATACGACGTGCGTTCCGCCAATCCGGGCGACGTGGTCGTGAACCGAAGGCATCGAAAGGTGCGTAATGGATTCGTGGTCGTGTGGGCTTTGACGGAATTCAAATTGGTTGCGTGTGCGCGACGAATTTGATGCGTATCCGTCGAAATTTACCGTATCAACCTCTGTGCAAATTCCTCAATTAGTTTGTGTACGCTCGTCAGATCGAGACGAAACTTGCACCAACAAGACCGTATCATTTTTCTGGTCCTGTATGCCAAGTTTGGTCCAATTATGAGACAGTTGATCGGATCGCCGTTTTGCGGGCCCTACGGTCCGATTCAACGGGCGATTTTGTGCACAGCCCACCGGAATCCAAAATTGGACATACCGTTGGATTCGTATCGTCAAAATGAATTCGTAAACATGTAGTTTGACGATTTTAGAGACCATTGACTCTGGCACGCTTTTCGGTACAAACCGGGTCCAACGGCGGATACCGTTTTGCCCCTGTGTCCAGAATTGGACTTAAGAATAGACAATCCTAGTTAATTTGACTATTCTGAGAACATTGGTAATGTCTATTTCAGCATCTGGAGACTATTGTACGAGTTTTGACTATTGTGGCACACTGAGTGGCTCAGATTATCGGTTTCACCAGCACAGGACCACATGCAAGTACAGTTTATTGTCTGTATTTTGATATTGATCTTCACTATATTTTATTGATTGGCCATTGGTTATGTGATTTTTTATATTATATTATAAAGTATTGAGTCAGGAGTGAGAAGTACCAAGGATGTGTGATCCGACCGTAGACATTGTAGACCTCGTAGATATTGTTTATTTTCATACAGAAGACCTCGTAGACATTGTTTATTTTCATGCAGTATACCTCGTAGACATTTTTTATTTTTATGCAGTAGACCTCGTAGACATTGTTTATTTTTATGCAGTAGACCTCGTAGATATTGTTTATTTTCTGCAAGTAGACCTCGTAGACCTTGTTTAATTTCTGCAAGTAGACCTCGTAGACATTATTTATTTTTCGTGCAAGTAGACCTCATAGATCTCGCGATGTAGTATCCCAGACTGATCACATATCAAAGGTACTTCTAACAGTTGGGGAAAGTATTTTGTGTCTATTTATTTGTTATTGGTTTTCCGTATTTTTTGTTTATTTTCAAAAATATGTAATTGATGTCTAACCTCTGTTGTATAGTCATTTTCATTTATTGAAATTGCATTCAGTGAATTGTGCTCGTTCCATTCCTGACTGGAAACCAATATTTTCAGGTTAGCCGTGGATTCACTTAGCTTGGGAGTGACGAGTATACTTGCAGACAAAAGCCTATAGACTAGCTAGATAGTTGAGTTGTAGTCATTCAAACATTTGTACAAGTTTATATTTTCTACAAATATAAAACTTGTGATCATTATAAATTAAATTAATTTTGTGAATGAGCATTACTTATAATTTTGAGCATTGTGGCTATACAGCGTTCTACCACCGACACTGCGACGTAGGCTAGCTTGGACACGTCTCTTATCCGGAAAAAAAACGGGTACGGGTCGTGACACCGCATGAGCCTGCTTTCCAACTGTCGCATGGCTTCGTTTGGCCTTAGCCGCATGGCTTTGGTTCCCCGAACCGCATGAGCCTGTTTCCCCACTGCCGTATGGCTTCGGTTGACCTTTGCCGCATGAGCCCATTTTTTCCTTAGCCGCATGAGCCCATGATCCCCCTTAGCCGTATACGCAAGTTCTCCCTTAGCCGTATGGCTTCGGTTGGCCTTACCACATGAGCATGCACCCCTCCAGCCGCATGAGCCTGCACCCCAACAGCCGCATGAGCCTGCATGCCCCCAACTGCATGAGCCTTCACCCCTCCAGCCGCATGAGCCTGCACCCCCCAGCCGCATGAGCCTGTACCCTCCCTTCAGCCGCATGAGCCTGCACCCCTTTGCCGCATGACTATCCTTGGCCGCATAGGCCATGACCCTTGGCTCCCGGGCCGTATGGCTATTTCCACAGCCCTTGTACCCCTTTTATTTTGTTGGTTTGTTATATTTATGCTTATGTCTCACGACCCTCTGTGTAACTTGGGTCCCTTGATAGAGTGCTTGTACCATGTAAATTCTGTACATGTTCCATGAACACGATAGTGACCCGTCGTGGTGCACTCTTGACAAGTAACATGACACGACAGTGGCCCGTTGTGGCGCACTCACGACAAGAATGATTGACAAGTAACATGGCATGATAGTGGCCCATCGTGGCGTACTCTTGATAAGTAAATCTAATATGATATACCTCGATATGCTGTTGCGACAGCTAGCACGACATGACAAGAATGAATGGCCTGGACACCGTGGGCGATTTTGTTTGTACCAATGAACCAGTATTGTCTTGCATCTTGTCTAGGACGGGGACCCCTGAGTACCACGGTCAGGAGTACCTACTGAAATTGACTAAGGCTAATAACTAGAATAATCCAGTAGTCATGAAGAGATTTCCCAGCTACAGACAATCCTGTTATCTGGGCGCGCAAGTGGACTTGTAGCCTGCCGACGAGTAGGGCACATTTCTAGCACACTATCATGTGTTGTACCCTTCATGAACGGATATTCGACCTGGATAACCTTGATGGTCTGCAGGGCTTGTGGTTGTTAGAATAATCTCATTGCATCTTGCTAGTGATTAGGCCTATGATAACCCTAGTTAATTAAAGTATCAAGCCGTACTTATTGCTTGGCCGTGAATGTTGGATGGAGTCTAAGCCTTGTCTTGTCCCAGTACCTAGTTACTTCAGTAACATGATTGCTTATGTTTACCTTGTCAATAACTGATCGGAATAACTTTTCCTCTCTGATATTTATTGTCCCATTTAGATTTCATGTCTTAATTATCTTCTTATTTTATGTTCTGATATGCTGGTTTTAGTTCTTAAGTGAAGCCTCCTTTGTGGCACTTGCTCTTTCTGGGATCTGACCCAGCTGGTTTTGCGTGGCCAGATACCGGAGCAGCGCCAGAAGATCTTCCTACCTTCCAGCCAGATGGTGACCACCAGGCGTAACCCTGGCAACGAGTAGGTTTTATTTTTGCTCTCCCACTCTATTGTAAAAATATTCTTTTGAGGCATTTAGCCGACGAGCACGTGTTAGCTCGGTTGCACTTTACTTACTGTCTGCCTACGGGCTGTAGCATGATTAACAAATCCTAGGGTTGATCATGTATGACTGAAACTCTTGCTAGTCTTCACATTTTACATGACTAGCTTCATGATCATCCAAATATGTAATCTACGGGACGCCTTACTATTGTATATTTTGTGCTCTGACATCTTGTAACGGTTATTACTTGCTCGAGATTGAGACAATAGGCTTGTTCATGACTATAAGAGACTGATGGCTTGTAGTTAAACCCTCATGTTTCTAGACAGCCATGACTGTATAGCGAGATGGGTTGCATTTCAATATACGTAGCTGGCTATGTCCGCCCTCGCTCTCCAGTTTTCTGGTTCTGGGGCGTTACACATGCTTACTTGAAATTATTTCAACTTAGGGGTCATGCCACGCCAGTGCGCTGCTGGCTGCAGTGAACCCGCAGTCTAAATAATTCAAATAAGTGACGACAGTGTGCTGCTATCTTGTCACCGCAGGTCATCAAAATTATTCCAACTATATCCCCAAGAATATCAAAGGAGTTTTAAAAATATCATACTAGTTGAGAAAGATAGAAAAAGTACAAGTATCCATTCTTCAAGTATAATATCAACTTCTTGAAAAGTTAAACAATTGATTAGGAAGGATAATGATCGAAGTCTAAATAAGTAAAAATCTTATAATCCTTATTTCACGGACATTCAATATTCAACGATTGAGAGGAAACCTTTGAATCAAAAACTTAATCTTGAGATTAATAGATGGGTGAGAAGTTTATTTTAAAAATAATTCCTCAGGTCCAAGGAAAGAATGTAAGTGATAAGAACTTATGATATGGCAACGTTTAGAAAAGATATAAGATAAAGTTGTACAAACGATCATGATTAGAGAGGAAATGACTGAAGGCAAGAGAAATGTAAACTTAAATTTATATTTCTCTAATATTCAAGATTGAGGAAAAATATGTATAAGGCACTATGTCTACCTATTATGAATATATCCATACACAAGTATATACGTATAGTCTAAGTAAACCCCAAAAATCCCACAATATCATTCTAAGAGAAGGTTATCCTATTTCCAAGAAAATATAAATTTAAATAGGAATAATACATATATTATATTCAATATATAATTTATAGAAATTAGTCACAATACTAGAAATGGACTACCAATATATATACACATCTATATGTCTACATGGACGACATTTGTCGCACTACATGACCACTAGGACTTGGGTTGAGTTCGGGCTAATTTGGAAACCGGGTCCTCTAAAAGCCACTAAACTTAGTAACAAATAATTGAATTATTCCTAGGTTTACGTCACGATTTGGCCTAGTTTTCCTAGTTAGTATACACCTATGACTCGGTCTTCTCTACCATGGCTAGAACACTAGTCAAAGCACTCGACCTCCCTCTCAGTGCCAAAATTCTTGGTTATCTTGCACTCCAAAACTTAACCGTGATTAAGGCCTTCTATAATAAATATCTATAAAATTCTAAAATCACTTTTTAATTCAAACAAATAAATAAGAGGATGTTTTTCAAGCTTTTGGGAAGATGTTACGAATCTACTCACTTTGAAAAATACCGTCGAATTAAAATACGATAGCGTATCCTGAAAGTCATCTAGTGAGACCTATATAGCAACCTTAACTACCCAATGTCAAATTAAATTAGGGACTCATAATCCTAACCATTCTCTTAAAATTGATTTACTCCTAGTTGTGAATGAGCATTTCCTAGTCGCAGGCTCACAGTAGTACGACTAATATGGTACTACCATGATTTCGCACAATTTTACGAAAACTGACCTGCATGGGCCACCACAAAAACTTGTCACGACCCGCACCCGCTTATCGGATATGAGACGTGTCCAAGCCAACCTACGCCGTAGAGTCGGCGGTAGAACGCTGTCACGGCCAAGAAGCTCAAAATCATAAAATAACTTTATTGCTCATTCACATTTCTAATTTTATTACAACATTTACAATATTTATATTGGAAAGAAAAATAAAGTGATCTTACACATTTAATAAAAATAATACCACTGCTATCTATTTCTAGGTTTATGTCTGCAAGTACACCCGTATCTCCCAAAGCTAAGTGAATCCACGGCTAACCTGAAAAATATTAGTTTTCAGTCAAGAATGGAACAAGCACACAAACCGACGGCAATGCAAGAACACAATAGAATTAACAAGACATGAAAATAACATATGAGATATGAAAATTAGAAAGTACTGATGACATGGCAGGTGGTGGAGAAGATAAGGAAAACAAATAAAATACAACTATCTATGTGATTTGAAATATCCGTTTCGACATGTGAATGACTAGGGGATAAATCCGGCACCCTGCACGTGTCATGTGCAGCTGCTATTCTCTACGAAAGACACGGGGGATAGTTCTGGGTAGTCCACATGTCTACTAAGATATTTCCCCTCCCGACTACTCCGTGTGACGAGCGTGTCAACAAGCAGCAAGATATATGTATAAACATGAAATGTATAAACTACTATGAATCGAAAAGCAATCAGAAAGTGCACTTGCCTGAGGTCCTTAGCTGGTGAAACCGGTAATACCGTTGCATTCATAATAGTCCAGTTAGCCTAGGGTCGATATGCAGGAGTTCGGGTCGCAACGGAAATAAGAATATGATTAGTCATGATCAAGAATTTATGATTGGAAGAATTTACGTCAATATAGTTATTTATAACTGTTTAGGAAATACTTATAATATTTAGAACTATATTTTTATTATCCATAAATTAAAATATGAATAAGCCTATTATGATTTTGTTATCTATAATCTAATAAGACTCAATCATATTGATCTAAATATACTATAGTTTAAAGCCCAAAATTATAGGTCAGCCCAAAATAATTTTACTGAACTTTGTTTCTTTAAAACACAAAGCCCAGCCAAGTTTATTAGCCCAAATTCATTTACTAATGTATATTATATATATTCGAATATAGGCCTTTTGGATTAAAGCCCCATATAGTATCATTACACAAAACCCATTATATAATTACTCAAAGCTATTTGAGAATATAGAAAAATCATGTTCTTAGGGCAAAACATAATTTGGTCAAATTACAATTTTAGTTGAAAACTATATTAGAAAAATAGCTAGAAATACTATAAAAATATTTTTAAGTAAAAACCAATATTTGAAATACCATAAATAGTAATATATTTTAGAAATATCATATAGATTAGTATCAACTAACAATATTTATATCAATGAAACCCATGATAATAATGATTAGGGGTGAGCATTCGGTTTATTCGGTTTAAACCGAACCGAATAATCCAAAACCGAATTGGACCGAAACCGAATAAGCAAAACCGAAACCAAACCGAATTGGCCAAAAACCGAATCAAATCGAACCGAATTAAATCGGTTCGGTTTTTGGTTTATTCGGTTTATTCATATATTTTTGATTTTTTTGAGCTTTTTTGTTAATATATATAGTAACTAAATATACATAGACATATTTAGTATATACCTATATATATTTAGTATATACCTATATTTATTAATACTTATATATATAGTACACACACACATACACACACACACACACACACACACATATATATATATATATTAATTAATTAAATTTTCTTATTTGGTTTTCGGTTTTGGACCGAAACCGAAATCCAAAACCGAAACCGAAACTGAAACCGAAACCGAATAAGAAAATTTAGTATTTTCAAAACCGAAACCGAACCGATTTTTTTTTAAAATCGAACCGAACCTCTTATTCGGTTCGGTTCGGTTCGGTTTTCGGTCCAAAACCGAATAATGCTTACCCCTAATAATGATAATAGTAATAATAGTAATAACAAAAGAACAACTCACTAGTCACGAATTAGATATACTAATTAATCAATTAAATGATAAACATAGTTAAACTAAATATTTAAATAGCCCATAAAGACTAAAAACCAAAACCTATCAAGACATACATATAGGTCCAATACCAATAAAACCCAAACCCCAAAATATATAAATTGGGCCCAATAGTCCATAACCCAAACCCAATAACAGAATAATACACAAAATACTAATAATAAAAATAAAAATAATAATTACAACAGCTTCTGAAGCTGTTACTCTTCCCTTTAATGAAGAGACATGGAAAGAGAGAGAAAAGGGAAAGTAACGACGAAAGGGAGCGTGAGAGCAGAGGGGTTCACTTGGTGGCGGGAGCTAAAGGCACGGCACCGGCGGCGAAGCGCACTCGGATCTGCTGCGGGGATGAGCTCGGCGACGTGCTCCTGGCGCTGGGCCGTGCGCGCAGCAGAAGGAGAAAATCGGCGGTAGAGATGGTAGTGGAAAGTCGGGCTGGTGGGGAGCGGCAGCGGTGCGGGGAAGGCTGGTCACCGTCAGTAGTACTCGGAACGTGCTCAAGAAGGGTGGTGACAAGTGCAGATCTGGCGGAGGAAGTCACAGGGAATATTGTTGCGCACGGTGGCACAGAGATGTACAGCAGTGGACGTGGCCGACACGGACACCGACACTGGCTTTGCACTACCAAAATACAGTAAATTAGCGACCGAAAATTAGCGACGAAAATTTTCCGTCGGCATTAGCGACGGCTTTGTGGCAACTAGCCGACGGATTACCGACGACAAGCCGTTACATTTTTATTTTATTTTTAGGAGGAGGAAAGGTCGCACATCCGTCGCTAGGGCGTCGGAGATATAGCGACTGATAGTCAGTCGTCGCTATGCAGTCGATTATTTGGTGGGAATTGTGCGGAGAATTGGCGGGACAATTCTTCGACTACGTAGCGACGGATATTTAGTCGGCAAGTATCAAAAATAGCGACTAACGGGAGACAGATTTTACATATACGTTCCAGACTTAAATTGAAATGGCGGAGGAAACTTTTCGTATTCTCCCCAAATTCACTCTCTCTCCTCTCTCTCTCTCTTTCTCTCTCCCGCGGCTTCGATGATCGGCGTCGACGTTCTTTCCTCTCTCTCTCCCGAAGGTAAACCCCTCTCTCTCTCTTTCTCGATCTCTCTCTTTCTCTCTCTCTCTCGCAGTGTCGTAGGGGCAGCGGGGGCGGCGGGCTTGGGACGGGGGCGTCGGGGGCTGGGCGGTGGGCTTGGGGCTGGAGCGTCGGGGGCTGGGCGACTGGCTTGGGGCGGGGGCGTCGGGGGCTGGGCGGCTGGCTTGGGGCGGGGGCGTCGGGGGCTGGGCGGCGGGCTTGGGGCGGGGGCGTCGGGGGCTGGACGGCGGGCTTGGGGCGGGGGCATCGGGGGCTGGACGGCGGGCTTGGGACGGGGGCGTCGGGGGCTGGGCGGGTGGCTTGGGGCGGGGGCGTCGGGGGCTGGGCGTCGGGCTTGGGGCGGGGGCGTCGGGGGCTGGGCGGCGGGCTTGGGACGGGGGCGTCAGGGGCTGGGCGGCGGGCTTGGAGCGGGGGCGTCAGGGGTTGGGCGACGGAGGGCTGCGGTGGGCAGGGGGTTGTGGGTGGCGGGGCTGCGGGGGTCAAGTGGCTAAGGCTCACTTCCGATTTCATGTGGTCTCTAAAATTTATTCAAACTTAGCAGGAGTCCATTCTCTGCTCTTCTATTGAACTGTCACACACATATATATATGCAACCGACGCACAGCCATAAGCACTCTTCATATATATATGCAATCGAACTAATCTTGCATTACTACATAGCAAGAAAGAGTTTGGAGGATTATGTCAAAACACACGGCTTAGAAAATTATGACATGTTAGTCTTCCGACACCGCGGTAACATGGTTGTCACATTAAGGGTCTTTGACAAGGTGATATATTATGAAAAGATATATCCTTATAGTTCTCCTACGGATGTTGAAGAAAACCTCTGTACTTACTCCGGGTCATGCCGCCGGCTGTGCTGCTTCCCCCTCCTCTTCCTGTCCACTTCTTCTCCCCCGACTCTACACTTGAGGTGGATATCATATGTGGCTGAGAGAGTCAAATAAAAAGAAGGGAAGTAGGGAGGAGCAGATGGGTCCAGAGCCATGGTGGAGGAGAGGAGAAGGAAGATGCTTGATCAGAACTTGAGGTGGAAACGTTGTGACGTTGATAGCATGAGAGAGGGAGAGGGTGAATGGAGGGAGGGAAGTGGCTGCATGTCTTTGGCTCACTCGAGCGGTATTTGTCCTCCGATCCTCATTCCTCGGCAATGATGATATGACAACATATCATTATATCTTATATAGTAGTAGATGATGTCTTAGTATTACATTATGTGAGTTCATCTTGATTCTGTTACATTCTTCAGATACTAGATACGATAAGAACGTATACTACACCATATGTACAGAACATAGATGATTCACACTAATGTATGCTAGAATGAATTTTGGGTTGTGTTCTGAGCCATTCGTTTCCATACTTGGCAATTAAGCATATAAAATATAACTGATTATGTGTAGTTTGTCTTACGATAAAAATTTTCACATCTAAATTGAAATGGATCGTTACTTCGTTGATCGTACATGGATGTACTAGCGGATCAACCTCCTGGACTGTAGGTACTTATAAGTATTGACCGTATCGGATTAGTATGGATCTATCGTTTTGGTATGGGCCGTATCGGTTGGTATTGGTCGTAGCGAATTGGTATTGTCCTATCCGATATGTATCGGTCGTATAGCTAGGATTCATATTGGCCTTATCGATTTGGTATCGGTCATATCCGATAGGTATCGGCCGTGTTGGATTAGTATAGACCATTTCGGATTAGTATCGTGGAAGGTATAGTAACAACTGTACTTGAATTTCTCTCTTCTAGAGCTAGATTACCATTACAAGAGAGTCACGGGAGCGTAGCTGGCCAGTTACAGAACATACATACTTCCTTTTCAATCTCGCTTTTCCTGATGGAAAAGGAAGCATGTATGTTACTATAACTGGCCAATCACGATTTGGTGACTCTCTTGCAATGGTATTCTAGCTCGAGAAGAGAGAAATCCAAGTACAGTTGTTACTAAACCTTTCACAATACTAATCCGAAATGGTCTATACTAATCCAATACGGCCGATACCTATCGGATATGACCGATACCAAATCGATAAGGCCAATATGAATCCTAGCTATACGGCGAATACATGTACATATCGGATATAGGACGATACCAATTTGTTAAGGCCAATACCAATCTGATACGTCCTATACCAAACCGATAGACCGATACTAATCTGATACACTAGATACTAAGTACATCCGGCCTATACCAGCGGATCCACCAATTACTGCACGATAGGCCCAACGACTCCAGTTACATCCGGTTATTGGTGAGTACAAGATTACATAGTAATTCTGTTAGTCTTGTGATACAGATTTTTACTCTCTCATGCTACCAATGTCACAACTTTTCCAGTGCTGCTCCCTCTAATGATGATGAACGCAAAAAACCAACGTCACAACTTTTATAATTTGAGTAAATTTCTTTACCCTATATGAAAATTTCTGTTGTCAGAGAGATGGCTCCTAGGACTCGCCGAGGTGGTGCTGCTAGTCGAGGAAGGGGCCGAGGCAAGAAACCCTTGGAGGTCGACACGGAGGAAGTCTCCGTCGTCAAACAAGAGCCGGTGACTGTTAAGGAGGAGGTGTTACCAAAGGTCGAGGTCAAGGAAGAACCAATGACCATCAGGAAAGAGATTGCTCCCAAGGTTGAAGTTAAGGAGGAGCCACCGTCAGAGAGTAGTAGCATCGGGACCGACCCTCCTGTCCCTACAGAAGACCTCAACCAGATTGAGCCTTCGTATGCAAAGTGGCTGATAGAATGGTACATGCCTCAACGCAACTATGTTTCCTGGCTGTGAGGATTCATCGTCTGACTTGTGGTCTTTGCTGAGGCCAAAGTCGATTTTCCTATGTGTTTTAGAATTTTGGAATATTTGTGGAAATTTTAGAATATTTGTGGGAATTTTGGAATATTTGTGCTATGATCGGATTATAACGACGAATATTAGGTTACTCTTCAGGATAATTGATGTCTATTTTATATTAATTTGGTTTGGTCTATATGATTCTTGGATAATTGGTGTGCATTAAATTTGTATGTACATATTTGGTCTATATGATTCTTGGATAATTGGTGTGCATTATATATTTGGTCTATGTGATTGTTGGATAATTGGTGTGCATTATATATTGGTTTGGCTTATGCATATTTTTGCGAACAGGGAAAGTGCTGCAATTTTTTTTTCAAAAAAATCTCATTTAGCGACGGACTAGTGACCGATTAGCGACGGATATTTCTAGTTTTCGACTACTGTTCGACGGCATATCCGTCGCTAACTGGAGATTTGAAAATGTTTCCAGGTAGCGACGGGTGGTCGACAAAATATCCGTCGGCAACGTTCTGGTGGTATATAGTTCGACGGAATGGCGACGACGTATCCGTCGCCATGGTTCTGGAAATACCAAGCATTTCCAGAACATGGTCGACGGATAATCCGTCAGTATTCCGTCGCTAATCCGTCCTTTGTTAGCGACGGTGATCGACGGAATAGCGATGACTCATCCGTCGCCATGGTTCTGGAAATGCCAAGCATTTCCAGAACATGGTCGACGGATAATCCGTCAGTATGCCGTCGCTAATCCGTCCTTTGTTAGCGACGGCGATCGACGGAATAGCGACGGAATGATACACTCTGATACGCTATTACGACGGTTTACCGACGGACCACTACGTCGCTAGTGTCTACACAGTTCAGTATTTAATACTTGAAATGGACGAAAGCCCGTCGGAAAATCGTTGCTAATGCTTCGTATTGTGAAGTCGAAAAGCCGTCGCTATTCCGTCGCTTGACGACTACGTAGCGACGGACCGTTATTAGGGACGAGCTGATTGCCGACGGATTATTTTGGCCAAGACCCGTCAGTGATCGGTCGCTAATACAAATTTTCGACGGACGGGCGACGGATCTGGCCGTCGCTAAATCGACAAATTTTGGTAGTATTGGTGAAGTCGGCCTCGGTGGTCGACGGGGGAAGGTCGGGTCTCACCGGCCACTGGTGGTTCTCTAGAGCTTGGGTCGGAGGAGGCGCACGCAGCATCGAGCGACGGGCACTGCAACGTGCGCTGCGCGGAGGCGCACGGCACTGGAAGGGAGCGCCGGTGCTGGCTCCATAGGCTTGGCACCGGTCGAGGAAGACGCCCGTGCGGTGGATGGTTCGCCAGGCGAAGGCGATTGCCGGGTTCGTGGAGGCCCGGGTCTTGGCCGCTACAGGAAAATTGGGTGGCTGACCACAGCGGGGTGGAGGAACTGCCGTGGTCGAGCAAGGCCCCTGCGGAGTTATGTTGTGTCGAAGAGGATGGGTTTTCGTAGGGTTTTTAAGAGGGAAGATGGGTCGGTTGATGCTTCCGTCGGATTTGGATTGATGTTAATCTTAGGAGGATTAGAAGAGATCAAATTCTAGTTCTCGAGTGTGAATGCAGTAGAGAGGGAATTTGAATATTCCTTTATACTCTTCCCCTCCCTTATTCAAAGCTACAAATTGTTATCATAAACAATATTTAAAACATATATTAATCAAATCTTAATATTCTTAAAAATTAAAATAATTTAAAAGAAAACATAATTAATCTAATCTTACTCATAATTGATTACACAAATAAATTTAAACTTGATATTTAGCATTATTCAAAACAAATTTTGAAGCTTAATAAATTGTTTACAAAAATCATTTAAGACTATGTTTGACATTACCTATTAAATTAAATTATATATAATCAAACCTAATCAAATATGTTTTGATGTTATCTAATATATTTTCTGAAATAGTCGATGTCGTCGAATAATTATAAAAATATTCTTTTTATAAATACAAAAACTAAATTTAAAAATACTTGGTAAAATCTTTCTAATGTTTCAAAAATGCTTTATGATTTTAAAAACCATTTTCTAGACCAATCTTTTGAAATCTTAAAATTGATGAACAATTATCTTTTGAAGTTCATAACGAAATTCCGAATAATATTTTTATTAAAACTAAAATCTATTTTCAAACCATTAATTTAAACTAGTTGTCACAATGAAAATAGTAGCAGAATAACGTTCATATGCTTCAAGGATAGTTTAGTTCGAAACACGATTAAAATAAAATAATTTTTTTTTGAAAATCGAAGGGAAGAGGAGTTGCAGAGGCTGAGGACCTCGGATAAAGCGGCAAAATCAGTTATTCAGGGTGTTCCAGAATCCCTTCCGAACATGCTTGCAGTGTCTGCTAACCTTGTGAATCTGTTTGTGGACCTCGCGAATCAGTTGATTAGAGGTATTTCGGTGCCCTTCGTATCTGTCTTGTTACGGTTCTTCCACATGACCCACGCTATGGCAGCTGCGACGATCTGGTGGCCGTGCAAGGCTCTCCCCCAGGTGGCTAGAAGATCGTTGAAGCCCCCAACGTCCTAATCCGGGAGGCAAATATTAGTGAACCTAATTCACACTTCTAAAGCCAAGTCTCCTAACGAGAGGATGCGCTCAACTGTTTTGGCTTGTCGCTCCGAACAGCAATAACACGCTGATGCTAAGCTGAAGCTAGTGGTGACGAGGGCATCATCGATGGGAAGTTTCTTGTGAAATGCCCTCCTAATCAGGAAGGACCACTTCTTGAGGATGCAAGACTGCCAGAATGCCTCGATGATGGGGGATAGAGCCCTGATGCCGCGAATCGCTCGTCGTACTGATGCCAGAGTGAATGATCCATTAGCCGTCAAGGACCACCGCAGAGAGTCTGGATCCGACCCTACCACCAAGCTGGAGTCGGCTAAATCCACTGCTTCCTCCTCTCCGATCCAAGCTCTAACCCTCACCCAATTCCACTCCCCAGTACTGGCCTATATATCTCTGATCACGCTGGTGGTGGGGGCACCCGGATTAGGGGGGAGAAGGACGTCTCCTGACCACCTTTCAGAAAATATGGATGATTCGACCAATCCCAGCTGAAAACGAATCAATGGCTCGACAAGTTGCCTTCCGACCAGGATGCGTCGCCAAGATGCAGAGAATCTGCTATTGAAGGAGTCGTCTGTCGGATGAGTGTGCTTGAAATATCTAGCCTTTATGAAACGATCCCACATGGTACAGTTTTTACGAAGCTTCCCCCCATATCTTCATCGAGCAAGCGGCAACAACGTGAGCTAACCTGCAGAATCCTAGGACACCCTCTGACGTGGGTCTAGCCATAGAGTCCTAACTTGCCCAGTGATATTTGTCCTGGACGTCACGGTAACCCCAGAAGAAGTTGGCAAAAAGATTTTTAATGTTGGTGAGGACCTTCTTAGGAGGGGAGCAAACGGCCAGGGTATAAATTGTCACGCCCCGCTCCCGTAGGAGCGATCGTCCTCGCTAAGGCGTGATGCCGCACGAGCCTAGATTGCGCTCGTGCAAGGCGGGTTCCATAACGGCCGATTTCAGTGGCTGCGACGGGTCGTTGCACAGAAGTCCCAAGCAGAGACATTGAATAATATCAGCGAAAATTTAGAACAAAACACAAGTTATTCAAAAGAAGCTCTTTATTGATATTGAAACAAAGGTTACAATGGGGCGCAAGGCCAAGATTAGAATCACTCAAGCTCACTCATCTCACATTACAAGTCACTCAGCTCTCTCCCATCTCTCAATACATGTCTTGAAACAGCGGATGCTTTGGAAGGCGATGCCCATACATTATGTCTCGTATAAGTCCAGACTCTACGCGGCCACATGCCTCGAATCGCCAAGGAACTCCGTGCCTCGACGCATCCAAGCGAGCTCCGCGCCACGAGCTTTTACCTGTGCCTGCACATGGAAACTATGTGGGTGTCAGTACTCAACTATACTGGTGGAATGAGCTCCTCGCCCACCCATACAAAACCAACACGTTTGATTTACATTGTGCAACATAGTCCCTTCTTATCAATTGTCTTTATACTCTTGCCTTAGGATCAGTTTTAGGATAGGCGCCTTGGCCTATTTCGTGTCTCTAGACCATTCCGTGCTTGCAACAACAACGTTAACTCATGCCTTGCCTCTCGACCCTTCTCGTGCCAACAACGTTAACCTATCAAGTCGTGCTTGCCTTTCGACACATAATTACAGACGCAACTACGCGATAAGACTCATTTCCCATGTGACCGTGCTATAAGTCCTTATTGAGGTCGTGCCTCACAACTCAATGAGACTTAACTATATCGCCGCCTCGCGGCCCTTGCTACTTTGATCACCAACTAACCCACTCGAGACTTGTGAACTTAGTGTCACTTAACCAACTTTGCCTTGCGACGATTCCTCGGATAAACTCGAATGACTCAAACCCAACTTATGCAACTCTATCCAAGAATTTAAGACTCGACTCCACATCTCGTGCCGAAGCACGTCGCCTATGTTGATACCAAATCTTAGGCCAAAATATTCTTCCAAAACGTACACACATTCAACTCGACACATTCCAAAGGCATATACGCGGATAGCCGCTATTTTGTCGACATCTATATGAACTTAGCCACTAGCATAACAAGCTATCCCGGGACATATAGCTTTGTTAATCGGGGTCCTTTTATCGCAAGCAGCTAGCTCCGTTGCAAGCCCTCGCTTAACCCATGCTAAAACCTTATGCACGACTATACCCTGTTTCCTCCTAGGCCGAGTCGGTTCCGTGGCCCCGGGTTGCCGCTCGAGGAAATATCGCCCTTGTCGACAAGTTGTCCATGACCATGCAAGACTCGACTTAAACTTACGTATCACACAGTCATCCTTCTTTCAGTGTTACCATCTCTTTCAAAACCAAGTTCAAGACTTCTAACATTTGAGATCCCTCGACGATCCACGGTCGCGAGCCTTCTTCCTTGTTGCTCTATCCTTACTCATGAATGCCTATCGAAAGCCCCTTTTTCCAAACTCACTTTAAATCAACCGTGGCTCGTGCCTTAAATGCTAACTTAGTGCATCGTGCCTTAAACTGACTTGTGTTTCGTACGATACTATCATCCAACTCACACTCCATATGACTAGCTTTGAGACCGTAGGACTTCGGGGCTATACCCAGCCGTAGAACTCGTGGGACCGTGCTTGCTACTACTCCGATAGCCTAACATAACTTTTCCTAACTCAATCGCACAACGACTCGACGAACAAAAGCTGCGTCAAGCCTCGCATCGCAGAAACGTGCCGCACATTACGTTCGACTTTGAACGTCCAAGTCATCTGGGTGTCTAGACTTATGCCTCAAATCGTGCATTGCAGCTTAACTCAAAGGGCAAGCCAAGGCTATGCCAAGCCTTGGACGATGGGACCGTGTATGCTTTATGAAGCATTCATGCGGGCGACGCCTATGACTTAGGCTACGTTCATAACTTCGCCAACTCAAACCAACTTTCCTTCTCCCAAGCCATGGGATGAAGGATCGAGTGTCATTTTCAAAGCACACTGTGCACCAACTCTAAGACGGCCGTTGGACCTTTCCATATTCTAACTCATTTTGATCCGTCGGTATTTCCTTATCTATGTGAATTCATCTCTTTTATTATCAAGCCTACTTGTGCAAGTTGAAAACATGCGATCTATTCTGTGAAGGCTAAAATGAGACAAGTTCACCGAAACTATCCCACCTGAGTGAGCGGTCGCCTCGACGAGCGATGTCTTCGAGCAGCCGTTGCAAGGCTAAGTCCGAACGCCGTTGGCATTTCGATTCCTTCGATTGACTGAGCGGGAGGGTCACTACATCATACACCACTCATAAAAATTTTTGTCCTCGAAATTAACTGA
Source organism: Iris pallida (assembly GCA_029216955.1). Lineage (NCBI taxonomy): Eukaryota > Viridiplantae > Streptophyta > Magnoliopsida > Asparagales > Iridaceae > Iris > Iris pallida. The sequence continues at coordinate 14,670,531 of JANAVB010025800.1, forward strand.
GTACTTACTCATTGACTTATCACTCGAACGTTCAACGAATCTCGCACACATTTTTCCTATGCATTTCCCAAATCCGAGCCACGCTCGTACTACCGTCACATTTCTTTGAAACTTTATTTCTAAATCTTTTACACTTTTCTATTCCTCAAGTCTTCCTTGAATTCAACGTATCACTTAGTTGGATCGTGCACATATTCCAGGCGTCCCCAAAATACATGCATTTCAGCCAAGCCTTGTGATAGAGAATCCGCCATCACCACTCGAGTTGGATCGTGCATATATTCGGGCATCCCTGATATACGTGCTTGTCAACCGAGCCTCGTGAGTGGTGCCTCCATAAATCCTACCACTTCACACTCGGACGTCTGCCTAAATGCTAGGCCATGTCTTTCCGTCAGTATTGGAATCATAGCTCCCAAACAACGATATCAACACTGACCCCATCCTAAGGTCAAACCAAGTTGATAGTACGGGATTTTTCTACCCAAGCTCGTATCACTCTGATTTCTAAATATCGAGCATCGATTTTTTACACACATTCTAACATTCATCGCACGGGGTCTGAGTCATTCAGCAAAGCCATCCTACGATAACTCATATTTCAACCAATTCCACTACATATCAATATCGCTCGTTCAACAAACCATCTTGTATAGTCTATCCCTTCCAACACGTTCGATATAGTTCGCCTATCAATCCTTCCAAGTCAAGCACGCTACGACATAATTCATCGCTAAACCATAATTCACATTTTATACTTCCTAAGTCATTCATCCCAATTCACGTATTCGATCGTGAGGTCGTCTAACTTAACAATATGTTGCACCCCGATCTCACGCGAGTCAGATTATCCACGGTAGGCATTAATCACCATGCACGCTCCCGCGGGATAATCATCCTCATCGGGAGGTAACTCTTGTTTTGTGTCTAGACTAATTCATTCTCGATGCACGGATTGGACCTACTCAATCCTTAAGTTTACTCAATCATCAATCACAAGTCCAAACATTTTCGAATTTTTCCTAAGCATCAAACCAACAAGTTGAGACAATCAAAGTTGTCGCGTCTTGATTTTTCGAGTTCGATCATTCCTGCGACATGAATCACCATATCAGTGCTCACACGGAATGATCATCCTAAACCTGATGTGACGCATGTACGAGGCTAGAGTTGCAATCGCGCAAGACAAGAATGTCGATGCTGTGATTATCCACATAACCATCAAGACACAATCATTTTTATCCAACATTCATTTCAATCAAAATCCTAAATATTGCATCCAACCGAACAATAACACTTACACGATCGTCATTCGCCGAGTCAGAGTACCCCCGAGTTATCATATATCGATCTTTGATATGCCTCAATACCATCGACGATATGCGTAACCTGACGATCTTCCTTTGTAACCAATTTCGAGTCGTACGAATGATGCTATCGTCCGAATGGATAATCTCCTCGACATTCAAATTCAAGTTCAATTATTATCCCTCGAATCATTCACAACATCAATTTCCTCAAACCTAAATTCGCGTATCATTCATCCCTCTATTTTAGATCATCGACCAACGTATTTCCTTAATTCGCATCGTCCCTTTGCTAACTCAAATCATCGAGCAACATTCAATCCAATCCTTAGAGTCATCCGCGTAACTTCGAAATCAAATCCTTCATGCATGCTATCTACCTGTTGTGCTAACTTTTCGTATACGATCCGTATCAATTTCCTCGATGAAGTCATTCATTCGTGCACCCTAACTTTTTCTCAATTCGATTTTACCTACTCAGTCATTTTGCATTTCATACTCGCGCAATCCTCGATCCCGTGCACGTTCTGTGCGCGTAAATTCTAGGTTGTTCGAATCAACTCGTCAAATCTCAAGACTACAACTTATTCAACGATACTCAATCTACGGCTTTGTATAACATGACGCTTGCTGATAGACTCACCAACACCCCGCATCCTCAATCGATCGACCGACATCCCTGAGGCTATCGCATACACCACTCAGGGATGAAGTCATTCTACAAATCCTCAACACTCTGACTCGGTTCACAATTGATTACTTCAGACTTCCATCTGAACGATTCTTCGATCTCCAAGCACGTTCGTCTATATCGCATCGACGATATCGTCGCTCGATAGCACCCCTATCGATAGTCATCTCATTTTACTCAATCGAGTTTAACTCATTCTAGCTCGAAACATTACGAATCCCGTACTCGACTCTTCTAAGGTCGACGTAACTTTGGTGTATATGCCCAGCCCGACTTAGCCAACCGTGCTAATGTGAACCATCTTTTTATTTCTTGACAAAAACTGTCCTCCTACATTTTGCAAATTATTTAGACTTATTGTATGGACATCCCGAGAGAGCGCACCAACGATAACAACATGCGAAAGCAATAATTCAACATTTGCGAAAACAACGGAGTTAAAAAATTCAATCGATAGTCCAAGGACGTAAAGCCGTGCTCTGATACCATTTTTCACGCCCCGCTCCCGTAGGAGCGATCGTCCTCGCTAAGGCATGATGCCGCACGAGCCTAGATTGTGCTCGTACAAGACGGGTTCCATAATGGCCGATTTCAGCGACTGCGACGGGATCATCGCACAGAAGTCCCAAGCAAAGACATTGAATAGTAGCAGCGGAAATTTAGAACAAAACACAAGTTATTCAAAATAAGCTCTTTATTGATATTGAAACAAAGGTTACAATGGGGCGCAAGGCCAAGATTACAATCACTCAAGTTCACTCATCTCACATTACAAGTCACTCAGCTCTCTCCCATCTCTCAATACATGTCTTGAAACAGCGGATGCTTTGGAAGGCGATGCTCATACATTATGTCCCATATAAGTCCAGACTCTACGCGATCGTACGCCTCGAATCGCCAAAAAACTCCATGCCTCGACGCATCACAGCGAGCTCCGCACCACGAGCTTCTACCTGTGCCTGCACATGGAAACTCTGTGGGTGCCAGTACTCAACTGTACTGGTGGATTGAGCTCCTCGCCCACCCATACAAAACCAACACGTTTGATTTACTTTGTGCAACATAGTCCCTTCTTATCAATTGTCTTTCTACTCTTGCCTTAGGATCAGTTTTAGGACAGGCGCCTTGGCCTATTTTGTGTCTCTAGACCATTCCGTGCTTACAACAACAACGTTAACTCATGCCTTGCCTCTCGACCCTTCTCGTGCCAACAACGTTAACCTATCAAGTCGTGCTTGCCTTTCGGCACATAATCAGAGACTTAACTACGCGATAAGACTCATTTTCCATGTGACCGTGCTATAAGTCCTTATTGAGGCCGTGCCTCGCAACTCAGTGAGACTTAACTATATCGCCGCCTCGCGGCCCTTGCCGCCTCGCGGCCCTTGTCGCCTCGCGGCCCTTGCTACTTTGATCACCAACTGACCCAATCGAGACTTGTGAACTTAGTGTCACTTAACCAACTTTATCTTGCGACAATTCCTGGGATAAACTCGAATGACACAAACCCAACTTATGCAACTATATCCAAGAACTTAAGACTCGACTCCATATCTCGTGCCGAAGCACGTCACCTATGTTGATACCAAATCTTAGGCCCAAACTGTAGCACCCAGTTTCTAAAACGAGGGTAATTTTGAAATTTTATAATTATAATTATTTAATAATGATATTTAAACCAAGTTATGATTTTAGATGATTTTTAGTTAATTTAAAACTATTTAAAACCAGAACTTATGATTTTGATGATTGACTAGTGTAACCCGAGAGTTTGGCTAAGCCTAGAGACTAACCATGACCAAGGAAGCCTAGTCATGTGATTAGGATGACTAATTACAACTTTTTAGCCTAAGGATATTTTGGTCATTTTGACAATTTTGTGAAATTGTAAATTATATTAATTAAATATGTGCTAGTTAATTATTTGAGACTTGACCTAGAACTTAGCCTAATCTAGATTAGCCTTGAGCTTAGAGTATTGATTAGGGTAACCTAGTAATGACAAGGTTAGTAATATCTAGATATTATTCTAGTAGGATATTTTCCTTAGGATATTTGTGAAAAAGAAAGCCTAGAACCAATAGGAAGGCTTGGAATTGGGTGGACAACTCCTAGCCACTCATCTAGACCTAAAACCTAACCCTAATTCATCTAATGGAAGCCACAATAGGATTCTCCCCTCCTATAAGTATCACACTTAAGAGCCTTTGCCTCTTTTGAAACCTAGAAAAAAAACCCTACTTCGTTCTTCCCTAATCTTCTTCCATAATATCCAAATTGAGCCCAAATTGAGTCAAATCAATTGCATCATCATCCCCAACAATAGAGGAGACTTGTGGGTGCTTGCTAGAGAGGTTTGAGGACGTTTGAATCGTAGCAAATCAAGGAAGACGTCGAGTCGAGGCTCTTTTCATTGAGGTTTCACCCTCAATAGCTAAAACCCTACAAACACCTATAAATTCCCAATTTCTTTCCATAGATGCATCCATTTAGGGTTCCCCTAGGTGTAGCCCAAGTTTGGTAGGAATTTGTATCCATTTCGTGTCCGTATCGGACACGTATCGGTGTAATTAAATGGTTGTTTGATGAAATGCTTGAATGGAATAAATTTTTCTAATTTCGAAAACTAATTACATAGTAGTGTAGCCCTATATGTCACGCCCCAGAACCAGAATACTGGCAAGTAGGGACGGACCAGGCCAGCTACGTATACCAAAGTACTCCAGTACTCCGAAATAACGTATAAGCTGTATAGATGGGGGTTACTACTACAAGCCAACAGTCGATCCTAGGCCAAGCAATCCTAGGTATCTCAATCACAGGCAATAAACAATGTACAAGAAGTAAGATCAACTGGAATATAAAATAGTAAAGCGTCCCAAACTATCATATATCAATGATCATGAAGCTAGTAATACAGAGTAAAGACTAGCAAGAGTAATAGTCATACATGATAAGCTCTAGCTATAGTCTAGAATACGCAAATCATGTTCTGGCTCGTAGGCTAAATGTCAAGTCCAAAACACGAGCTAAACACGTGCTCGGAGGCTAAACGCCACAAAAGAATAATGTACATAACTAGTGGGAGAATGAAATAGAAAACCCACTAAGGTACTCTGGTGCTCTGGGTAATCACCAACAAGTGGAAGGTACGGAAGATCCTCCGGGCTCCTCTATCAGATCTGGTCAATGCAAAACCAGTGGGGTCAGACCCCCAATAGCAAGTACCACAAAGGAAGCCAAACGATGAACTAAAACCAGCATGCAAATCATAGCAATGGATAGAGAGAGAGATAAGTAAGTACTAATCGAGACTCGTACACTACCAATGCACTTATCCCGAGAATAGAAGGACAATAAGTAAAGCAACATGTAGCATAAAGTAAAGGATATGTGACGTAATATAAACTGTGTACATGTGAAGAAAAGGAAGCATGTGAACATGAAAGATAAACTAGACATGTGAGCATGTTAAGTAACTGGAGCATGTGAGCATGTAAGATAACTGGGACATGTGAGCATGTAAGATAACTGGAGCATGTAAGAACTGGAACATATGAGCATATGGTGAAGCCGAGCATGTAGTAGGAAGAATATCATGTAAGGAATGACAGAAAATCTAAGTACTGTAATAAGATAAACAGGAGCAAGACTAGACTAGACAAGAATGGACTCCATCCATCAATCACGGCCAAGCAATGATTACGGCTTGATACTTTAGCTAACTAGGGTTGTCACAATCCTAATTACTAACAAATGCAAGTCTGAGAATTCCAAGTCCAGCTCCTGCCTGCTACTACCTGAATGGTCCAAGCCAAAAAAAAAAGAAGTATAGTAGACACACTGTAGTAAGATACATGTGTCCTAAGGAGATATAGCAGACACACTGTAGTAGGATACATGTGTCCTAAGGAGGTGCCCCACTCGACGGTGAGCTGGAAGTGTGCTCATCATGACAGATAGCTCCAAATCCCAATGTATATATATATATATATATATAATGCCAAGACCAAAGGGGCAACAGGTTACCGGAAAATTCTCAATAATCTAAGTAATCAAGCTAGTTGTTTAGTCCTTAAAATTTTCTTGTTGGATTCTGGGTGTGGCATTCTGCAGAATCCATTCTAGACATGAGACATGCAAGACTGGACAAGACAAGCAAGATTGTGCACCATAACAAGCCACAATAAGACATGACAATATCAAGGCAAGAGTGCGCTACGACGAGCCACTATCAAGGAGCAAGACATGTACTGGAATCAAGAGTGCGCCATGACAGGCCACTATCATGTAAGCAAGAAAAAGACATGTTCAAGAGTGCACCACGACGGGTCACTATCAAGTAGGCAAGAAGGCATGGCAACAATTATCATAGCTTGTAAGAAAGAATCTATCAATAGACATATCATGGCATGTGGAGAAGAATAATCAAGGCTAAGTACATTTCATAAAATGGTTGAACATGTGCTAGTATCAAGTCTATATAGGGTGTACAATCATTATCTAACTGAGCAAGATCATCTTATCATGTTAAGAAATCATTACAATCGAAAAAAATATCAAAAACGGACAAAAACGGGCAGAAACGGGCAAAAACAGATTAAAACAGCATAAAACGGCATACCGGCGGTATACTGCGGCATACCGGCGGTATACCGGACTAAAGACAGAAGGTTTCTGGTGCAAAAAACGGCATACCGGCGGTATACCAGTTTTTCAAACAGCAATAAAATTCAGAATTTTGCCAAAACTTGTTTCGGCCATAAAAACTTCATTTTAAATCGAAATTCGGATTTTCAAAAGTCAAAATTGAATAGAATTGAATTTCCTACAACATGGAAGTATTAGTTTTCACAAATCAAAACATTTGATAGATCAATACCTCAAATTACTCCTAAACAGAGGTTATCGGGATACCGAAACAGATTTCGATTGCCACCAAACTCAAAATCTATGATATACAAACTATGTGAGGGCCTCATATATGTATATGTGACCAAGATCCATGATGGTAACACTAGTATCACTCTTGATACCAAGTTTTCTACTAAGTCCATATTGGATTTTAACAGAAAATCAAAACCTTGCTTAAACAAATTTTGGAAACATGCATATATACGAGAATCATAAGGAAAACATATTTTTCAAAAAGAGTTTAGAACAATTCTAAGTATTTACTACCAAGGAAAATAAAATGTCAACAAAAATATTTTTGTTCAAGATTTTGGCAAGATGTACTTGCCTAGGTTAAGCTCCAAGCCTAATCTTCTACTCCTCCTCCTAGGGGGGTTAGACACCACACCCAAGGCCTCAAGGCCAAGCTCTTGGCAAGCTCCATGGGGGGAGAGAAGGGAAGAAGAAATGAAGAGAGAGTGAAAAGAATGAAAAGAGAAAGGAGAGAGAAAGTAAAATGGTATATATAGAAGGGGGAATTAATCTTAGCCGTCGGATGGTGATCCATGTGAAGATCTAAGTCAATCCTAACCATCGAAACAAAACCAAATATCTAATGGGTAAAGGGGTGCATCTACACTATTCACGAAAATATCTAAACACTATTCATCAAAATATCTAAAATACTATTCACGAAAATATCGGAAACACTATCCATGAAAATATCTTAAATCGAAAATATCTAAATTATGGAAAATCTGTCTGGACGGTATGCCGTCGGTATACTCCGGTATACTAGCGGCATGCCGGCCAAGGAAAAATCTATAAGTTAGGAAAATTTTAAAGCATTACGAAAACTAAGAAAATACGAAATACGCTACAAAATACGTATCCGTATATAAATACCGATACTGTGAGACAAGTCTCACAACTCTCTACAACTTAAAAATAAATTCCGTCCTCGGAATTTCCTAAATCTAGTCAAGCATGAAAACCAAACCAAAGAGCTGAAAAATCATGTCAATCAAAACAAAGCATGGCATGTTGGTAAGATAAAGACAACAGTAATATAAGTAAATGCGTAAGCAGTAACACAACTATAATCAAGAAGGGATGGAGGCATATGAATAAATATGTCTCCTGAGTCAGTTGAGTAGAAGTAGGCCTACGCTGACTCCACAACTTAGATAAAAGTCAATTCTCAAAATAAGCCGGTACCAATGACTTAGTTCAAGACATGACTCTACCCAGGACGTATCTTCGTAGTCGATACCAATGAAGTTATCACATGCCTCGACTACGAAGACAGAAGAGTAGGACGAGAAACTCGCCAAATATGCGTAACCCAAGAGATAAATAAGAGTGGAAGCAGAATAGGACAATACCTACAACATAATCACCCTCGGCCAAAACCTGCTCTAACATACCAAACTCTGCCTATCCACATCTCGGAACTGCTGCTCTGACCTGCTGCTGCTGAATCGGTACATGAGCCATATACTGCTGGACTGGCGGGGTAGCCGGTGAAGCTGGACTCTGGCAGGACTGACCCTGCTGGCTGATCAGGCTGAAATGACACCTCTGTCCTCGGGTCAACTCTGAACTCTGCCCCTGAATTCTGAGACTGATCCTCCATAACTGGCCTAACAGAAGATTACTGACTGCCATCGGCAGAACCCAAACAAGATGGTCCGAAGGATTAAGAACAATGCCCTTGAAAGTTAAAGGACACAAGGATTAAATCGAGGGAACATGAAAGATCAACGATCAAGGCAGATATCAGGTAAAGGATCAGAGATATAGAATAACATGAAGGATATCAATAAAGCAGAATTGTGACTGAGATATCTAAATATCAGTAACCCCCACATATCTGATAAATCAGACCTTGTATGGGCCACCACTAAAACCTATGTCACGCCCCAGAACCAGAATACTGGCAAGTAGGGACGGACCAGGCCAGCTACGTATACCAAAGTACTCCAGTACTCCGAAATAACGTATAAGCTGTATAGATGGGGGTTACTACTACAAGCCAACAGTCGATCCTAGTCCAAGCAATCCTAGGTATCTCAATCACAGGCAATAAACAATGTACAAGAAGTAAGATCAACTGGAATATAAAATAGTAAAGCGTCCCAAACTATCATATATCAATGATCATGAAGCTAGTAATACAGAGTAAAGACTAGCAAGAGTAATAGTCATACATGATAAGCTCTAGCTATAGTCTAGAATACGCAAATCATGTTCTGGCCCGTAGGCTAAATGTCAAGTCCAAAACACGAGCTAAACACGTACTCGGAGGCTAAACGCCACAAAAGAATAATGTACATAACTAGTGGGAGAATGAAATAGAAAACCCACTAAGGTACTCTGGTGCTCTGGGTAATCACCAACAAGTGGAAGGTACGGAAGATCCTCCGGGCTTCTCTCCAGATCTGGTCAATGCAAAACCAGTGGGGTCAGACCCCCAATAGCAAGTACCACAAAGGAAGCCAAACTATGAACTAAAACCAGCATGCAAATCATAGCAATGGATAGAGAGAGAGAGATAAGTAAGTACTAATCGAGACTCGTGCACTACCAATGCACTTATCCCGAGAATAGAAGGACAATAAGTAAAGCAACATGTAGCATAAAGTAAAGGACATGTGACGTAATGTAAACTGTGTACATGTGAAGAAAAGGAAGCATGTGAACATGAAAGATAAACTAGACATGTGAGCATGTTAAGTAACTGGAGCATGTGAGCATGTAAGATAACTGGGACATGTGAGCATGTAAGATAACTGGAGCATGTAAGAACTAGAACATGTGAGCATATGGTGAAGCCGAACATATAGTAGGAAGAATAGCATGTAAGGAATGACAGAAAATCTAAGTACTGTAATAAGATAAATAGGAGCAAGACTAGACTAGACAAGAATGGACTCCATCCATCAATCACGGCCAAGCAATGATTACGACTTGATACTTTAGCTAACTAGGGTTGTCACAATCCTAATTACTAACAAATGCAAGTTTGAGAATTCCAAGTCCAGCTCCTGCCTGCTACTACCTGAATGGTCCAAGCCAAAAAAAAAAAAGTATAGCAGACACACTGTAGTAAGATACATGTGTCCTAAGGAGATATAGCAGACACACTGTAGTAGGATACATGTGTCCTAAGGAGGTGCCCCACTCGACGGTGAGCTGGAAGTGTGCTCATCATGGCAGATAGCTCCAAATCCCAATATATATATATATAATGCCAAGACCAAAGGGGCAACAGGTTACCGGGAAATTCTCAATGATCTAAGTAATCAAGCTAGTTATTTAGTCCTTAACATTTTCTTGTTGGATTCTGGATGTGGCATTCCGCAGAATCCATCCTAGATATGAGACATGCAAGACTGGACAAGACAAGCAAGATTGTGCACCATAACAAGCCACAACAAGATATGACAATATCAAGGCAAGAGTGCGCTACGACGAGCCACTATCAAGGAGCAAGACATGTACTGGAATCAAGAGTGCGCCATGACAGGCCACTATCATGTAAGCAAGAAAAAGACATGTTCAAGAGTGCACCACGACGGGTCACTATCAAGTAGGCAAGAAGGCATGACAACAATTATCATAGCTTGTAAGAAAGAATCTATCAATAGACATATCATGGCATGTGGAGAAGAATAATCAAGGCTAAGTACATTTCATAAAATGGTTGAACATGTGCTAGTATCAAGTCTATATAGGGTGTACAATCATTATCTAACTGAGCAAGATCATCTTATCATGTTAAGAAATCATTACAATCGAAGAAAATATCAAAAACGGACAAAAACGGGCAGAAACGGGCAAAAACAGACTAAAACAGCATAAAACGGCATACCGACGGTATACTGCGGCATACCGGCGGTATACCGGACTAAAGACAGAAGGTTTCTGGTGCAAAAAATGGCATACCGGCGGTATACTGCGGTATACCGGCGGTATACCGGTTTTTCAAACAGCAACAAAATTCAGAATTTTGCCAAAACTTGTTTCGGCCATAAAAACTTCATTTTAAATCGAAATTCGGATTTTCAAAAGTCAAAATTAAATAGAATTGAATTTCCTACAACATGGAAGTATTAGTTTTCACAAATCAAAACATTTGATAGATCAATACCTCAAATTACTCCTAAACAGAGGTTATCGGGACACCGAAACAGATTCCGATTGCCACCAAACTCAAAATCCATGATATACAAACTATGTGAGGGCCTCATATATGTATATGTGACCAAGATCCATGATGGTAACACTAGTATCACTCTTGATACCAAGTTTTCTACTAAGTCCATATTGGATTTTAACAGAAAATCAAAACCTTGCTTAAACAAATTTTGGAAACATGCATATATACGAGAATCATAAGGAAAACATATTTTTCAAAATGAGTTTAGAACAATTCTAAGTATTTACTACCAAGGAAAATAAAATGTCAACAAAAATATTTTTGTTCAAGATTTTGGCAAGATGTACTTGCCTAGGTTAAGCTCCAAGCCTAATCTTCTACTCCTCCTCCTAGGGGGGTTAGACACCACACCCAAGGCCTCAAGGCCAAGCTCTTGGCAAGCTCCAAGGGGGAGAGAAGGGAAGAAGAAATGAAGAGAGAGTGAAAAGAAAGAAAAGAGAGAGGAGAGAGAAAGTAAAATGGTATATATAGAAGGGGGAATTAATCTTAGCCGTCGGATGGTGATCCATGTGAAGATCTAAGTCAATCCTAACCATCGAAACAAAACCAAATATCCAATGGGTAAAGGGGTGCATCTACACTATTCACAAAAATATCTAAATACTATTCATCAAAATATCCAAAACACTATTCACGAAAATATCGGAAACACTATCCATGAAAATATCTTAAATCGAAAATATCTAAATTATGGAAAATCTGTCTGGACGGTATGCCGTCGGTACACTCCGGTATACTAGCGACATGCCGGCCAAGGAAAAATCTATAAGTTAGGAAAATTTTAAAGCATTACGAAAACCAAGAAAATACGAAATACACTACAAAATACGTATCCGTATATAAATATCGATACTGTGAGACTAGTCTCACATATAGGTAAGGATTAATAATCTTGAACTCTGAACACGAGGACACTTGTGTCCGTGTCCAAAATAGGGTCGGACTTGCAGCACGAGATACCGTACGGGGCTCGTGCGGCTGCCCTGCTGCTCGACACTGATTGCGGACACGACACGCAATGTCTTGAAACAAAACTTTAAGGGAAGGTCGGGGACATGACTGACATTGTGCTCATAAAATTTGGGGTGGTGTCGTGTCGTGTCGAGGGAGAAAACACGAGCGCACTGATTCTATACTACACTGTTACACGCGCACAGGGCTCACTGACATGGGGTTCGTGTCGCTTCTGGACACGTTGTGGTCGTATGTCAGGGTTTCAGACACGAAGCCCTATACCTGGCGAACCCCTAGACAAGACCACGAGGTGTCTTGTGTCGTGTCCTAGCCCGACTCGCACATGTGTACCAGGCTGCCTGCACGTTTATTGTTTGTGTGTGTGTTCTCTCTGTTAAGACACGTTCCTGTCTAGTTATTGGATACGAATTTGACCCCCATGACATGTACTATGTGTACTCATGACTGCACATGTTAATTAGTAGGATTCATGGGTTTTTCAAAACGAATTTAGGGTCGAACCCTATTTACTACTGTCTTTACTGATACATGTTTTAGTTCAGGGTTTTTGAGTTTAAAATATATTTTAAATTATTAATAAATGAAATTTATGATGAAATAACATGTATACATGTCTGGGATTCATTAGGATGGGGTTTAGATTTATTTGGGTTAAGAATTGATTCTCAGGTTTGAGTTTCACAGTTTTGAGAGGACTGAGATGTAGGTTAAATATTGGTTCTGATTTTAGTTGGATATAGGTGTTTGCTCATTGCCTTTTGGTTCAGATTGTTGAGAATAGTCAGTTTTGTTTTAGCTTGAGAGTTTATGGTTATCAGATACTTAGTTTAGAATATAGTGTTTTGGTTCAGCCCCGTGTGTTCCCTTGACCCCAACTTGGTATACCATATCCAATTGGTATCATGAATATATATATTATGTGTGGGTGTTGCATTAGGGTTAGCCTTGCAGCAATGCAATAGACACAATGCATCAGAGACAGCAGCAGTAGCACTTGCAGCATGCAGCAGCTATAGGGAGGAAGAGAAAGGAAATAGAGGTAGACAAGGGTATGCTTGATTGTAGGCAATAGGTAGAAGTGTATCCTAGATGTACATCATTGTGTATGAGATGAGTGTTACCTGGGATTAAATGCTAGGTTTGGTTAGTGGCCAGGTTAATATCAGATACTAGTAGTTTTAGATATGATGATGTGGGCATATCTTGGGGTTATGTGAGGATTTTGTATTTGAGTGATAGGCTAGTATGTGAGTAGGAGGATGTGATACATTGAGGGTAATGTTATGGGGTTGCATGTATAAGTATATTGTGATGTAGCTATATATATATATATATATATATATATATATATATATATATATATATATATATATATATATATATATATATATATATATATATATATATATATATATATATATATTGAGAGTCTAGAGAGTCTAGTTATAAGGATAGAAGTTGAGAGTCTAGTTATAAGGATGGTTGCATAGATACTTAAGAAGTTGACCTAAACTTTGACCATAGTCTAGTATTAACCCTTTGGCTGTAGAAATGACCAATAGCTATAGTTGACTTGACCTATGTTTGACTAGGTTGACCAAAAGTCAACACTAAGACAAATAGACCAATAGTTTGACCAATTGACCTTTGATAGCTTAAGTTTGACATAGTTTGACTTGAAGGTTGACCCAGAGTTGACTATAAGTGGACTTGACCTAGAAATAGCCACACTGGGCCTATTTAGACTTGTAAACCATAGTTTGACTCTTAGTTGACCTAGTTCGACCTAGACAGTTGACCAAAGTTGACCAAGAGTTGACTTTGACCTAGTTGACTTAGAATCATGTAGTTTGCATTGCAGATTTCCATTATTTTAATTTGAGTACTTAAATAACTTGTTTTATTCTAAATAGGACTCTGTGATACCAGTTCAGACATCTATTCATATCAGTCATACAGGGTGACAAGCGAGTATATTTTCTGATCGTTTCATACTTGCCAGGACTTATATTCTTGCTCTATATTACTTTACTTGATACTGGCACGATTGTTATCACGGATTGATACTATATGGATCTTCTTTTGCGATGTTATCTCTATTATGTTCAACAGATACATATTGTGATGTGTGTTTCACGAACATATTATATTTATTGTACACCCCTATTCATGTATACTCATTGTGCATCTTGTACTCTCATGATCACATGAGCTTCATGGAGAAACTATTGTACAAGGTAGCATAACTGGGTTGGATCCTTGTGTATTGATTGGGGAGGGTGAGTAGAAAATGGTTATATGATCAAAATCCCATATTGTAAAAATATTGTATGCATCCATTGTACACTCACGTATGATGGAGTTACCTATTGTTATTGTATAACCTAACCCATTTACATAACTATATTGTGCTCTAAATTACTAGTACTTGCAGTTTTACTTATCCTATATATATTTTCAGTTATAAATTCTCTCTAGTTTTCATGTACATTTTCTTACAGTTCATGTATCTTACTCTTTTGCTTGCTTTATATTTTCTAACATGTTATGAACTGCATGAGATGTATTGTGCTGACCCTGTCCTGACTGGACCTGTTAAAAATATTACAGATGATGATAGTGACAGCCCTACCTTCTATGGGGCACATGAGGGTGACCTTCAGGAGCCCGAGGAGCATCTAGCTCAGTAGAGGGTGCCTAGTCTAGTCTAGTATTTATAGTTTTCAGTTTGTATCAGATTGTTCCGATTGTTAGTTGAGACTTAGTTATATTCAGGACTTGTATTTATTTGTGTTGAACATCTACTTTGTGAGGTGTGATAACTCTATTTATATTTAGTTCCTTTTTTTATCTGATTCCATATCGTGCTCTATCTTCCCTAGACTTGTGATTGAGATATAGAGTTGAGATGTTATATTATACCTCCGTGCGAAGATAATATGTTTATATCATATTGTTGTTAGATGTTAGATGTTATAGACAAACTATACAGCGTTCTATCGCCGATACTGCGGCGTAGGCTGGACATACCCACGTTCTCGTACCCTTCCTTAGGGTGCGGATCGTGACACGTTTTTGTGGTGGCCCATGCAGGTCTATGTCGCAATTAGTGCGATCTCGTATTGGTGCTCGACTTGGAGTACTAATTACGAGCCTGCAACTAGGACATAGGATCTAGGATATGATAGGAGTTACTCAATCACAATTTAGGAAAATTCTGATCTTTTGATTACCATGACAACTCTTTTTGTAATTGAATTCAATTGTCCTTCCTTGATTTTTCTTATCATGTGCCATATTGATCTCCTTGTTTCAATCTGTCCTCAGGATGCCGATTACTCGCGCTCAGGCAGCAGGATCTAGTATTGTTCCAGAGAGGCGATCCAGTAGGACCTCCACCTCCGGCTACGGGAGTAGTAGTCGAGGGAGCTGCCACCTCAGTTCATGGCCTTCAGGCAGGAGTAGCAGCGACTGTTCCAGGAGGTCTTCCACCTCCAGCTGCGGGACCGTCCATAGTCATTCCTGAGACTCTTCTACCGCCACCTCCGCTACCGACGGATGTACAGCAAATAATGGCCCTTCTACAGCAGGTGATGCAGACCCAGAGGGCCCAGGCAGAGGCACAGCAGCATCAGGCTGACGCATCCCACCGTCAAACAGAGGTGCTACGACAGATAATGGAGAACTCCCACCAGCTGGCAATGACAACAGTTGAGAGGGTAGTCTCGGGTACAGTTCAGGGTGTCCCAGTTCAGCAGTAGCAGAGTCAGAGGAGGCCTGGCACATGTCTGGATTTCAGAAAGATGAACCCGAGGGACTTCAAGGGTACCGAGGGTATCCTGTATGCAGATGACTGGTTGAAGGATGTCCAGCGGAGCTTGGAGTTAGCAGAGGTCCCGAAAGGACTTTGGGTGACGTCTGCGGCTAGCCAGTTCTTTGACATCGCTTTGACGTGGTTTCGGACAGACCCTCAGGTGTTAGTGAAGGGTATATCATGGGAGAACTTCAGGCGGCTCTTCAAGGAGAAGTTCTTCTCCGACGTGGCTCCTACAGCTTTGGAGGCCCAGTTCGTCGGATTAATGCAGGAGAACTCGTCGGTGGATGAGTATGCAGCAGAGTTCTTCCATTTGAGTAGATTTGCTCCAGACCTGATCCAGAATGAGGGGTATAAGGCCCACAAGTTTAGGAGAGGCCTTATTCATGCGGTTCGCACTCATACTTCCGGACGACGCGATGCGACCTTCGCGCAGATACTGATGGAGGCACAGATAGCTGAGGAGGACTTCGGCCTCAAGCCGAAGAGGGACAGTGATGCCTTAGGGGATAGTTCTAGTGCAGGGCCAGCCAAGCGCCCTCACATCTAGCAGAGGCCAGTTCAACAGCCGTTTCAGGGCCAGGGACATGTACTTCACCAGCAGGCACCCAGGCAGCAACAGCACACTACATGTGACTTCTGCAAGAGGCAAGGTCACAGATGGGGAGACTGTAGGAAGAGGCAGGGCCTGTGTTTACTTTGTGGTTCAGTAGAGCATCAGTGTAGGGATTGTCCCAAGAACAAGGCACCAGTGACTCAGGCGGCAGCAGGAGCTAGGGCTCCGACAGGGCAATAGAAGGGACCACCGTTGCAGACTCAGCAGCAGAGGTTTGTCCACCATCAGCAACAAGCCAGGGGAGGCCAGCAGGGGCGAGCTTTCTCCATGGCAGTCGAGGATGCACAGGCAGAGGGAGAGCTGATTGCAGGTTCCAATCTTTTCGATTCTATTTCCGCATTTGCCTCCTTATAACTGTCTTGAAATTCGATTCTATATGTTCCTTGTAGTTGATAAATTTTGTTCGGATAGTTCATTGTGATTTATTTTCTCCTGAGATAAGTCGTATGGGCTAGGTCGCCTCGATTATGGGATCTAGAGTCTTCTATAGTTATGTTAGCTGGTATAGTGAGGACATATAGTCAGATTTTGGATGTATTTTTCGGGTATGGAAATTTAAGGTTTTCGTGGCCAAGCATGCGACAATGCGAAAATTTTAAATACCATGATTTTAGAGGTATGTACCATAGTCAAGGACTCTATGAATATCGTAGCCTTGCTCACTAGCATGACGAAGATTCCGAGTATCATAATTTTGGACAGACGCATATGATTATCGGACTGTGTGTTGAGACTGTGATTGTTGGGGGTGTTTGACCTAGAATGAGTACGACCATTTTAATTTCGAGGGCAAAATTTTTCTAAGGAGGGTAGACTTGTAGCACCCAGTTTCTAAAACGAGGGTAATTTTGAAATTTTATAATTATAATCATTTAATAATGATATTTAAACCATGTTATGATTTTTGGTGATTTTTAGTTAATT
Source organism: Iris pallida (assembly GCA_029216955.1). Taxonomy (NCBI): domain Eukaryota; kingdom Viridiplantae; phylum Streptophyta; class Magnoliopsida; order Asparagales; family Iridaceae; genus Iris; species Iris pallida. The sequence continues at coordinate 14,687,973 of JANAVB010025800.1, forward strand.
TAAAACTGTTTAAAACCACGACTTGTGATTTTGATGATTGACTAGTGTAACCCTAGAGTTTGGCTAAGCCTAGAGACTAACCATGACCAAGGGAGCCTAGTCATGTGATTAGGATGAATAATTATAACTTTTTAGCCTAAGGGTATTTTGGTCATTTAGACAATTTTGTGAAATTGTAAATTATATTAATTAAATATGTGCTAGTTAATTATTTGAGACTCGACCTAGAACTTAGCCTAATCTAGATTAGCCTTGAGCTTAGAGTATTGATTAGGGTAACCTAGTAATGACAAGGTTAGTAATATCTAGATATTATTCTAGTAGAATATTTTCCTTAGGATATTTGTGAAAAAGAAAGCCTAGAACCAATAGGAAGGCTTGGAATTGGGTGGACAACTCCTAGCCACTCATCTAGACCTAAGACCTAACCCTAATTCATCTAATGGCAGCCACAATAGGATTCCCCCCTCCCATAAGTATCACACTTAAGAGCCTTTGCCTCTTTTGAAACCTAGAAAAAAAAAATCCTACTTTGTTCTTCCCTAATCTTCTCCCATAATATCCAAATTGAGCCTAAATTGAGTCAAATCAATTACATCATCATCCCCAACATTAGAGGCGACTTGTGGGTGCTTGCTAGCGAGGTTTGAGGACGTTTGAACCGTAGCAAATCAAGGAAGACGTCGAGTCGAGGCTCTTTTCATTGAGGTTTCACCCTCAATAGCTAAAACCCTACAAACACCTATAAATTCCTAATTTCTTTCCATAGATGCATCCATTTAGGGTTCCCCTAGGTGTAGCCCAAGTTTGGTAGGAATTCGTGTCCATTTCTTGTCCGTATCGGACACGTATCGGTGTAATTAAAGGGTTGTTTGATGAAATGCTTGAATAGAATAAATTTTACTAATTTCAAAAACTAATTACATAGTAGTGTAGCCCTATAGGTAAGGATTAATAATCTCCAACTCTGAACACGAGGACACCTGTGTCTGTGTCCAAAACATGGTCGGACTCACAGTACGAGACATCGCACGGGGCTCGTGCGGCTGCCCTGCTGCTCGACACTGATTGTGGACATGACACGCAATGTCTTGACACGAAACTTTAAGGGAAGGTCGGGGACATGACTGACACTGTGCTCATAAAATTTGGGGTGGTGTCGTGTCGTGTCGAGGAAGAAAACACGAGCGCACTGATTCTACACTACACTGTTACACGCGTACAGGGCTCACTGACACGGGGTTCGTGTCGCTTCTGGACACGTTGTGGTCGTGTTTCAGGGTGTCAGACATGAAGCCCTATACCTGGCGAACCCCTAGGCACGACCACGAGGTGTCTCGTGTCGTGTGTCGTGTGCTAGCCCGACTCGCACACGAGTACGAGGCTGCCTGCACGTTTAGTGTCTGTGTGTGTGCTCTCTCTGTAAGGACACGTTCGTGTCCAGTTATTGGACACGAAGTTGAGCCCCATGACACGTACTATGTGTACTCATGACTGCAAATGTTAATTAGTAGGATTCATGGGTTTTTCAAAACGAATTTAGGGTCGAACCCTATTTACTAATGCCTTTACTGATACATGTTTCAGTTCAGGATTTTTGAGTTTAAAATGTATTTTAAATTATTAATAAATAAAATTTGTGATGAAATAACATGTATACATGTCTGGGATTCTTTAGGATGGGGTTTAGATTTAGTTGGGTTAAGAATTGATTCTCAGGTTTGAGTTTCATAGTTTTGAGAGGAATGTGATGTCGGTTAAATATTGGTTCTGATTTTAGTTGGATATAGGTGTTTGCTCATTGCCTTTTGGTTCAGATTGTCGAGTATTCATGGATTTTCTAAGTTAGTCAGTTTTGTTTTAGCTTGAGAGTTTATGGTTATCAGATACTTAGTTTAGAATATAGTGTTTTGGTTCAGCCCCGTGTGTTCCCTTGACCCCAACTTGGTATACCATATCCTATTGGTATCATGAATATATAATTATGTGTGGGTGTTGCATTGGGGTCAGCCTTGCAGCAATACAATAGACACAATGCATCAGGGGCAGTAGCAGTAGCACTTGCAGCATGCAGCAGCTATAGGGAGGAAGAGAAAGGAAATAGAGGTAGACAAGGGTATGCTTGATCGTAGGCAATAGGTAGAAGTGTATCCTAGATGTACATCATTGTATATGAGATGAGTGTTACCTGGGATTAAATGCTAGGTTTGGTTAGTGGCCAGGTTAATATCAGATACTAGTAGTTTTAGATATGATGATGTGGGCATATCTTGGGGTTATGTGAGGATTTTGTATTTGAGTGATAGGCTAGTATGTGAGTAGGAGGATGTGATACATTGAGGGTAATGTTATAGGGTTGGATGTATAAGTATATTGTGATATAGCTATATATATATATATATATATATATATATATATATATATATATATGGATAGAAGTTGAGAGTCTAGTTATAAGGATGGTTGCTTAGATACTTAAGAAGTTGACCTAGACTTTGACCATAGTCTAGTATTAACCCTTTGGCAGTAGAAATGACCAATAGCTGTAGTTGACTTGACCTATGTTTGACTAGGTTGACCAAAAGAGTACACTAAGACAAATGGACCAATAGTTTGACCAATTGACCTTTGATAGCTTAAGTTTGACATAGTTTGACTTGAAAGTTGACCCAGAGTTGACTATAAGTGGACTTGACCTAGAAATAGACACACTAGGCCTATTTAGACTTGTAAACCATAGTTTGACTCTTAGTTGACCTAGTTCGACCTAGACAGTTGACCAAGTGTTGACTTTGACCTAGTTGACTTAGAATCATGTAGTTTGTATTGCAGATTTCTATTATTTCAATTTGAGTACTTAAATAACTTGTTTTACTCTAAATAGGACTCTGTGACACCAGTTCGGACATCTATTCATATCAGTCATACATGGTGACAGACGAGTACATTCTCTGATAGTTTCATACTTGTCAGGACTTATATTCTTGCTCTAGATTACTTTACTTGATACTGGCACGATTGTTATCACGAATTGGTACTATATGGATCTTCTCTTGCGATGTTATCTCTATTGTGTTCAACAGATACATATTATGATGTGCATTTCACGAACATATTGTATTTATTGTACACCCCTATTCATGTATACTCATTGTGCATCTTGTACTCTCATGATCACATGAGCTTCATGGAGAAACTATTGTACAAGGTAGCGTAACTGGATTGGATCCTTGTGTATTGATTGGGAAGGGTGAGTAGGAAATGGTTATGTGATCAAAATCCCATATTGTACAAATATTGTATGCATCCATTGTACACTCACGTATGATGGAGTTACCTATTGTTATTGTATAACCTAACCCGTTTACATAACCATATTGTGCTCTAAATCACTAGTACTTGCAGTTTTACTTATCCTATATATATTTTCAGTTATAAATTCTCTCTCGTTTTTAAGTACATCTTCTTACAGTTCATGTATCTTACTCTTTTGTATGCTTTATATTTCCTAACATGTTATGAACTGCATGAGATGTATTGTGCTCGCTCCTGTCCTGACTGGACCTGTTGAAAATATTACAGATGATGATGGTGACTGCCCTAACTTCTATGGGGCACATGAGGGTGACCTTCAGGAGCCCGAGGAGCATCTAGCTCAGTAGAGGGTGCCTAGTCTAGTCTAGTATTTATACTTTTCAGTTTGTATCGGATTGTTCCGATTGTTAGTTGAGACTTAGTTATATTCAGGACTTGTATTTATTTGTGTTGAACATCTACTTTGTGTGGTGTGATAACTCTATTTATATTCAGTTACATTTTTTTATCTGATTTCATATCGTGCTCTATCTTCCCTAGACTTGTGATTGAGATATAGAGTTGAGATGTTATATTATACCTCCGTGCGGAGATAATATGTTTATATCATATTGTTGTTAGATGTTAGATGTTAGATGTTATAGACGAACTATACAGCGTTCTACCTCCGACACTGTGGCGTAGGCTGGACGTACCCACGTTCTCGTATCCTTCCTTAGGGTGCGGGTCGTGACCCAAACATTCTTTCAAAACATACACTCATTCAACTCGACACATTCCAAAGACATACACGCGGATAGCCGCTATTTTGCCGACATCTATATGAACTTAGCCACTAGCATAACAAGCTATCCCGGGACGTATAGCTTTGTCAATCGGGGTCCTTTCAACGCAAGTAGCTAGCTCCGTTGCAAGCTGTAGCCTCCCTTCCCAAAATTTTTTGGAATATTTATTTATTTATTTATTTGATTTCAATGGTGATTTTTGGAATTTTATAAGTAATTAATTAGTTAATTATTACGGTAGATGATTTTAGCTGTCACGACCCGCACCCATTTTTCCGGATACGAGAAGTGTCCAAGCCAGCCTACGCCGCAGAGTCGGCGGTAGAACGCTGTCAAGCCCGCAAGAAATAAATGCTCAAAATATAACATTTGCTGCTCATTCACATTTCTAAATTTATTAAATTATTTACAACATTTATATTCAAAGAAAATACAAGGTTCTCGCAATTAATGAAAATGATACACTGCTATCTACTTCTAGGTTTCTGTCTGCATGTACACCTGTATCTCCCAAGCTAAGTGAAGCCACAGCTAACCTGAAAAATGTTGGTTTCCAGTCAGAAATGGAACAAGTACACAAACCGACGGCAATGCGAAAACACAATAGAATTAACAAGACATAAAAATAGCATATGAGAGATGGAAAGTAGAAAGATACTGATGACATGGCACGGTGGAAAGGACAAGAAAAATAAATAAAAACAACTATCTATGTGGTGTGAAATATCCGTTTCGACATGTGAACGGCTAGAGGGTAAATCCGGCACCCTGCACGTGTCGTGTGCAGCTGCTATTATTCACGAATAGACATTGGGATTGTTCTGGGTAGTCCACATGTCTACTAAGATATTTTCCCTCCCGACTACTCCGTGTGACGAGCGTGACAACAAGCAGTAAGACATATATATAAGCATGAAATGAAAAGACTACTATGAATCGAAAGTAATCAGAAAGTGTACTTGCCTGAGGTCCTTAGCTCGTGAAACCGACAATTCTATTGAGTTCAGAATCATCCAATTTGCTAGAGATGATGTGAAGGCGTCCAAGGTTGGCAAAAGAAACATGAACACGATTAGCCATGATCAAGGTGTCTAATCTAGAGGGAATTTATTTAGGAGAAGTTAATCCTTTAGTCAAAACATAACTTAGAAAAATATTTGGAAAATACTTGTATATCCTATTTGAGAAAGTACAAGTTTATATATAATCCTTTGGATAAGTCATACTCATAGGCAACACTATATAAAGAATATCTCGCTAGAACCTTTTATTAGAAAATATTTAGAAACATATTATTAAAAACTATTTATTCAAAATATTCAATTAACTAATTTTGGAAAACTATAGAGAAATCCTTTTAAAACCCAAGCAGTCCAAAAATCTATTAAATGTATTAAGGCAACTAGTTTATAAGATAATTTGCAAAAAGTCCCAAAAAGTTATTATAAAAGTAAACCCGAAAGTAATATTTATTTATAAGGACCAACTAAAATACTTTAAGAGATCAAACCATACTATCCATATCTTTATTTAAGATAAAGCCCAATCTATTTTAGAGAACCATATCAAAAAGTCAAAATAATTTATTAAGCCGAATTCTAATTTAGAGAAAATAATTCTAAAAGCCAAAAATAAATAATTTACTAACATCGAGGCTCAATAATTTAGGCCCAAAGAAGTTTATGCCAATAGATATAGAGCCTCAAGGTCCAAGTCCAATGATTTCAGCCCATAGGTATATATAAATTTAAATGAAATTGTTTAAGGGCTTATGGCCCAATAATTTATTTATATATATAAACCCAAATATATAAGGAAATATACCTTATTTTAGAAATGTTAATAATATACTAATGCCTTTTTATATAAAAGCCTAATAAGGCCCAAAGCCAATATTTATTATAAAAATAATATTAAAAACCCACTGAACAAAGCCCCCAAGTATATACTTGCTATAAATATAATTTAGAATTATTTACCTATTTATTTATAAAAACAATAATACTCAAGACCAAATAATACTAATAATAATAATACTCATGAATATATATTTATAGATCTATAGGAATAGTCTGTTTCAGCCCAAAACCGTTTTCTTTAAATCCCAAGCTGCCCAACTAATGTTCATTCACATTTTTTATAAGTCCAAAATTAAATATATAAATTCAAAACAAAAATCTTAATTAATTCCAGGCCCAACTGTATCAATTGGGCTCAGATCCAACCATTGGCCCATGCATTAAGGCCCAATACAACCTTAACTAAAATCAAATAAAGCTACTAGCTGTTGCTCTAGATTAGGAAAGAGAAAAATAGAGATGGGAAAGAATATTACAGAGAGAAGAGGGGAAAGAGGAAGGGAAGGCTCACCGTTCGAGAGGCCGGGGTCGGGCGACGCCAGCCGATCCAGAGGGCGACGGCCGGAGGACGTGGGCACGGCGAGGTGTTTCGTCATACTGCAGCTGCTCGGGAAGGTACGGCTAGGTCGGCGCAGCGGTGGCCGTTCGCGAGAACGCGGCGGCTTGGCCGCGGAGTTGAGGCGGCGGCACCCTAGCGGCGATTGGCCGCGGCAGAGGGTCGACGCAACCCTGACTGGCGGAGGAGGGTCGATACCAGTGCCGGATGTGACGCGAAGTCTCGTGATGGATCTCGCGCGGCTGATGGTGGTGCGTTCCGGAGACTTGGTTGCGTGCGGTCGTGACCGCAGCGGAGAGGGATCGGAGAACTCTGGGGCTGACGCCAGCAGTGGGGATGGCTCTTACCGAGGCCGGCGATGGCTGGTTTTAGGTGGGAGGCACGGATCTGATGGTTGGATCCAATCAGTGGTTTGCTAGGCGGAGCATGAGGCGGTCGCGGCTCTGGGAGAGGTAAGTCGGCGGTTGGGGTTTTGTTATTCTGGACTTGGGCGAGCATCTGATGATCGTGGGGTCATGGAGAAGCAGGGAGGCGACTGCGGGTGGCGTTGGGGCAGATGATGATGTTTGTTGTCATGGTGGTGGTGAACGGCCGGGCTTGGCCGAACGAGGAGGGTTCTGGCGATCGAAGACGATGAGGGCGGCGGGTTGTGGTTTTGTGATCGGTTGGGTTTGGAAACGATGATGAAGATGGAGATGTTGATGGTTGGTTTGGTTCGCGGCGTCGACGGCACAGCCAGGGAGACGGAGTTTGTGGTGTTGATGATGGCGGGGCTGCTGTGGTCGGGACAACCTCGGTTTAGGGTTTAGTCGCATGTCCGAAATTGTCGGACACGGTAATTTTGATGTAAATGTAATAGAAAGTGGAATAAGATGGATGGACACGGACACGGTCACAGACACGATACACAGTAAAAGGCTATGGTGGTGATGATACGTGTGGTTGTTTGTGGATTTCTGTGAAGTTGGGAGAAAGGATATGAGGAGCTCTCCTTAAATAGGAGGTTAATCTCCTAGTTTTGATAAGAACAAGGAGTTTGATTGGATAATCCTTCCCTTTGTTTCAAATCCAATAAACATCTAAATTAACAATCGATCTACTCAAAATTAACTAAATAATATTTAAATTATATACTCGATATTATTTGACAGTATTTAAATCGTACATATTGAGACCCAATTTCAAACAATTGATTACTGCTATCATTTAATATTTATCCAAAGTTTAAATCTTGTAAATTCCAATAAAAACAAAATCGATCTTATCATAATCTATCAATGATTAATAGTTTAAATTCATAAATTCAAATCAATATTATCGATAATTCTAAGAGTAGCGTTTTTATAATTCTAGATCGAAACTAGATAAATCAAATCTTAATATAAATAATATATAAAATGTATATTCAATAATATCCATTAATTTAAATCAGATGCATGAAAATCTTAATCTAGTAATGGGCTTTGCTAACAATATATCTAGTATTATCAAAGTAACTCCATCAGTATAATTGGTATTAGCAAAACTCTTTTTAAAAATATACCTTCCTATTAGATAAGGTGTAAGGCTCCTGGTAGATAAAGCCCCCTTTATTATTTAAATCAAATAAATCTTTAATCAAAACTATTCTAATTCATAATCCATTACTTAATTAAAATCGATATTAAAATATCACAAAATCTTAAATCACATAGATCTACATTAATTAAGCGAGCATCAAAATAATTTAAGTCACATATTCAAATATTAGCAAATAATTTCAACATTCAAATATATAATTAAAAACTAGGTCATCAATTTAAAATATATCTTAAGGTGGCCTGGCAAAATTAGGGTTAGTGATTTTGGGGAAGATTTCGGAATTGGGAATTTTATTTTGCGCACAAATATCAATAATAGTTTTGAAAATTCGGAAAGGGAGTTACAAATCTACCCACCTTAGAAATAAATTCGTCCTCGAATTTCAAAGGCACGTTTTGGTATGATTAAGATTATAATCAAGAAGTGATTTGATCAAAGATCAAACGAGTTAGATTGTGAAAACATGGCACGATTAAGGTATAGTCAAAAGGATACAGTTATAATGGTCAAAGGTATGATCGAAATAAGATCAGCTAAATAAGGAAGAGTCGTTAGGCACGATTAACTAGTAATTGAAATGACCAAAGATCAAAAGTTTAGGCAACATACAACAAGATTTTAAAATTACTTAGATACGAGTAGGATGTAACACGATCACGGCTAATCATGCAAGTCACCCAAGCATAATTAAAATTCGGCACGAGTATGAATATGATTAAACTAAACATGATCAGGGTTGGAATAATTCTAAATTTAGCCGTAATAGAGTTTGAACTACAGGCACGTCTATGACTATAATCAAATAGTCTAGTCACGGTCAAAGTCGTTTAGATGGAAATTCAATTGTGGTTGACTTGATTAACTATTCAAACAAAATTGTTTGGGTATGGTTTAAGAATCAAAGTCTAGATAAATATGCGGATTGACTCGATCGAAATATAATAAAATTATTCTAGGCACGGTCGAAAGCGTTCAAGAATGGTCAAATCAAAATCGTGTTGATTCGATTAACTATTTATCCCTAATCAATTAGGCACGAGCCCTAGAATCAAGTTTTAGATATGTTTAGGAATCTAGTGGAAGAAAAATAGGTTTGAGAGAACAAATAGAACAAGTTTATTGAGAAGATGGTAATAAGGCACAAATCAATTTGGAAACTTAACAGTTATATGCCAATAAAAGACGTAGCCTACATGGTATTCGAATATCATAAACATATCTGAAGTCGTTTTATCGAGATTTTATGCCTCGCCAGTGTACAGCTAGCTGCAATAAACTCTTGGTTCCACGACTCAAATGAGGATACGGTAATGAATACCCTATCACTCTATCCAATCTTGACATAATATTTCAAGGAAAAAAATAGGACAACTAAGCTATATCTTGAATGACATTCGATAACTCACGCTTACTTGAAATTATTTCAACTTGGGGGACATGCCATGCCAGTGCGTTGCTGGCTGCAGTGAACCTGTAGTCTCGATAATTCAAATAAGTTGCGACAGTGCGTTGTTGTCTTGCCATCGCAAGTCAACGAACATTCTTTTAACTATACCTTATGAAATTTCAAAGGAGGTTCTAGAATTTCGAACAAGTAAGTATCTGTCCTTCCAGTATGAATATCAAATCTTGAAAAAAGAAAATAATTAGTTAGGAAGGATAACTCTTGAAACTTAAGATTAAGGTATAAACAATTGAGTGAGAAATTATTTAAAAAATAAATCCCTTGGGTCCAAGAAAATATAAGTGATACAAACTCATGACATGGCGATGTTTAGAGAAGACCTAAGATAAATTTGTACAAATAATAAGATCAGGAAGGAAAGGACCGAAGTCAAAAGAAATATAAACTTAAATTCAAGATCGAGGGAAATATGTATAAAGCACTATGTCCACCTATAATGAATATATATATACACAAGTATATATGCATAGTCTAAGTAAATCCCAAAAATTCCAAAATATCACTCTAAGAGAAAGTTATCCTATTTCCAAGAAAAATGTAAATTTAAATAGCTATAATACATATATTATATTCAATATATAATTTATAGAAATTATTCACAAGACCAAAATGGACTACCAATATGTATACACATCTATATACCTATACGGACGCCGTTGGTCGCACTACATGACTACCAGGGCTTAGGTTGAGTTCGGCTAATTTGTAACAACCGGGTCTTCCAAAAGCCAATAATCTTAATAATAAATAATTAAATTATTTTTAGGGTTATGTCACGACTTGGCCTGGTTTTCCTAGTTAGTATACACCTATGACTCGATCTTTTCTACCACGGCTAAACACTAGTCAAGGCACTCGACAACACTCTCAGTGCCAAAATTTTTGGTTATCTTGCACTCCAAAACTTAACCGTGACTAAGGCCGTCTACAATAAATATTTATAAAATTCTAAAATCACATTCAAACAAATAAATAAAAGGATATTTTCCAAACTTTCGGAAAGAGGGGTTACGGTCAAGAATTGGATTCCATGAAGGCCTAAGTTGATGAGTAAATAGTCTACCCACCTTAGATCATATCGTCGTATCAAAATGTAATAGTGTATCTATAAAAATCTTCCAAGTTATCTAAATTTAACAAATTGCCTGGCCTAATCCTTAACTACCCAATAAGTCAAATTAATAAGGGACTCTTATTCCTAGTTATCCTCCTAAATCATTTCAATCCTAATTGTGAATGAGCATTTCCTAGTCACAGGCTCGCAGTAGTACGACTGGCATTGTACTACCACGAGTTCGCACAATTTGCGAAAATTGACCTGCATGGGCCACCATAAAAACTTGTTACGACCCGCACCCGCTTTTTCGGATACGAGACATGTCCAAGCCAGCCTATGCCGCAGAGTTTGCGGTAGAACGCTGTCAAGCCCGCAAGAAATAAATCCTCAAAATATAACATTTGTTGCTCATTCACATTTCTAAATTTATTACAACATTTACAACATTTATATTCAAAGAAAATACAAGGTTCTCACAATTAATGAAAATGATACACTGCTATCTATTTCTAGGTTTCTGTCTGCATGTACACCCGTATCTCCCAAGCTAAGTGAAGCCACAACTAACCTAAAAAATGTTGGTTTTCAGTCAGGAATGGAACAAGTACATAAACCGACGGCAATGCAAAAACACAATAGAATTAACAAGACATGAAAATAGCATATGGGAGATAAAAAGTAGAAAGATACTGATGACATGGCACGGTAGAAAGGACAAGGAAAATAAATAAAAACAACTATCTATGTGGTGTGAAATATCCGTTTCGACATATGAACGGCTAGGGGGTAAATCCGGCACCCTGCACGTGTCGTGTGCAGCTGCTATTATTCACGAATAGACATTAGAATAGTTCTGGGTAGTCCACATGTCTACTAAGATATTTCTCCTCCCGACTACTCCGTGTGACGAGCGTGTCAACAAGCAGCAAGACATATGTATAAGTATGAAATGAAAAGACTACTATGAATCGAAAGCAATCAGAAAGTGTACTTGCCTGAGGTCCTTAGATGGTGAAACCGACAATTCTATTGAGTTCAGAATCGTCCAATTTGCTAGAGATGATGTGAAGGCGTCCAAGGTTGGCAAAAGAAACATGAACACGATTAGCCATGATCAAGGTGTCTAATCTAGAGGGAATTGATTTAGGAGAAGTTAATCCTTTAGTCAAAACATAACTTAGAAAAATATTTGGAAAATACTTGTATATCCTATTTGAGAAAGTACAAGTTTATATATAATCCTTTGGATAAGTCATACTCATTGGCAACACTATATAAAGCATATCTCGCTAGAACCTTTTATTAGAAAATATTTAGAAACATATTATTAAAAACTATTTATTCAAAATATTCAATTAACTAATTTTGGAAAACTATAGAGAAATCCTTTTAAAACCCAAGCAGTCCAAAACTCTATTAAATGTATTAAGGCAACTAGTTTATAAGATAATTTGCAAAAAGTCCCAAAAAGTTATTATAAAAGTAAACCCGAAAGTAATATTTATTTATAAGGACCAACTAAAATACTTTAAGAGATCAAACCATACTGTCCATATCTTTATTTAAGATAAAGCCCAATCTATTATAGAGAACCGTATCTAAAAGTCAAAATAATTTATTAAGCCGAATTCTAATTTAGAGAAAATAATTCTAAAAGCCAAAAATAAATAATTTACTAACATCGAGGCTCAATAATTTAGGCCCAAAGAAGTTTATGCCAATAGATATAGAGCCTCAAGGTCCAATTCCAATGATTTCAGCCCATAGGTATATATAAATTTAAATGAAATTGTTTAAGGGCTTATGGCCCAATAATTTATTTATATATATAAACCCAAATATATAAGGAAATATACCTTATTTTAGAAATGTTAATAATATACTAATGCCTTTTCATATAAAAGACTAATTAGGCCCAAAGCCAATATTTATTATAAAAATAATATTAAAAGCCCACTGAACAAAGCCCCCAAGTATATACTTGCTATAAATATAATTTAGAATTATTTACCTATTTATTTATAAAAACAATAATACTCAAGACCAAATAATACTAATAATAATAATACTCATGAATATATATTTATAGATCTATAGGAATAGTCTGTTTCAGCCCAAAACCGTTTTCTTTAAATCCCAAGCTGCCCAACTAATATTCATTCACATTTTTTATTAGTCCAAAATTAAATATATAAATTCAAAACAAAAATCTTAATTAATTCCAGGCCCAACTGTATCAATTGGGCTCAGATCCAACCATTGGCCCATGCATTAAGGCCCAATACAACCTTAACTAAAATCAAATGAAGCTACTAGCTGTTGCTCTAGATTAGGAAAGAGAGAAATAGAGATGGAAAAGAATATTACAGAGGGAAGAGGGGAAAGAGGAAGGGGAGGCTCACCATTCGAGGGGTCGGGGTCGGGCGGCGTCAGCCGATCCAGAGGGCGACGGCCAGAGGACGTGGGCACGGCGAGGTGTTTCGTCACACTGCGGCTGCTCGAGAAGGTACGGCTAGGTCGACGCAGCAGTGGCCGTTCGCGAGAACGCGGCGACTTGGCCGCGGAGTTGAGGCGGCGGCGCCCCAACGGTGATTGGCCACGGTGGAGGGTCGACGCAACTCTGACTAGCGGAGGAGGGTCGGTACCAGTGCCGGATGTGACGCAAAATCTCGCGACGGATCTCGCGCGGCTGATGGTGGTGCGCTCCGGAGGCTCGGCTGCGTGCGGTCGTGACCGCAGCGGAGAGGGACCGGAGAACTCTGGGACAGACGCCAGCAGTGGGGATGGCTCTTACCGAGGCTGGCGATGGCTGGTTTTAGGTGGGAGGCACGGATCTGATGGTTGGATTCGGTCAGTGGTTTGCTAGGCGGAGCATGAGGCGGTCGCGGCTCTGGGAGAGGTAAGTCGGCGGTTGGGGTTTTGTTATTATGGACTTGGGCTAGCATCTGATGATCGTGGGGTCATGGAGAAGCAGGGAGGCGACTGTCACGACCTGCACCCTAGAGTAAGGGCACGAGACGTGGGTACGTCCAGCCTACGCCGCAGTGTCGACAGTAGAACGCTGTCCTAGGTCAATCATCTAACAATATAAAGGTACCTGTACAGTTTATACTCTCCGAATGGAGGTGACATAACAATATACAGTCTCAATCACATCTAAGGTAAAGAATGAAAGACAGATAGATAGATAGATAGTAACTCAAAGGGAACAGTAGCATAGATGAAATAAGTCTAAGTGTCTAGGATACATAACATCCAGAATGTCAACCCAAAATACAAATAAGTCTAAGGGTCTATACATCTCAACATCTCAAAATACAACTCAGAATGTGAGACAAAATAATAATGTAGAAAATGACTGTCTAGCTAAACTAGCCTAGACTACTGGGGCAACATCCTCAGCTGCAGGTGGATCCTGCTGAGGGTCCTCAACACAAGTGTCATCTAGTCCTGCTCCATAATACGTAGTCACCCATGCCTCATCCTCGTCCTCTGTAATATTTTCAACAGGTCCAGTCAGGATAGGAACGAGCACAATACATCTCACACAGTTCATATCAGGTTAGGAAATACGATACAAGCAATAGAGTAAAATACAGGAAGTGCTGAAGGAAATATACGCTGTAAAAGAAATAGCTGTAAAGGAAATATCTACTGTATATAGAGAACTGTAAGTGTCTAGTGATGTAGAGTACAAGATAGGCATGTGAATGGCTAAAATTTATACATGATTACACTACTGAGTTTATACATGATTACACTACTTTGGAATTATTCACATGTCTACTTCTACTCCCCCGTTTCCCCAATCAATACACAAGGATCTAGACAAGTTACGTTATTATACATTACTTCACATGAGGCTCATAAATGAGTATACGTGAAGTTATACATGAGGGCTCAGTGAATCATGAGAGTACATGATCACATGAGTGCACATGCATGATGGAAGCATAAGAGTACATGATGACAGTGAAACACACGTAACATGAAGTACCCGATGCTTCCGAGGGGGATAACATCTCATGTAAAGATCCATATAGTACCAATCCGTGTTACCAATGTGACAGCATCAAGTAAAGTAATCTAGCACGAGAAAGTATAGCCTTAACAAGTATGAAACGGTCAGAGAATGTACTTGCCTGATGTATGAATGTCTGTAGAGAATATGCTGTCTGAAGAGAGATGTCTGGCTCCTGATCAGAGCAACACAAGTCATAATATATTCTAAATAGTAAAAATGAAGTTTACTATGCATACTACATGATTCTAGGTCAATCTGGTCAAAACTCAACTCTTGGTCAACTCTGGTCTACTCTAAAAGTTAAACTAGGTCAACTAGTCAAAGTTAGGTCAACCAATGTCAAACTAGTTAGGGTTTAGTCAAACTAGTCATTCAAGGTTAATTCAAGTTCAATCTAGGTCAACTAGGTCAAGTTTG
Source organism: Iris pallida (assembly GCA_029216955.1). Classification (NCBI taxonomy): domain Eukaryota; kingdom Viridiplantae; phylum Streptophyta; class Magnoliopsida; order Asparagales; family Iridaceae; genus Iris; species Iris pallida. The sequence continues at coordinate 14,703,032 of JANAVB010025800.1, forward strand.
ACCTAAGGTTGACTTTGGTCAACTCTAGTCAAACAAGGGTCAATAGGCCAACCTAATAACCATAGGCTCGTAATTAGGTTCCATAGGCTAATATCATATAGGTATCTATCTCTATACAATATATATATATACACATATATATATAACTTTACATATATGTATACATATACAAACATTACTACATAGGCCTATAGCCTATGTAATAGTCATATATCATATAGTATATATATATACAGATACAATATATAATCTAATACAAATATATATATATAACATATATATATATATATATATATATATATATATATATATATATATATATATATATATATATATATATTTACAAAACTTATATATCTACAATACATATATAGAGAGAGAGGGGAAAATGAGAGGGTGAGTGGTGTGTGTGCATGAGTGTGAGAGAGAGAAAAGGAGAGAGAGAACTCTGTGTGTGTGTGGAGAGACTGAACAGTGGGGGGAGGGTTCTCAGTTCTCAGGAACTAAGAATAGGACACCCACACTCACTCACAAACATACATAATACATACATATATACATATACGCATATCTACATATATACACATGTACATGCACTCAAATCCCACCTACACACACACATATACATACACTACGTATACATACACTGAAAACATACAATTACTGTTGACACAAAGTCAGAGTCAACCATATATTGACTACATTGACTAAATAATATCTGTATAAATTCAATACGACACACGACGTCTGCATTCAGTTCAGGACAGACAACAGCTCAGTTTCCGACTCTCAGTGTATTTTCGAGTCTGTACTTTTACATTTTATTGAGTCTAGAAGTATGTACTCTGAGTTATGCTGAGCTCTTGGAACTTAGTCTATAAGCCTACCCAAAATCCCAAGCTCCACCAAAACAAAAATTGCCCACAAGTCCCACTTAGGACCACTCTGTGCTCTGGAGACAGAGTTCGGGCCGAACTCTGCCTCCACACAGAGTTCGGGCCGAACTCTGTCCCCTAGAAATCAGGAACCCTAATTTTAGGGTTAGCTGGTTGCTAGCTGTCCAACGGCCAAATTTTTGAATTTTCCTACCCGAATTCTGCCTCTAAAAATACTATAAATAGGGCATGAATTCTCTCATTTCAATTCACTCAATCTTCTCTTCTCTTCTCTCCTACAAGCTCAATAAGCCATACCCTTCCTATCTACTAGCCACAAGCCTCCTAAGTCTCGAGTGCTCAGCATCTCTCAGTTAGGATTCTTGTGCAAGAGTGAAGAAGTCGCTTGGACAATTCCAAGCAAATCGCCACTGCGATCCTCTGTTAGAAGTTGACGTGCTCTTCTGAAGAAAAGGCACGGGTTGTAAGCTACTATTTCACAAATAGTGGATTTAATCCTGAGCTAGAGTTCTCAGGCCTGGACTAGTCCTCCACGAGGGAAACCAGGTTAAAATCGTTGTGTTTGCGTATGCTCTTCTGCTCTTCATTTATTTTCCGCACTTTACTCTGATTTTTTATTGTTGGTGAAAGAGTTATTTTTAATTGGCTATTTTTCTATATAAACTCTATTCACCCCCCTCTAGAGTTGCCAAACTGTTCTTCAATTACATGTATAAAACATAACAAAAATCATTTTGAAATTCAACTTTGAAAACTGGAAAATATCCCAAAATTCTGGAAAATAGCACTGTGGACTCGTAAAGTGGGTAAACCCAAATACAACCTCAAACCCGACTAAGGTCCCCAACACTTGGTTGGTAATCGTGTCCCACAGTGTCCCCTAGCATCTAGGGTGCCTGACACAAAGTCTAGACACGATACGACGTGTTCAACTCTCTAAAAACCTAAACAGGTAAACACTGACACACACACACAAACACTGTGTCGTACACATGTGTAACTCACTCTAGGACACGACACACACACACACACGTATCTCATGCTCGTGCTAGAAGGTACGCCTCGGGGTTGTGCACGTGTCCAAGTGCCTGCCCCGTGTCCACGTCACTCCAGGACACGACACGAACACCGTATCAGTCGAGAAAACTCGACTGATAAACACTGTTTCAGACAGTGTCGTACGTGTGTTCTAGTGTCTCGTGGACACGATACACGCTACGTGGGGCCACGTGGTCATGTCCACGTGTAGCCCACATGTTGGGCTACACACTCGTGCAAACATGAGGTGTCCAAGTGTCGTGTCCGTGCGACACGACGTGCGCGAAGTCGGCCCCGTGTGCGTGTGCACTGTCAGTGCACGACCAGTGCACATGTCCTCGTGTCCTAGATACGACATGATAGTGTCTCAAACTCGAGGGGGGCTTGTCAGAGGTTGCCCCCTCCTCTTTGCCAAGTGGCACGTGTCTAAGTGGCGTGGACACGAAGGAATCCGTGTCGGGTAGCAGGGTATTGTGCGTGCACTGTCGCAGTGTGTCCGTGTCAATTTTCGACACGAAATCGACACAGTGTCATGCTCAATCAAGTGTAGATGCAAACAACAAGTCTAGGGCTACATGAATATGTAATTTGTTTTACAAAATATTGAAATTCATTTCTTTGTGGCATTTCAACAAACACAACTTTTCAAACATGGATACGTGTCCGATACGGACACCAAACCAACCCTAGATTTCACCAAACTTGTCCCACAGCTAGGGTATACCTATATGCATGCATTTATGAAGAAAAAACAGAATATTAACTAAGTTTATGGGTATTTACCTATTGGTGCAATTCCAATGGAAACTCAATAAAGAGGGGGTGTTTGTCCTTCCACTTGGTGATGTCCAAGTCCTGGTGTCCAGCTTGCTAGCCTCCCTTAGAACCCTCTAGGTTGTAGGAATCCAATGCAAAAGACTAGGAGTGATTTGGTTCAAATTTGAGGAAGTTATGAAGGTTTGATGAAAAAGGAATTTTTGTAGGTTTTAATTCATGTAAAATGATCATGAATGAATGTGATGGGGCTATATAGGAAGGGGATAATGTAGGGGGGTGCCCTTGGCTGGCCATGGCAAGGGGGGTGTCCTTGGCCTTTCTTCAAGGTGAAGGCAAGGACTTTGGTGCCAAAAGTGTTGATCTTTTGAGGGTTTTAAGCAAAATATCTATTATGTAAATATCTAGATATTTACACTACTTTAACCAATGACTAATATCTATCCTCAAGCTTCTAGGTTAGTAGCTAACCTCTAGATTAGGGTAAACTAGGTTAGGGACTAATCATGGTACTAACAATAATTAAATAATATTAAAAACACATAATTCCAAATAAAATCTAGTAAATTACCAAAATACCCTTTTAGGCTAGAGTTCTCAGGCCTGGACTAGTCCTCCACGAGAGAAACCAGGTTAAAATCGTTGTGTTTGCGTATGCTCTTCTGCTCTTCATTTATTTTCCGCACTTTACTCTGATTTTTTATTGTTGGTGAAAGAGTTATTTTTAATTGGCTATTTTTCTATATAAACTCTATTCACCCCCCTCTAGAGTTGCCAAACTGTTCTTCAATTGGTATCAGAGCTCTGTTCTCTTTACAAGGACTAACATCCTAAGAGCTGATCCATGGCAACCACACAATCCTTGATTTCCAATCATGGTGAAGGTCAGTCCACTCATAGGCCTCCCCTATTTGATGGGACTAACTACACATATTGGAAAACAAGGATGAGCTTCTATCTTAAGTCTCTAGACTTTGACCTGTGGACTGTCGTCACTGACGGTTACAAAAAGCCCGCCAGGATAGTTGTCGATGGTGACCTCATTGAGAAACCACACGACAAATATTCTGTCGAGGAGAAGAAACAGGCAAGTCTAGATGCTAGGGCTATTAATGCTTTATTCTGTGCTATAGACAGGAATGAGTTCAACAGGGTCTCTACATGCACCACTGCTCATGAAGTATGGAGACTTCTAGAAGTGACGCATGAAGGAACCACACAGGTCAAGGAATCTAAAATAAGCCGTCTCACTCAAGAATACGAAGCCTTCAAGATGAAGCCAAGTGAGACGATCACTCAAATGATCACAAGATTCCTCGACATCATCAATCCTCTATCTTCGCTTGGAAAGCAGTACTCAAACCACGAGAAGATTCGTAAGCTGCTCAGAGGGCTACCAAAAATTTGGAACCCTAAGGTGACAGCCATCATAGAAGGAAACGATCTCACAACAATGTCAATGGAGACCTTGATGGGTAAGCTTATGACTCACGAGCTTGACCTCAAGGACTTCGAAGAGCCTGCTCCGAAGACCAGGGAGATCGCACTCAAAGCTCATCAACGAAGAGCTAATCATGATGAGACCGAAGAAGATAATTCGGATGATGAAGACCAAGCTCTCATGGTTCGAAACTTCAGGAAATTCCTTCGCTTCAATCGAAGGAAGAAGGAATCTCAAGAAGACGATGAAGAAGAACCAACTTGTTATGGTTGCAAGAAAACTGGACATGTCCGAAAAGACTGCCCATTCCTGAAGAAGAGCAACCGCTATGAGAAGCCATAATAAAAGAACTCATCAAAGAAACATGCCAACACAGGTATCTGGCATGAAAGTGAAGCGAGTGACTCTGAGGAAGAAAAGGACTCTCCTCAAGATACAGCAAATGTGTGCCTGATGGCAACCTCCAACAAGGTATCTAACGAAACTCTGGATGACTTCTCTTTTGATGAACTTGGCGATGCTTTCACTGATTTACTCGATGATCATAAAAAGGTCATCGGTAAATATAAATATGCCAAGGACAAAATCAAAAGTCTAGAAGATGAGATACAAAGAATTTCTTTACTTCTTGATAATGTTAGAAACACATCACCCACAAATGACACTGATGAAGCATCCAAGCTTAAATTAAGCTTACATGATGCTGAAGCACGTATTGAGCAACAAACTCAAGAAATCACTACTCTCAACACGTTGCTTGCTGAAGAAAAGAATAGACACAAGATTTCCATGACTAAGATTTATGGCTTAAATATTAAGGTTGATGAACTGCAAGCTGTTTCTAAAAGATTAGAAACCAAATTGGGTAAACAGGTTGTTCAACCTCAAACCCAATCACATGGGCACAATACCACTCATGCTAGTCAACCATGTCATTCTCATGCAGCACATAACCATGCTTTTATATACACAAACTTTCACAAACCACGTGCACGTAAGAACAATTCTCACTCAGTACACACTCATCATGCACAAAGACACAATCAACATCACTCCACACATAAAATTCATCATGCCATGCCATATAGACAAAATCATCATGCAATGCCATATAGACAAGGTCCTCATAAACCATATAGACAAAATCATCATGCCATGCCATCTAGACAATATCAGCATGTCACACATCATAGACAATACCATCATTCTATGCCTCATAGACACCATCAACATGCCACTTATTCCATGCATAATCATCTTTACCATGCCAACTCTTCACATCATGTCCATCCTCATCCTGTTGCTTATAAATATTATTCTCATGCTCCTAGTATAAATAAGAATGCTATCTGTACTTATTGTGGATTACATGGACACATCTCACCATAGTGCAGAGTTAGAAGACTTGTAGATAAAAGGATATATGCTTGGTTCCCAAAGACTAACTTTTTAGGACCCTCAAGAACTCGGGTACCAAAGGTCACATCTACTCTTGATGTAGGTGGACCTACCCTCCTCAACTGAAAGTAAATGGATTCTCAATAGTGGATGCTCGCGACATATGACGGGAGACGCAAATCTTTTTGCATCACTATCGATGAAGAGAGAAGGATACGTATCCTTCGGTAACAATCTCAAAGGGCACATTATAGGTAATGGTATCATTGGTCATCCTCCTTCTCCTGTAATAAAGGATGTCTGCCTAGTGACCGAGTTAAAGCATAACCTGCTCAGCATTAGTCATCTTGCTGATCATGGATATGATATTAACTTTGGACAAAACAGTTGCTACATCTATGATAGGTCAACAGGAGACATTGCTTTTGAAGGGAAAAGAGAGGACAACATCTACATTTTCTATCTTTCTATAAATACTAACAATGCAGGTAGATGTCTATATGCCCACAAAGACGAACGACTACTTTGGCACCAGCGTCTTGGTCATGCCAACATGAATGCTATATCCAGGCTTTCCACCAAGAAGCTAGTGAGAGGATTGCCTGAAATCACGTTCAAAAAGGACACGGTATGTGCCGAATGTGAACTAAACAAGGCAACTAAATCCTCATTTCATTCTATCAACTCTGTAAGTACTACTAGACCCTTGCAACTACTTCATATGGATTTATTTGGTCCTAGTAGAATAGCTAGCCTTGGAGGCAAACTTTATGCATTTGTTATTGTTGATGATTTTTCGAGATTTACATGGGTTTTCTTTCTCGCTAATAAGAGCGATGCTATTTCTGCTTTCAAAATTTTTGTAAAGAAAGTTCAAAACGAAAAAGGCTACATGATTACTCGAATCCGAAGTGATCATGGAGGCGAATTCGTAAATTATGATTTTGAAAGTTTTTGTAATGCAAATGGTTTTGATCATGAATTTTCTTGTCCTAGAACTCCTCAACAAAATGGTGTTGTGGAGCGGAAGAATAGGACTCTTGGCGATATGGCTAGAGTCATGTTGAATAAATTTTCTCTTCCGAAATATTTTTGGGCAGAGGCTGTAAGTACAGCATGCCACATTTTGAATAGGGTGCTTATTCGTCCCATTACGAAGAAAACACCCTATGAACTTTGGTTTGGGAGAACCCCCAATATTTCTTATTTTAAAGTTTTTGGCTGTAGATGTTTTATCCTTAACACCAAAGACAACTTAGGCAAATTTGATGCCAAAGCTGACGATGGTATCTTTCTTGGTTATGCCGCCAAGAGTAAGGGATATAGAGTTTTCAATAAACGCTCACTTATTATGGAAGAGTCAACAAATGTGACTTTTGATGAAGATAACAGTGCAGCAAGTACTCTTGATGATGACGTTGAGCCATCAACTTCTACTCCAATGAATACTTCAACCGAAACTAATTCTCTGGAGGGTTTGCCTAAGAAATTCTCTTTCAAACCTTCTCATCCAGAAAATTTAGTTATAGGAGAAGTTTCACGTGGAGTAACTACTAGATCATCACTAAGAGACTCCGTTGCTAGCACTGCCTTCATTTCACAAGTAGAGCCTAAAAACATTTCTGAAGCTTTTAATGATGAATTTTGGATTTCTGCTATGCAAGAAGAACTCAACCAATTTGAGAGGAGCCAAGTATGGGAACTAGTTCCTAGACCGGCTAATCACTCAATAATTGGTACCAAATGGGTGTTTAGAAACAAAGTAAATGAAGATGGTTCAGTCACACGTAACAAAGCTCGTCTAGTAGCTCAAGGATACAACCAAGAGGAAGGTATCGACTACGATGAGACGTATGCTCCTGTTGCTAGACTAGAATCCATTCGGATGCTTTGTGCTTTTGCTAATTTTCAAAACTTTAAATTATTTCAAATGGATGTTAAAAGTGCTTTCTTGAATGGCTTTATTAAGGAGAAAGTTTATGTCAAACAACCCCCTGGCTTTGAAAATCACAAATTTCCCGACCACGTGTTCAAGCTGAAGAAAGCGCTTTATGGCCTTAAACAAGCCCCCAGAGCTTGGTATGAAAGGCTAAGCAGTTTCTTGCTTGAGAAAGGTTTTTCAAAAGGGAAAATTGACACTACACTGTTTATCAAATCTTTCAAAGACACCATTCTATTAATTCAGATTTATGTTGATGATATTATTTTTGGGTCTACTGATGAAACTCTTTGTCAAGAATTTGCCAAGTGTATACAGACGGAATTTGAGATGAGCATGATGGGAGAGCTCAACTACTTTCTTGGTCTGCAAGTAAAACAACTGGCTAATGGAACTTTCATCTGTCAATCGAAGTATACCAAGGACATGCTGAAGAAGTTCGATCTTGACAACATCAAACCAATCAGCACTCCAATGGCTACTTCAACCAAACTCGAACCAGATGAGAGCGGCAAACCCGTTGATCAACGTAAGTATCGAGGTATGATAGGCAGCTTACTTTATTTAACTGCTAGTCGCCCCGATATCATGTTTAGTGTTTGCCTATGTGCTAGATATCAAGCAAATCCTAAGGAATCTCACATGACCGCGGTTAAGCGTATCTTTCGATACCTTAAGGGTACGGTTACAGTGGGCCTATGGTATCCCAAGTCAACATTATTTGACCTCATCGGTTACTCTGATGCTGACTTTGCTGGATGCAAGGTCGACCGTAAAAGTACGAGCGGCACGTGTCATTTATTAGGAAAGGCTTTAGTCTCATGGTTTAGCAAGAAGCAGAACTCTGTCGCACTATCCACAACAGAAGCTGAATACATAGCAGCTGGGCATTGTTGTGCACAAATTCTGTGGATGAAGCAAACCCTTGAAGTCTATATGTTATCTTTCATGCACATTCCTATATTTTGTGACAATACTAATGCAATCAATTTGACTAAGAACCCTGTCTGCCACTCACGCACTAAACACATTGAGATCAGACACCACTTTTTGCGTGATCATCAGCAAAATGGCACGATTAACTTAGAATTTATTGACACTGATCATCAGCTGGCAGATTTCTTTACTAAGCCACTATCCGAAGAGCGCTTCAATTTTCTTTGTCGTGAACTTGGAATTTTAGATGAAGCAGTTATAAATTGAAACTCACCTGCGTAAATATCGAGTATATTGTGATTCTTTTTCGAAGAATTTGGTATGGGTACAAGCCGAAAGGGTCCTTCTGACAACAAGGCGTAAAAGCCTAAGCGACACGGTGCACTAGTCCTCAGGACTACCGCTAGCTGGGATCCGGCCCCTGCAGCTAACCCATGGCAAATTTGGACTATTGAACCACAGTATATGTCCTTATTTATTATATGGCTCGTTTTCGATTTAATGTTGCCTAATTGAGATTTTTCTAAAGTTCATTCTATTTTCTGAGTACCTCTCTATCTATTTTTTTACACTCTTTGTTGTCCTCAACTATCTTTTGTTTAACTCTTAAACTTTTTCTTCATGTTCTTTGCCTGTTTTCAGTTCTGGACCATTGATCCAGAACTCGGGCCGAACTCTGCCCCTATCAGAGTTCGGGCCGAGTTCGGTTCTTAGGTTCCAGGGTCGGGATCTGGCTCTGCCGTTGGATCAATTCTAATCCAATGGTCAATATTTCACCCGACCAAAGACCAAGCCCTACTTTATTTTGGGATTCCCTCTCTTTCCTCCCATATTTCCTTCTTCTCCACCTCCTCCATCTTCTTCCTTCCAAACCCTAACCCTAGTTCTTGATATAGAGGGCTCTATTTCTTCTCAAAATCAAGGGAAAGGGGTTTTTTCAACATTCTCTTCAACTGTTTAGTATTCTTTTCAGGTATATCTCTCTTTTTCTATCATTTCCAAGTTCTCCTCTTTTATTTCAAATGGCATCTCGCTTGTCCAAACGAGGGAGAAGGACTCGACATGAGGGTGCTTTCTCTTCGGTTCCTCCTCCTCCGATTGAACAAGTAGTTGAACAACACCCCATTCATCCGTTGTTCAATCCGCCGCGTCCCGATGACCCTAACACTTACGACGACCGTTTATTTGTATCGCTAGAAGCCTCTAATGAATGGTTTAGCGATTTTAGAACTCGTCCGGTGTTTGGGGGCCATCCCATAAATTTCACTATATTTTCAATATGAGTCTTTATTCCGTGATCTTTGTTTGGATGAACTTGTTGCTTCAAATTCTGTCATCTACCATAGTGCAATTCAAATGTTTTACTGCAATTTGACTCACGATGCAACCCACATCTATTCTCGGGTTGCTGGCATTACCATTGCCTTTAATGATTCTGAGTTGGGAGACTTTCTTGCTCTCCCGGATCTTGATGTGTGGGACAAGCTTGTGGAAGCACGTCAACTTCAATTTGTTGGCAATACTTCCCTTGAAGGATTCAAGGAGGATTTATGTGCTCCTAACGTAAGTCCTCGCAAGCTAAAGGCCAAGCATCTCACCCCCTACTTTTATGAACTTCATCGCATCGTGTTCAATACTATCTTGCCCAAGGCTGGCTCAACAGATGAAGTCACTTATCTTGAGATCTCCACTTTATATCATCTCCACTATCGTATTCCATTCAACTTTCCACGGACTATGATGGATTGGATGATCAACTGTCGGAAGAAACCAAGAGCTTTGGTTTATCCTCTCTATCTTCCTTTAGTTTTTCGTGCTTTCATCATTCCTATCCATAATTGTCCGTTCCTGCCTGCACCTGCCTTTCTATCCAAAGCACGACGCCTTCAGCCTGTCGCTGCTTCTGAGTCATCTGAGCATTCTGCTGATGAGGAGCCTGACGCCCCTCCTCTTGGTCAGGATGCACCTCCTCCTCCTGCCACTCTTGAGTCTCTTCAGACTATGCTTCGCGATCGCTTTGCTATTGAGGATGATCGCTGGACGCAGCAGGATTACCGTACCACCTTGCAGATCAGTGCCCTTGGAAACTCTCTGCATGATATGCGGTATTCACTTGCTCGTCATCCTGATCTGCATGTGCCTATTGAGCGGGATCCAGATCGCGCGGGTCATCGTATAGACGATCCGTGGGTCATGAGGTATATGGATCCTGATGATGCTTTTGTGGACCCTCGTCGCTCATTCCCTGGTCCTTCAGATGTTCCAGGACCTTCTCGTGCTCCATGATGGAGATTGGCTTGATATGCTGCTGACACTGCTGATGGTCTTAGTTGCCTTTTTGATTTTAGTTATTTCAGTTTGTTATGGATTTATGTACTGGATTTATGTCTTCAAACCCTGATGATGTGCTGGTTGGTGGATAACATTTTATGCTATTTTTCGTAGTTCTACTTATGTCAGTGACTTGTTTTATTAGTATTATACTGTTTCTTCTCTGCTTGGTGTGGTTGGATTACTTTTCATTGTCTATACTGCTATTCCCATGCTTTTCCTTATGCAGTCTATATGATCCTTTATATTGCTAACTGCCAGAAGGGGAAGAAATATGTATATTTGTGTGCTTGTGTTTGCTTTTGGGAAAATATTTTTATTAGGCCACAGGTTCTATGCATTATTTACGGGGGAGAGCTATTGATTCTAGCTCGGCACCGTTCACTGATTACGGGGGAGCTATCTTATTCTAGCTCGGCATTGTTTATGGGGGAGCTGTGTTTTAACCAACTGTGTCCAGGTATGAATATTGAAATATACATTTATTATTTTGTCAATTATCAATATGGGGGAGATTGTTGACACAAAGTCACAGTCAACCATATATTGACTACATTGACTAAATAATATCTGTATAAATTCAATACGATACACGACGTCTGCATTCAGTTCAGGACAGACAACAGCTCAGTTTCCGACTCTCAGTGTATTTTCGAGTCTGTACTTTTACATTTTATTGAGTCTAGAAGTATGTACTCTGAGTTATGCTGAGCTCTTGGAACTTAGTCTATAAGCCTACCCAAAATCCCAAGCTCCACCAAAACAAAAATTGCCCACAAGTCCCACTTAGGACCACTCTGTGCTCTGGAGACAGAGTTCGGGCCGAACTCTGCCTCCACACAGAGTTTGGGCCGAACTCTGTCCCCTAGAAATCAGGAACCCTAATTTTAGGGTTAGCTGGTTGCTAGCTGTCCAACGGCCAAATTTTTGAATTTTTCTACCCGAATTCTGGCCGAATTCTGCCTCTAAAAACACTATAAATAGGGCATGAATTCTCTCATTTCAATTCACTCAATCTTCTCTTCTCTTCTCTCCTACAAGCTCAATAAGCCATACCCTTCCTATCTACTAGCCACAAGCCTCCTAAGTCTCGAGTGCTCAGCATCTCTCAGTTAGGATTCTTGTGCAAGAGTGAAGAAGTCGCTTGGACAATTCCAAGCAAATCGCCACTGCGATCCTCTGTTAGAAGTTGACGTGCTCTTCTGAAGAAAAGGCACGGGTTGTAAGCTACTATTTCACAAATAGTGGATTTAATCCTGAGCTAGAGTTCTCAGGCCTGGACTAGTCCTCCACGAGGGAAACCAGGTTAAAATCGTTGTATTTGCGTATGCTCTTCTGCTCTTCATTTATTTTCCGCACTTTACTCTGATTTTTTATTGTTGGTGAAAGAGTTATTTTTAATTGGCTATTTTTCTATATAAACTCTATTCACCCCCCTCTAGAGTTGCCAAACTGTTCTTCAATTACATGTATAAAACATAACAAAAATCATTTTGAAATTCAACTTTGAAAACTGGAAAATATCCCAAAATTCTGGAAAATAGCACTGTGGACTCGTAAAGTGGGTAAACCCAAATACAACCTCAAACCCGACTAAGGTCCCCAACACTTGGTTGGTAATCGTGTCCCACAGTGTCCCCTAGCATCTAGGGTGCCTGACACAAAGTCTAGACACGATACGACGTGTTCAACTCTCTAAAAACCTAAACAGGTAAATACTGACACACACACACAAACACTGTGTCGTACACATGTGTAACTCACTCTAGGACACGACACACACACACACACACGTATCTCGTGCTCGTGCTAGAAGGTACGCCTCGGGGTTGTGCACGTGTCCAAGTGCCTGCCCCGTGTCCACGTCACTCCAGGACACGACACGAACACCGTATCAGTCGAGAAAACTCGACTGATACACACTGTTTCAGACAGTGTCGTGCGTGTGTTCTAGTGTCTCGTGGACACGACACACGCTACGTGGGGCCACGTGGTCATGTCCACGTGTAGCCCACATGTTGGGCTACACACTCGTGCAAACATGAGGTGTCCAAGTGTCGTGTCCGCGCGACACGACGCGCACGAAGTCGGCCCCGTGTGCGTGTGCACTGTCAGTGCACGACTAGTGCACATGTCCTCGTGTCCTAGATACGACATGATAGTGTCTCAAACTCGAGGGGGGCTTGTCAGAGGTTGCCCCCTCCTCTGTGCCAAGTGGCACGTGTCTAAGTGGCGTGGACACGAAGGAATCCGTGTCGGGTAGCAGGGCATTGTGCGTGCACTGTCGCAGTGTGTCCGTGTCAATTTTCGACACGAAATCGACACAGTGTCATGCTCAATCAAGTGTAGATGTAAACAACAAGTCTAGGGCTACATGAATATGTAATTTGTTTTACAAAATATTGAAATTCATTTCTTTGTGGCATTTCAACAAACACAACTTTTCAAACATGGATACGTGTCCGATACGGACACCAAACCAACCCTAGATTTCACCAAACTTGTCCCACAGCTAGGGTATACCTATATGCATGCATTTATGAAGAAAAAACAGAATATTAACTAAGTTTATGGGTATTTACCTATTGGTGCAATTCCAATGGAAACTCAATAAAGAGGGGGGTGTTTGTCCTTCCACTTGGTGATGTCCAAGTCCTGGTGTCCAGCTTGCTAGCCTCCCTTAGAACCCTCTAGGTTGTAGGAATCCAATGCAAAAGACTAGGAGTGATTTGGTTCAAATTTGAGGAAGTTATGAAGGTTTGATGAAAAAGGAATTTTTGTAGGTTTTAATTCATGTAAAATGATCATGAATGAATGTGATGGGGCTATATAGGAAGGGGATAATGTAGGGGGGTGCCCTTGGCTGGCCATGGCAAGGGGGGTGTCCTTGGCCTTTCTTCAAGGTGAAGGCAAGGACTTTGGTGCCAAAAGTGTTGATCTTTTGAGGGTTTTAAGCAAAATATCTATTATGTAAATATCTAGATATTTACACTACTTTAACCAATGACTAATATCTATCCTCAAGCTTCTAGGTTAGTAGCTAACCTCTAGATTAGGGTAAACTAGGTTAGGGACTAATCATGGTACTAACAATAATTAAATAATATTAAAAACACATAATTCCAAATAAAATCTAGTAAATTACCAAAATACCCTTTTAGGCTAAAATTACTAATTTGATGTTCTAAGCCTATGGCTAGGCTCACATGGTCATGGTAAACTTCTAGGTTAAGGAATAACTAGGGTTTCCCTAGTTTAACCCCCAATTCACAAATCAACAAATTAAATGGTTTTACACTAGCCAAAAATTATCTAAAATCATAACATGCATAAATTATCCTTAATAAATGATTATAAATACAAAACTTCAAATTTATCCTAATTTTATAAATGTGGGTGTTACAAGTCTACCCTCCTTAAAATAATTTCGTCCTCGAAATTTAAAGACGAAACTGAAACTGATGAGAAAGATAGAAAATTATACCTCAAGGTACAAATAGATAAGGGTATCGCTCGCGCATCTCATCTTTTCGTTCCTAGGTGGACTCTCCTGGAGAATGATGCCTCCATGCGGCACGAACCAGTGGTATCGTCTGGTTCCTCAATACCTTCTCTCGTCGATCCAGAATCTCAACAGGCTATTCTGGATAACGAAGAGTAGGACCCACCTCTATCTCAGAATGATCAAGTACATGGCTAGGATCTGCCACGTACCGTCTCAACTGCGACACGTGAAATACGTTGTGGACTCCCTCCAATGCTGGTGGTAAGTCTAGCCTGTAAGACACGTCATCGACTCTCCCGCTGATAACGAAAGGGCCGATGAAACGCGGGTTAAGCTTCCCACCTCCACCAAAACGTATAGTGCCACGTATCGGAGATATCCTCAAAAATACCTGGTCTCCAACCTAATCACAAACAAGGTCTCAATTTAATTATGATAATCAAACATGGTTAACAAAACACAAACAAGACAACCTAATTCTAATCCTATCTCTAAACTGTACCTCAAACTCCAAAGGTCTGCGGTGGCTATCGGCCCAATGCCGATGTCTGTCCTGCGCCACGCGAAGTCGATCTCTGATGAGCTTCACCTTTTTTGCTGCATCTACAACCATCTCAGGCCCCAATAAAGCTCGCTCCCCAATATCATCCCAAGACAAGGGTGTACGACATCTACGCCCGTACAGTGCCTCGAAAGGTGACATCTCAATGATGGCCTGAAAACTGTTGTTGTATGCAAACTCTACCAAGTGCAGATGACTCTTCCAAGATCCTCCAAAGTCCAGGACACAAGTCCGCAGCATGTCCTCCAGTGTTTGAATGATCCGCTCTGACTGTCCGTCTGTCTGAGGGTGGTATGCAGTACTAAACTTGAGCTGAGTGCCCAAGCTATTATGCAAGCTCCTCCAAAAATGTGAAGTAAAACGTCTGTCTCGGTCCGATACAATGCTCACTGGAACTCCATGAAGTCTGACTATCTGTCGCATATACATCTCTGATAGCTTCTCGGTAGACAAATCCACTTTGAATGGCAAGAAGTGGGTCGATTTGGTCAACCTGTCGACGATGACCCAAATTGCGTCCTTCCCTCCTGGAGTACGCGACAATCCAGAAACAAAGTCCATCGTGATGTGCTCCCACTTCCACTCTGAAATGGGCAATGGCTGTAACAGTCCCCCTGGCCTCTGCCTCTCTGCCTTTACCTGATGACAGATCAAACACCTGGCTACGAAGTGTGCTACCTCGTGCTTCATCCCACTCCACCATACATGCTCTCTCAGATCCCTATACATCTTGTTGGCTCCCGGATGTATAGAGTACTGAGAACGGTGGGCCTCCTGCATAACCTGCTCTCGAAAGTCTCCACTGGGCACACACAGTCTGGAACCGTGCCTCAATACGCCATCCCCTGCAAGAGTGAACTCATCGTCCGTAAATCCTGCTCCCTGATGCATTGTAGAGAAATGTCATCGAACTGAGCCGACTTGATCCTATCAATCAAGTTCGACTGAATCTGGAGGCCCCATATTTGTATCTGCACTCCCGACACAATCACCTCGATCCCAAGGCTCTCCAAGTCCGCTAACAAGTGATGATCCATCGTCAAACACATAGCTGTCGGATATCTGCTCAAAGCATCGGCAACCACATTGGCCTTCCCTGGGTGATACTGCAGTAGAATGTCAAAGTCCTTCATCAGCTCCAACCATCTGTGCTGCCTCATATTGAGCTCCTTCTGCGTAAACACGTATTTCAAGCTCTTGTGGTCTGTAAATATCTCCATGCGCTCTCCATACAAATAGTATTTCCACAGCTTCAGAGCAAAGATAACTGTCGCCAACTCCAAATCATGGGTAGGGTCTTCTCATGGGGACGTAACTGCCTGGAAGCATAGGCAATCACCTTCCCATGCTGCTGCAAGACACAACCCAAACCCTTCCCCGAGGCATCACTGTAGATAGTAAACCCGCCTGATCCTAATGGCAATGTCAGAATCGGGACTGTCGTCAACCGCTTCTTCAACTCATCGAAAGCGGCCTGACACTCCTCTGACCAGACAAACTCTGCGTCCTTCCGGGTCAGCCTAGACAACGGCTCTGCAACCCGGGAGAAATCCTGGATGAACCTCCTGTAGTAGCCTGCCAATCCTAGGAAGCTCCTGATCTCTGCCACTGACGTCGGTGCTGTCCAAGCCTCAACTGCTGATATCTTCCTTGGGTCGACTGAGATCCCATCTCTTGTCACCACATGACCTAGGAAGTCAACTCTGTCCAGGAAGAACTCGTACTTCGAGAGCTTGCCGTAAAGCTGCTCCTGCCTGAGAGTCTCCAGGACCACTCTCAAGTGCTCCTCATGCTCCTCCTCTTTCTTCGAGTACACCAGGATGTCGTCGATGAACACTACCACGAACTTATCTAAGTACTGGTGGAATACCTTATTCATCAAGTTTATGAACACCGCCGGGGCATTAGTCAACCCAAACGGTATTACCATAAACTCGAACTGGCCGTACCGCGTCCTGAACGCCGTCTTCGGAATATCCTCCCTCTTCACCTTTACCTGGTGGTAGCCTGACCTCAGATCGATCTTCGAGAATACCCAAGCTCCGCTCAACTGATCGAAGAGATCGTCGATCCGCGGCAGTGGATATCTGTTCTTGATTGTCAGACTGTTGAGTGCCCTGTAATCGATACACATCCGTACCGACCCATCCTTCTTCGATACAAAGAGTACCGGTGTACCCCAAGGTGAAGAACTAGAGCGGATGAAGCCCTTGTCCTGCAACTCATCCACCTGCTTCTTCAATTCCACCAACTCGCTGTTGTTCACTCGATAGATATGCTGAGAAATCGGTTCCGCACCTGGAACCAAGTCTATCGAGAACTCAACGTCTCCGTCTGGTGGAAGCCCAGGCAATTCCTCTGGAAATACGTCCATGAACTCAGCTATTAATGGATGTGGAACTGGCTGCTCCTCAATCGAAACTCCGCAGAAAACTTTGCTAGTCTGCTCTGCCTGCCGTCGGGAATATACAAACTCTGGCTCATCTGGCGCTCTGAACAGAACTCTACCCCACGACAATCTATGCTAGCATGGTGCATGCTCAACCAATCCATACCGAGTACAATATCATAGTTCGGTAGTGGCATTACGAGCAAACACACATCCAACTCTCGGCCTCCCAAAACTACTCTCCGTCCCTTGCAAACATCACGAACGAGGATAATGCCACCCCCAGTCGTGATCTTGTAAGTCCTAGGCAACGATTCAGATATAACATGATGTCTAATCGCAAAAGATACTGATACAAAGCTATGGGAAGCCCCAGAATCGAACAATACAAAAGCTGGAATAGAGTCGAGAAAAATAGAACATGCTATCAGCTCTCCAGTAATCTCAGTATCCTCTGCTGCCATGGCGTAAGCTCGCCCCTGCTGTCCACCCCTGGCCTGATGCTGGTACTGGGTGAACCTCTGCTGCTGAGTCGGCAAAGGTCCCTTCTGCTGCCCTGCCGGAGCCTTGGCTCCGCCTCCCTGAACTGGTCGTCCCGAAGACATGGGACACTCCCTCAGCTGGTGGTCTCCGGAACCACATAGTAGACACCTGCCAAGCCTCTTTCTGCAGTCATTCCATCCATGACCCTGCTTCTTGCAGAAAGTGCAACTGACGACCTGCTGCCTGGGTGCCTGCTGCTGGTGCCTCGGCTGCTGCTGCACCTGCTGGAACGGCCTCTGCTGCTGGAATGGCCTCTGCTGCTGGTGCTAAAAATGAGGCCTCTTGGCCTGTCCTCCCCTGCTGCCAGCTCCCTGAGTGTCGCGGCCCCTCTTGAGCTTCAGCTCAAGATCATCCTCAGCCGCCATCGCTCCTGCCAGAATCTCCTCAAAAGTGGCATTCCTGTCACTCTTGGTCAAGGACTTGACCTCCTTGACCAATCCCTTCCTGAACCTCCTCGCCTTCGCTGTCTCTCTAAGGCCCTCCACAAATCTGTTCAACCGGCAAAACTCACCGGAATACTCCTCTACAGTCTGGTTCCCCTGAACCAGGTTCTCGAACTGGGTCTCCAAGGCACCGACTGCCTGATCCGGGAAAAACTTCCCCTTGAAGAGCTCCTTGAAAGCTCCCCATGTCTGCCCTGGAGTGACTACTCTCGGGTCCGTCTGATACCAGGTACGGGCAAGATCCTGCATCTGGCTGGCTGCTGCCTCTATCTGGAGTCCGGCTGGTATCTCCGCCAGTCGAAAAATCTCCTCAATGTGCTCAATCCAGTCATCAGCATAAAGAATCCCCTCTGTCCCAAGAAGTCCCTGGGGTTCATCTTCTTGAACTCCTGAATGCCCGGAATCCTCTGCTGTCGCGGCTGTCTCGATCCTCCCTGTGGCTGGACAGCCAACCTCTCCACCGTCGCTCTAGCCAGCTGATGGACCTCATCTATGCCCCTGGTAAACTCCGTCGTCTGACGCTGCTGCTGGGCCTGCTGCGTCTCTAGGAAATACTGGAAGTATGCAAACATCTGTACAACATCCACTAATCCAGATGGCATCGGCGGCTGGAACTGCGGCTGGTGCTGCTGAAACTATGGCTGACAAAACTACGGGGGAGGCATGTCTAGGGTAGCTGGGATGGTCCCCCGAATAGATAGAGGTGTACCCCCAAATGTGGCAGAAGCTCCCACATGAGCTGGAGTAAGGGGAGCTGTGGTCCCCGGGTCCTAGTGAGCTGGACGAGAGGTGGCAGACCTCTCAGTGGTGTCACCTGGATCGAGACGCTGCGATCGTGTCTCCACCATCCTGAAGACAGATCAACAAGAAAAATCAATACAGAGAAAAAACGATATAGTCAAAGGGGACAGTTTATTTTCAAAAGAAAGACAATATCAGCAAGAATTTAGATAGCAGGAATTTAGATAAGAGTTTTTCCTAATGTGATTGAGTACCTCGAAACTACATCCTATTTCCTACTGCAGGCTGTGGCGATACTCTAGTTCAAATACCACCACATAAACAGGACCTGCATGGGCCACCACTAAAAAGGTGTCATGACCCGCACCCTAGAGTAAGGGCACGAGACGTGGGTACGTCCAGCCTACGCCGCAGTGTCGGCGGTAGAATGCTGTCCTAGGTCAATCATCTAACAATATAAAGGTACCTGTACAGTTTATACTCTCCGAATGGAGGTGACATAACAATATACAGTCTCAATCACATCTAAGGTAGAAGAATGAAAGACAGATAGATAGATAGATAGTAACTCAAAGGGAACAGTAGCATAGATGAAATAAGTCTAAGTGTCTAGGATACATAACATCCAGAATGTCAACCCAAAATACAAATAAGTCTAAGCGTCTCAAAATACAACTATGAATATGAGACAAAATAATAATATAGAAAATGACTGTCTAGCTAAACTAGCCTAGACTACTGGGGCAACATCCTCAGCTGCAGGTGAATCCTGCTGAGGGTCCTCAACACAAGTGCCATCTAGTCCTGCTCCATAATACGTAGTCACCCATGCCTCATCCTCGTCCTCTGTAATATTTTTAACAGGTCCAGTCAGGACAGGAACGAGCACAATACATCTCACACAGTTCATATCAGGTTAGGAAATACGATACAAGCAATAGAGTAAAATACAGGAAATGCTGAAGGAAATATACGCAGTAAAAGAAATAGCTGTAAAGGAAATATCTACTGTATATAGAGAACTGTAAGTGGCTAGTGATGTAGAGTACAAGATAGGCATATGAATGGCTAGAATTTATACATTATTACACTATTGAGTTTATACATGATTAGACTACTTTGGAATTATTCACATGTCTACTTCTACTCCCCCGTTTCCCCAATCAATACACAAGGATCTAGACAAGTTACGTTATTATATATTACTTCACATGAGGCTCATAAATGAGTATACGTGAAGTTATACATGAGGGCTCAGTGAATCATGAGAGTACATGATCACATGAGTGCACATGCATGATGGAAGCATAGGAGTACATGATGACAGTGAAACACACGTAACATGAAGTACCCGATGCTCTCGAGGGGGATAACATCTCATGTAAAGATTCATATAGTACCAATCCGTGTTACCAACGTGACAGCATCAAGTAAAGTAATCTAGAGCGAGAAAGTAAAGCCTGAACAAGTATGAAACGGTCAGAGAATGTACTCGCCTGATGTATGAATGTCTGTAGAGAATATGCTGTCTGAGGAGAGGTGTCTGGCTCCTGATCAGAGCAACACAAGTCATAATGTATTCTAAATAGTAAAAATGAAGTTTACTATGCATACTACATGATTCTAGGTCAATCTGGTCAAAAGTCAACTCTTGGTCAACTCTGGTCTACTCTAAAAGTTAAACTAGGTCAACTAGTCAAAGTTAGGTCAACCAATGTCAAACTAGTTAGGGTTTAGTCAAACTAGTCATTCTAGGTTAATTCAAGTTCAATCTAGGTCAACTAGGTCAAGTTTGACCTAAGGTTGACTTTGGTCAACTCTAGTCAAACAAGGGTCAATAGGCCAACCTAATAACCATAGGCTCGTAATTAGGTTCCATAGGCTAATACCATACAGGTATCTATCTCTATACAATATATTATATTATATTATATTATATATATATATATATATATATATATATATATATATATATATATATATATATATATATATATATATATATAACTTTACATATATATATATATATATATATATATACAAAATATATATATATATATATATATATATATATATATATATATATATATATATATATATATATATATATATATATATATATATATATACAAATATTACTACATAGGCCTATAGCCTATGTAATAGTCATATATCATATAGTATATATACAGATACAACATATAATCTAATACATATATATATATATATATATATATATATATATATATATATATATAAAATATATATATATATATATATATATATATATATATATATATATATATATATATATATATATATATATATATATATATATGTATTAGATTATTAAAAATATATATATATATATATATATATATATATATATATATATATATATATATATATATATATATATATATATATATATATATATATATATATATATATATAACATATATATAAAAAAAAATATATATATAACATATATATATATATACAAAACTTATATATCTACAATACATATATATAGAGAGAGAGGGGAAAATGAGAGGGTGAGTGGTGTGTGTGCATGAGTGTGAGAGAGAGAGGAAAGGAGAGAGAGAACTGTGTGTGTGTGTGGAGAGACTGAACAATGGGGGGGGTTTCTCAGTTCTCAGGAACTGAGAACAGGACACCCACACACACTCACAAACATACATAATACATACATATATACATATACTCATATCTACATATATACGCATGTACACGCACTCAAATCCCACCTACACACACACATATACATACACTACGTATACACACACTGAAAACATACAATTACATGTATAAAACATAACAAAAATCATTTTGAAATTCAACTTTGAAAACTGGGAAATATCCCAAAATTCTGGAAAATAGCGCTGTGGACTCGTGAAGTGGGTAAACCCAAATACAACCTCAAACCCGACTAAGGTCCCCAACACTTGGTTGGTAATCGTGTCCCACAGTGTCCCCTAGCATCTAGGGTGCCTGACACAAAGTCTAGACACGATATTTTCGGGAATTTTTTTTTAGGAATTATTAATTATTTTAATGTGGTTAAATAGATTTTTGTGATTAAATAAAATTTTAGTATTTATGAAGTGTTAGTTTAATATTAATATTATTTTAAAAGTGTAAAATTATTTTCAAAATTAACATGGAATTTTGATTGACAGCCCAGACCCGAACCCAGTTCGAATCCGATTAGAGACATAAAATGTTTTCCAAATATTTTTAGTATTTTAAATTATTAGGAGTTAACGTAAATTTTTATATTGGATCAAAATGATTTTTATACAAGGTTTTAATTGGAGCCCAAATGCCTTAAGTTCATAATAGCCTTTTAGCTCACACCCAAAGCCTATAGATATAGGTCCATACCCTTAAGCCTCTAGCCCAAAGCCCAAATATTTGGAGTAAAATGTTTAGTTTAAGGCCCAACCCATAAATGACCACTAGCCATAAGAGGGTGGCAAACTCATTGTATGGGAAAATTCATTCTGTTGAATGAATTCTAATTTGTGAGCATTCATTGGGAAGCTGTTTGCTGTGAGGAGCTTTTACTTCTCAAAACCGAAACTTTCGGTTGTCCCTTTCCGTGAACGCTCGGCCGTTGGCCTTCCACCGCCGGCCGGAGTAATGGCTTGGGGGCTTTTCCCTTTCCTTTTCATGGTAACTCCCATACTCTCATATCATATAAAAACCCTTCTACCATCTCCATTCCCTCCACACCAAACTTCTTCATCATCTTTTTCCCTCTTTCCCATCTATTTTTCCGGCGAGGCCATCCCCACCGGGCCGCCCTTCCCGGCGCACCCCTAGGCCGGCCGTCCGCCACTGACCCGAGCCCGATCCCCGACTGCGGCCCTTTCCCGGCCGAACCGATCCAGCCTCGGCCTACCGCCTGTGCCGCCCCGTTCGTTCGACACCGCCCTGGTTGCCCCGATCCGCTGCTGGACGCGTGCACCATGTGTTCCGAGTTCCGATTCCGAGGAGTTCCGCGTGTTCCGAGTCCGAGGCATCACTTCGGATTCCGTCAATTTTTGGTAACTTCTGGATAATCCTGTAGTTTTTCTTTGGATTTAGTCTGTGATGATATTGGTCCACCGATTCCTTCGGGAATTCGGATTTTTTTTGGTTACGTTCCAATTACGTTACCATTTCGGTTTTTCGAAGTTTCTTCGGAAAATATGTTTCTTGTTGGTTTTACTTCGGTGAGTTTTCTGGAATAGTTTTAGGATTTCTTCCGGGAGATTTTCGGAAGAAGTTTTCGATATTTCGGTTAAAATTCGGGTTTTGGGTTGTCTCTGTTGGTTTAACCTTCGGAGAGGTCTGTGTTCTTTTCGATTTTGAAATTTCCGAATCTATCGGAAATAGTGTTGTGATTATAAATTTTATATTAAGTTGGGTTTTTGGAAGAATTGGTTCTGTGGCTAGTCTCGGAATTTCTGAGAATTCATGGGGATAGTTATGTGGGTTTGGAAATGTTTGCTGGCTTTGAAAAATTGTTCTGTGGATTTCCGATATTGTTTCGGGTTTCCGAATTGGTTTCGGGAAATAATTTATGGGATGTTTTTTTTGGGTATCCCTGGTTTGGGATTGTTTTTGCAGAAAAATCGACGTGTTTCCCAGTTTTTGGGTGGACCGAAAATAGAGAAAATGCTGCCGAAATTTTTACAAAAGTCTAAAATGATTTTTTAAATGAATTTCGGAATAATATTATTTTGGATATTATTTTAGGGCGACGACCGTACCGGTCTGTGGGCCCCGGCGAAATGCAAACACACCGGTCCGACCGGACGTTGTGGTATTAGCCGAATTTTGAGGAATGGACTGAGTCTGAGACTCCTAGTTTTCTTTTATTTATTATTTTATTTTTAGGCTAAATATTATAGTCATTTAAATTCTGTATTTTATTTAATAATTCAGTCATTTTCTTATTTAATGTAAAAGAAAGATGTATCGGGCATAAGCCCACCCTAGGACCAGTAGCTGTGCCCATGTATTTGTGTAGCGTAGTTATTTTCTTTTCTTTTTCTGGTGGATGTGATTTGGGTGGATTTTGGATTGATTTCATATTCGTAGTTTAGGACGTAATTTACGGTTTAATTACGAGTTAGCTAAAATGAATAAATTAATGTTAAATCACAGTTTATCACTAAAAAGAAATTGTATATTAATATTACAAAACACAAAGTTTTCCAAATCATACTTGATTCTCGCGATTTTCCAAATTGTATTTGATTTTCGGGATTTTCCAAATAAACCAATTAACCGGCCAAACCAACGCACGTAGTTACGACGTAACCGTTAGCTGTAATAAATACAATTTAAAACATGACTAGGACTTACTACTAGAGATTGCAACTAGCACTTAGCCTGGTTATTCAAGGATCTAAGTCGAGTTCTCAACTGTAGGAACCCGAAGTTACAACTGACGTTCTTCCTCAGTACCGACTCGTCCTTCCAGTCAAACTAATACAAGGCAAGTTTCGGATTATGTATTCTTGTATTTTGCTTAGTAAAGTTAAGTTGCATGTTAAACCACACTGCTGACACGGAACTCCATCTTGGGGTTCAACTACTGATTGTTACTGTTACTGAATCTGGGACTGGGGGAATAGTGTAGACGTTTATGACCAAAGCCCCTACTGAACTGACTGTGTTAGCTTACCCCTCTCACACACGGGGATAAGCCATATCGTATCGTTAGGATACTACTGATCAACCCAAGCCGGTCATAGACGTTTGCCTATTCAAAATACACAGAACTGTTTTAAACTGCTGAAAATCATTATTTCAAACTGTTTATCCTGCACTTTCCAATTACTACTTAAGATATGAGATGCATATTTCGTTCTTGCTCCCTCCTGACTGGAGACAACATTTTAGGTAACACTGAGGATGACGAGCTATTCTATTATGGCTATTATGACCCGGTTCTCTACCCTGCGACGGTTCCGGAGCCTTCTTTGGGGGACGCTGAACCTGGAACAACTGAACCAGATGCTTAGATAGTTTCCCTTTCCAGCATTTTTGTTTTGGAGTTTGTATTTATTTCTGCATATCCATTTCCAGATGTATTTTGAATATTTTATTTAACAAAGTTTCAATTCCGAATAGAACAGTTGTGACAAATGTATCTGTGTTGTTGTATGGTTACCTGCTACTGAACAGCTTACTGCCGCCGTCTCAACAACAGTGCAGGCTGGGCATGATCCGACTAGACCCAAATAGTTGGGATCGGGTCGTGACATGTTTTTAGTGGTGGCCCATGCAGGTCAGAACAACAACTTAGGAAAACATATTTAGAAACAATTAGAACACTAGAACATCAATTTGTCACAACATAGGACCGAAATATATTATAAATAAATATTTTTGTTTGATTATAGACTGGTAGGATACCTTGCTTATGTTTGCATCCTAAACCTTCCAGAGAATGACCATTGACAAGACCAAATCCTGTTGGTGATGAGGTGTTATCTCCGGATCATACCCCATCCCCTCAACCAAGCCCAGGGTCCTTCCCCTCGCGACTGTTTGACCGTCCGCATAATGCATCCAGTGAAGTTTTTCCTACACTGGCGAATTCTACCTCATCTCAAACTAAATTGCATTTCCCTGGTGGATTATTCATTTTGTTGCTCCACCAGTACCAGCAATCATTTTCCAATGGTTGTCCTATTCCAAGAAATCCTGGAGTTCCAGAAAGCTCAAGATGAAGCCCAGCAGGAACAGAAGAATATCACGAGAGAAGACATGAAGAACGTCAATGATGTAGCCTTAGCTATCTTAAACCAAGTTGGAGCAGAACCTCGTCTTAGGAGGGATACCCCTGAATCTAGAAGATATTTGGGTCCCATCAAGTACTCTACTTTCCGGCAGTCTTGTCGTAAGAAGCTTTGGGCTTGTAACTATTGCAAGAGGCCTGGTCATCAGACCGTTAGTTGCCGCAAGAGATTGGGACAATGTTTGGCATGTGGATCTGCTGAACATCGGGTAAAGGACTGCCCTTATCTTTCCATCAAACCAGAGCTTATATCCCAGCAACACATGTTAGGCCACAACCTAAGGACCCTCTTCCTATCCAGCAAATCCTGCCTCTTACAATAAGGCATGATGCATACTTGAGGTTCATGGAAAAGAAAGCAGTTGGAGACTGCTCATACAAGAGCCAGAACCATGAAGAATAGTACCTAGAATTGCTGAATAACATCATCTTTTTGGAAGTTGTATCAGGATGCCCTAGATCAATCATAAGAGTTTTTTGCTGTAATTCTCCACATGAATAGAAGTTCTTAGTTACACCCTTATGGCAGATGTTTTTCCTGATAGTCTCCCCGGATTATCCCAGATCTAGACATAGTATTCACCCCTGACCTAGTCCCCGGCTCTTTCCCTAAATTCTAAAGGATGTTACAGAGTCAACCAGAAGGTGGCCAAGAAGATGAAGGACCAGATCAATGAAGGCTCTAGGATTTATGCATAATGGAACTCTACCTTAGGGAGTACCTATCTTGTTTATGTCCAAGAATGATGGAATAGTACGGATGTGCATCGACTATCGGGCACTGAAGAACAAGTACCCTTTTTCCCAGATTGATAATCTGTTTAAATCAGTTTGAGTGAACTTTAGGTGTTTTCCAAGATCGACCTCAGATCCGACTACCATCAGATCAAGGTCAGGAAGGAGGACATTTTCAAGACGACGTTCAACACCAAATATTGATAGTTTGAATTTTTGGTCATGTCGTTTGGAATGACGAATACTCATGCTGTGTTCATGAATCTCATGAACAGAGTCTTTCATGAGTATCAGTTTGTTGTCTTTTCATTAGATAACAAATCTGATATACTCAAGGACTGAAGAAGAGCATGAAGAGCATCTGAGAAAAGTTCTGGGAACTTTGAAGAAGAAGTTTTTATGGTAAGCTATCAAAACAGGAATTTTCTTAGACAATATGGTTTTTGGCCATATTGTCACAAGAGAAGAAATTCTGATGGATCCTGAGAAGATAGCCGTTATGGAAAAGTGGTATACCCAAGTTCAGTTTGGAAGTTTCTTGGACTTGGCTGGCTACTACCGGAAGTTATGAAGAATTTCGTCAAGATTGCTGAACCGATGACAAAGCTGACACGGAAGAATAAAAGTTCATCTGGACGGATTGCCAGGCGGCATTTAAAGAGCTGAAGAAGAGACTTATCACTGCACCAATCCTTGCGCTACCCGCAGGAAACAGTGGTTTCTTAATTTACCGTAATGTCTCAGAAAAAAGGACTGGGTTACGTTCTTCAATAACATGGGAAAATAATTGCTTACATATCTAGGCAATTACGGACTCATGAGAAGAACTATCCCACACATAATTTAAAACCTGTTGCATTTATCCTTGATTGGAAGCTATGGAAACATTATTTTATGGGAAGAGAGTGAAAATATATGCGGACTACAAAAAGTCTAAAATATGTCTTCACTCAGAAAGAACTAAACATTAGGCAACGAAGAAGACTGAAGCTGATGAAGGATTTCAACATCGATCTGCAATACCATTTAGGTAAGGAAAATGTGGTAGCTGATGTACTTAGTTGATACCGATGGCGAAGTTCTTAACCAAGGAGAGGCACCTGCTAGAAGACATCGAGAAGTTTGGACTGGAGCTGGACACTGATTCTTTGTTGATGAAGTATTAAGTGAGCTCGAGGATAAAGTCAAGGAGACGCAGTTTCAAGATGAGGGCTTTGCAAATCAAATGTTGGCGGGAACACTTGAGGGTTTCTCAATAACCAGCGATGGAGCTCTGAAGAGTGGTATTAGGCTCTATGTACCATCTGGCGAAAGGAGGAACAAGCTGATAAAAGAAGCGCATCGGCCACAGTATTCCATACATTTAAGAGCTAGATGTATCGGAATGGGCCAACCACTGACTGGTGTTATGGAATGAAGAAGGATATTTTCAATTATAAGGTTGGATGTTTTAATTTGTCAACATAAAGAATTTAGTAGAGACCAGCAAGTTTGTTGTAGTCGCTGAACATTTCGGAGTGGAAGTAGAAGCATATAACCATGGATTGCTTTGTTCCCAAGGAGGGAAGGACACCAATTGGATTATTGTGAACCGACTGACTAAGTCAGCTTACTTTATTTCCCTTCAAGGTTGGTTTGTCTACTAAGAAATTGGCGGCAGTGTACGAGAGGCGCATCTACCGGATTCATGGAGTTCAGACTGACGGACAATCAGAGAGGTCAATCCAGACACCTGAAGACATACCTAGATCCTGCGTCTTAAAATTTGTAGAGTCCTGGAGAAGACTATTTAAATTGGTAGAGTTTCCTTACAACAATTACCAAGTTAGCATCGTCGACTAGTGGAGTTTGAAGAAGAAGATAGCGTCTTTGTGAAGATTTCTACTACCAAAGGAATGATTAGTTTTGGCTGAGTTGGAGAAGTAGCATACCGGTTAGCTCTACCAGCTAATCGTTGAGAGTATGTACAACGTCATTTCATAGTTCAGAAGTTGCATCTCATATTTTGACCATTCAGAGCTGAAGAGTCAGAGAAACCAGTAGCAAGCGTAGTCAGAGGTGAGTAGAAGATCAGAAATTTGAGCCATCTTAATTCCTATTTTTTCCTTCAAATCCTTATATTTTCATTTTGAACTTGACATATGCTGCTAGTTAGCCTAGTTTTACAAGCTATTCTTTTTCAAGCTTGATCACGACAGTATTTTACTGGGTGCACCCACTAATGTATTGTCTAATCAGAACCGGTGCATGATGGTCTGATCAACCTCATATATTTTGGTTCGCTTTTATATTTTTCTGCATGGATGATGTCATAAATGAAAATCGTCCCTAAACCGTCTCATCCATGACTACTTTGGAAATTCTTATTGTTTGAACCTGAATTATGAACACCATACTCGTGCCTGTTTGAATTGTAGAAATCCTGTTCTACCCCATCTTTAAATTTCGAGGACGAAATTTTCTAAGGAGGGAAGGTTGTGAAACCCGTAATTTTCGGGAATTTTTTTTAGGAATTATTAATTATTTTAATGTGGTTAAATAGATTTTTGTGATTAAATAAAAATTTAATATTTATGAAGTGTTAGTTTAATATTAATATTATTTTAAAAGTGTAAAATTATTTTCAAAATTAACATGGAATTTTGATTGACAGCCCAGACCCGAACCCAGTTCGAATCCGATTAGAGACATAAAATGTTTTCCAAATATTTTTAGTATTTTAAATTATTAGGAGTTAACGTAAATTTTTATATTGGATCAAAATGATTTTTATACAAGGTTTTAATTGGAGCCCAAATGCCTTAAGTTCATAATAGCCTTTTAGCTCACACCCAAAGCCTATAGATATAGGTCCATACCCTTAAGCCTCTAGCCCAAAGCCCAAATATTTGGAGTGAAATGTTTAGTTTAAGGCCCAACCCATAAATGACCACTAGCCATAAGAGGGTGGCAAACTCATTGTATGGGAAAATTCATTCTGTTGAATGAATTCTAATTTGTGAGCATTCATTGGGAAGCTGTTTGCTGTGAGAAGCTTTTACTTCTCAAAACCGAAACTTTCGGTTGTCCCTTTCCGTGAACGCTCGGCCGTTGGCCTTCCACCGCCGGCCGGAGTAATGGCTTGGGGGCTTTTCCCTTTCCTTTTCATGGTAACTCCCATACTCTCATATCATATAAAAACCCTTCTACCATCTCCATTCCCTCCACACCAAACTTCTTCATCATCTTTTTCCCTCTTTCCCATCTATTTTTTCGGCGAGGCCATCCCCACCGGGCCGCCCTTCCCGTCGCACCCCTAGGCCGGCCGTCCGCCACTGACCCGAGCCCGATCCCCGACCGCGGCCCTTTCCCGGCCGAACCGATCCAGCCTCGGCCTACCGCCTGTGCCGCCCCGTTCGTTCGACACCGCCCTGGTTGCCCCGATCCGCTGCTGGACGCGTGCACCATGTGTTCCGAGTTCCGATTCCGAGGAGTTCCGCGTGTTCCGAGTCCGAGGCATCACTTCGGATTCCGTCAATTTTTGGTAACTTCTGGATAATCCTGTAGTTTTTCTTTGGATTTAGTCTGTGATGATATTGGTCCACCGATTCCTTCGGGAATTCGGATTTTTTTGGTTACGTTCCAATTACGTTACCATTTCGGTTTTTCGAAGTTTCTTCGGAAAATATGTTTGTTGTTGGTTTTACTTCGGTGAGTTTTCTGGAATAGTTTTAGGATTTCTTCCGGGAGATTTTCGGAAGAAGTTTTCGATATTTCGGTTAAAATTCGGGTTTTGGGTTGTCTCTGTTGGTTTAACCTTCGGAGAGGTCTGTGTTCTTTTCGATTTTGAAATTTCCGAATCTATCGGAAATAGTGTTGTGATTATAAATTTTATATTAAGTTGGGTTTTTGGAAGAATTGGTTCTGTGGCTAGTCTCGGAATTTCTGAGAATTCATGGGGATAGTTATGTGGGTTTGGAAATGTTTGCTGGCTTTGAAAAATTGTTCTGTGGATTTCCGATATTGTTTCGGGTTTCCGAATTGGTTTCGGGAAATAATTTATGGGATGTTTTTTTTGGGTATCCCTGGTTTGGGATTGTTTTTGCAGAAAAATCGACGTGTTTCCCAGTTTTTGGGTGGACCGAAAATAGAGGAAATGCTGCCAAAATTTTTACAAAAGTCTAAAATGATTTTTAAATGAATTTCGGAATAATATTATTTTGGATATTATTTTAGGGCGACGACCGTGCCGGTCTGTGGGCCCCGGCGAAATGCAAACACACCGGTCCGACCGGACGTTGTGGTATTAGCCGAATTTTGAGGAATGGACTGAGTCTGAGACTCCTAGTTTTCTTTTATTTATTATTTTATTTTTAGGCTAAATATTATAGTCATTTAAATTCTGCATTTTATTTAATAATTCAGTCATTTTCTTATTTAATGTAAAAGAAAGATGTATCGGGCATAAGCCCACCCTAGGACCAGTAGCTGTGCCCATGTATTTGTGTAGCGTAGTTATTTTCTTTTCTTTTTCTGGTGGATGTGATTTGGGTGGATTTTGGATTGATTTCATATTCGTAGTTTAGGACGTAATTTACGGTTTAATTACGAGTTAGCTAAAATGAATAAATTAATGTTAAATCACAGTTTATCACTAAAAGAAATTGTATATTAATATTACAAAACACAAAGTTTTCCAAATCATACTTGATTCTCGCAATTTTCCAAATTGTATTTGATTTTCGGGATTTTCCAAATAAACCAATTAACCGGCCAAACCAACGCACGTAGTTGCGACGTAACCGTTAGCTGTAATAAATACAATTTAAAACATGACTAGGACTTACTACTAGAGATTGCAACTAGCACTTAGCCTGGTTATTCAAGGATCTAAGTCGAGTTCTCAACTGTAGGAACCCGAAGTTACAACTGACGTTCTTCCTCAGTACCGACTCGTCCTTCCAGTCAAACTAATACAAGGCAAGTTTCGGATTATGTATTCTTGTATTTTGCTTAGTAAAGTTAAGTTGCATGTTAAACCACACTGCTGACACGGAACTCCATCTTGGGGTTCAACTACTGATTGTTACTGTTACTGAATCTAGGACTGGGGGAATAGTGTAGACGTTTATGACCAAAGCCCCTACTGAACTGACTGTGTTAGCTTACCCCTCTCACACACGGGGATAAGCCATATCGTATCGTTAGGATACTACTGATCAACCCAAGCCGGTCATAGACGTTTGCCTATTCAAAATACACAGAACTGTTTTAAACTGCTGAAAATCATTATTTCAAACTGTTTATCCTGCACTTTCCAATTACTACTTAAGATATGAGATGCATATTTCGTTCTTGCTCCCTCCTGACTGGAGACAACATTTTAGGTAACACTGAGGATGACGAGCTATTCTATTATGGCTATTATGACCCGGTTCTCTACCCTGCGACGGTTCCGGAGCCTTCTTTGGGGGACGCTGAACCTGGAACAACTGAACCAGATGCTTAGATAGTTTCCCTTTCCAGCATTTTTGTTTTGGAGTTTGTATTTATTTCTGTATATCCATTTCCAGATGTATTTTGAATATTTTATTTAACAAAGTTTCAATTCCGAATAGAACAGTTGTGACAAATGTATCTGTGTTGTTGTATGGTTACCTGCTACTGAACAGCTTACTGCCGCCGTCTCAACAACGGTGCAGGCTGGGCATGATCCGACTAGACCCAAATAGTTGGGATCGGGTCGTGACAGTGTCGTACGTGTGTTCTAGTGTCTCGTGGACACGACACATGCCACGTGGGGCCACGTGGTCATGTCCACGTGTAGCCCACATGTTGGGCTACACACTCGTGCAAACACGAGGTGTCCAAGTGTCGTGTCCGTACGACACGACGCGCGCGAAGTCGGCCCTGTGCGCGTGTGCACTGTCAGTGCACGACCAGTGCACGTGTCCTAGATACGACACAAGAGTGTCTCAAACTCGAGGAGGGGCTTGTCAGAGGTTGCCCCCTCCTCTGTGCCAAGTGGCACGTGTCCAAGTGGCGTGGACACGAAGGAATCTGTGTCGGGTAGCAGGGCATTGTGCGTGCACTATCGCAGTGTGTCCGTGTCGATTTTCGATACGAAATCGACACAGTGTCATGCTCAGTCAAGTGTAGATGTAAACAACAAGTCTAGGGCTACATGAATATGCAATTTGTTTTACAAAATATTGAAAATCATTTCTTTGTGGCATTTCAACAAACACAACTTTTCAAACATGGATACGTGTCCGATACGGACACCAAACCAACCCTAGATTTTACCAAACTTGTCCCACAGCTAGGGTATACCTATATGCATGCATTTATGAAGAAAAAACAGAATATTAACTAAGTTTATGGGTATTTACCTATTGGTGCAATTCCAATGGAAACTCAATAAAGAGGGGGGTGTTTGTCCTTCCACTTGGTGATGTCCAAGTCCTGGTGTCCAGCTTGCTAGCCTCCCTTAGAACCCTTTAGGTTGTAGGAATCTAATGCAAAAGACTAGGAGTGATTTGGTTCAAATTTGAGGAAGTTATGAAGGTTTGATGAAAAAAGAATTTTTGTAGGTTTTAATTCATGTAAAATGATCATGAATGAATGTGATGGGGTTATATAGGAAGGGGGTAATGTAGGGGGGTGCCCTTGGCCGGCCATGGCAAGGGGGGGTGTCCTTGGCCTTTCTTCAAGGTGAAGGCAAGGACTTTGGTGCCAAAAGTGTTAATCTTTTGAGGGTTTTAAGCAAAATATCTATTATATAAATATCTAGATATTTACACTACTTTAACCAATGACTAATATCTATCCTCAAGCTTCTAGGTTAGTAGCTAACCTCTAGATTAGGGTAAACTAGGTTAGGGACTAATCATGGTACTAACAATAATTAAATAATATTAAAAACACATAATTCCAAATAAAATCTAGTAAATTACCAAAATATCCTTTTAGGCTAAAATCACTAATTTGATGTTCTAAGCCTATGGCTAGGCTCACATGGTCATGGTAAACTTCTAGGTTAAGGAATAACTAGGGTTTTCCTAGTTTAACCCCCAATTCACAAATCAACAAATTAAATGGTTTTATACTAGCCAAAAATTATCTAAAATCATAACATGCATAAATTATCCTTAATAAATGATTATAAATACAAAACTTCAAAATTATCCTAATTTCAGAAATGTGGGTGTTACAGCGACTGCGGGTGGCGTTGGGGCTGATGATGATGTTTGTTGTCATGGTGGTGGTGAACGGCCGGGCTTGGCCGAACGGGGAGGGTTCTGGCGATCGAAGACGATGAGGGCGGCGGATTGTGGTTTTATGATCGGTTGGGTTTGGAAATGATGATGAAGATGGAGATGTTGAGGGTTGGTTTGGTTCGCGGCGTCGACGGCACAGCCAGGGAGACAGAGTTTGTGGTGTTGATGATGGCGGGGATGCTGTAGTCGTGACAACCTAGGTTTAGGGTTTGGTCGCATGTTCGGAATTGTCGGACACGATAATTTTGATGTAAATGTAATAGAAAGTGGAATAAGATGGATGGACACGGACACGGTCACAGACACGATACATAGTAAAAGGCTATGGTGGTGATGATACGTGTGGTTGTTTGTGGATTTCTGTAAAGTTGGGAGAAAGGATATGAGGTGCTCTCCTTAAATAGGAGGTTAATCTCCTAGTTTTGATAAGAATAAGGAGTTTAATTGGATAATCCTTCCCTTTGTTTCAAATCCAATAAACATCTAAATTAACAATCAATCTACTCAAACTTAACTAAATAATATTTAAATTATATACTCGATATTATTTGACAGTATTTAAATCGTACATATTGAGACCCGATTTTATACAATTGATTACTGCTATCATTTAATATTTATCCAAAGTTTAAATCTTGTAAATTCCAATAAAAACAAAATCGATCTTATCATAATCTATCAATGATTAATAGTTTGAATTCATAAATTCAAACCAATATTATCGATTATTTTAAGAGTAGCGTTTTACAATTCTAGATCGAAACTAGATAAATCAAATCTTAATATAAATAATATATAAAATGTATATTCAATAATATCCATTAATTTAAATCACATGCATGAGAATCTTAATCTAGTAATGGGCTTTGCTAACAATATATCTAGTATTATCAAAGTAACTCCATCAGTATAATTGGTATTAGCAAAACTCTTTTTAAAAATATACCTTCCTATTAGATAAGGTGTAAGGCTCCTGGTAGATAAAGCCCCCTTTATTATTTAAATCAAAGAAATCTTTAATCAAAACTATTCTAATTCATAATCCATTACTTAATTAAATCGATATTAAAATATCATAAAATCTTAAATCACATAGATCTACATTAATTAGGCGAGCATCAAAATAATTTAAGTCACATATTCAAATATTAGCAAATAATTTCAACATTCAAATATATAATTAAAAACTAGGTCATCAATTTAAAATATATCTTAAGGAGGCCTGGCAAAATTAGGGTTAGAGATTTTGGGGAAGATTTCGGAATTGGGAATTTTATTTTGCACACAAATATCAATAATAGTTTTGAAAATCCGGAAGGGGAGCAACATTAGCCATGGTTGAGTTTTGAGGTACAAGACGGCTAGGAACCATGGCACAGATAGCGCAGTGGCGCGCCTTGACTAGTGTATTAGCCATGCCAGGGAAGGCTGAGCCATAGTAATGCCCTAACTAGGAAAACCAGCTGGCTAAGTTGTGACCTGACCATTATAAATAGTTAATTATTTATTATTAATATTAATTGACTTTTTGGTGACCCGGTTGTACCAATTTAGTTCGGACTACACCCGAATCGAGCCTAAGCCTACGTAGTCGGGTAGGTGCATCCAGAGACGTCCATGTAGATATGTATTGGGTATATGTATAGTTGTATTTTATTTAGTGTTTTAGCTGAAGATTGTATAAATGGGTGTTATACAGTTATTAAATATTTTTGTCAGTCCCTGTTTTCAAAATTGATTTAATTAATGTTAATTAGTTGCTAATGATATGTTTAGCTTTAAAATAATTTGTTATGATTTTTAGGAATTTTTCTAGAATTTTTAAAGGATTTTTAAATGGTTTTAAAGTCAAAATATATCGTTTTGTAATTAACAAAATTGTTTTAATATCGTTTTGTAATTTTTAATTTTGTTTTAATATTAGATTGTAATAAAATAAATTGTTTTAATTGCGATTTGCAAATAATATTTACAAATTGTTTGGGCGGCGCGCAGTTGTGCAAAACCCCAAACTCCGAGGGGTTTTCTGCAAAACCCTAATCTCACCCACCCCCGACGACCGTGCGCTGTCGTCGTCTCCGACATACACTCGCCGTAACCCTAACCCTAATCCTAATTCGAACCCTAATTCGACCGACCTACAGCCCTATAAAACTACCCCGACCCCCAAAACCCTAACCCTACTTCATTTCGACCCCCACAACCACCGTCTCCTCCACTTCCCCTTCGCCTGAACCCTAGCTCCGACCACACCCCACCGCCAACTCCACAACCGCCTACACTACCCACAACCACCACCGAACAATTTGTCGTGCTGAGGCGAGTCCAGCGCCACCCGAGCGCCGCGTCGACGACGCCCCAGCCACCGTCCAGCATCTTCGAAACCCCCTCCCCCCGAAGTCGGACACGCAGGTAACAGACCCAAGTTCGTGTCGTGCGTGTCTCGAACTCACGCACGACGTTCGCCTGGACACGAGCAACCTAGGGGTAAGGCTGGACTCGAAAGACTCGACCCGTGCGTGTCGTGCACAGCACGGACACGAGACTCGTATGTCCTTAACTGTCAGGACACCGAGATAGTTTTATCGGGTTTAAAATCCATCAACTTAAAACAGAATAACACTAACCGAACCCCCCCTAACACACAGCTCGGGCTGACCCCCGGGCCAGCCCGACCGAGCCCGAGAACCCGACCCATTTGGGCCGAGTTCGAACCCCCCCTCCCTCTGTTTTTGTTTTCTTTTTTTGTTTTCTTTTTGTTTTCTTTTATTATATATATATATATATATATATATATATATATATATATATATATATATGTACATGTATTTATGTATATATATTATTATATATATATACTGTTATATATGTATATATACAGTATTTGTATATGTATATATATATTTATATTTGGTATTTTATTTTATAAGTGTGTATATATATATATATATATATATATATATATATATATATATATATATATATATATATATATATATATATATATATATATATATATATATATATTTATATATATATGTATTTATGTATAAATATGTATATATGGATTCATGTGTATATATATTATTATATACATACTATTATATATATGTATACAATATTTGTGTATATATATATATATATATATATATATATATATATATATATATATATATATATATATATTTTTATATATATATATATATATATATATATATATATATATATATATATATAAAATATATATAGATATATATATATATATATATATATATATATATATATATATTTTATAGTTAGTATTTCTTATATATATATGTATATTTAATATATGTATATATATATCCATTATATATATATATATAAATATCTATATATTTATATATATAAATATTGTAGTTATATATTTATATATGTATTTCAAATTCTACCTTGTACAAAGTATTGTTATGTAAAATTTCACAAGATTATTTTATTATATATTTTGTGACTAGTATATTTTTGCCACTTCAAAAATATATTATTATTATTTAAATTCCTGTATTTTATTTGTTATGACCAATTGATGTCCAAGCCTAGCATGAGTTTTTTGGGTCCAATTGTGTCTATTACATTCAGAGTCTGTACAAGTCATATTGGACTTGATTCATGGCTTTGGGTCCTGTATCTGGACTTCGGTTCAATTCGAATACATGGACAAAATAGTAAATAATTAATTAATTATTTTTCTAGAAACTGTTGTTTGTTGTTTTTGAATTTTTATATATATTTTAATTGCTATAAAAATTTGGAAAAAATTATATTTAAATGCTCTGTTAATTTAGACAATTGATTATAATTTTTCTAGAATTTATTAAGAGCTGTTGGTATTTATAAAAATAGGAAAACAGAACTTATTTTCAGTATATTTATGTTTGCTGATTTTTAATAAATATTTATGAGGGTTTATAAATTCCAAAAAAATTAGTATAAATTTCTATAATTAACAAGGATCATTTTGGTACTTTACTTTATGTAAAATAGAGCTTTTTGTCTATCTCAAAAATTGTTGGATCATAGTGTACAGTTTGATTTAATTATTGCATAGTTACGACTTGCAACTTTTTGTGTTATTTTGAGTTATAGTCGTATTGAATCCCACCCCACACTAGTTTAAAGACCCTAGAATGTTAGTTTGAGTATTGTGTCACCCCATATTGGTCTCCTATGCTAAAGTCACCATTTGGCTAGGTGTCCAATCAGAAAGTCGTATTGCACCACTAGTGTCGTAGTGTTTAACTTAGTATAAAACTAAGTTTATGTATTTATTTCTACAGTGACGAGTTACCAGGCATCTATAGCATTTTTATCGCTGCTTTGCTTTGCTAAAGGCAAGTACTTCTACAAACTTTATATACTGTTACATCAATGAACTGCGAATCCAACCATGTTAAATGCTGATCCTTGGGGTAGTAAGTTAAATCTTCACATGTTGTACTTTCAGTCACTACCATGCTTAGAACAGTCTTTATATATCTCTCACATGATTAGAATCTGGGTTATGGGGAAACTGTTAGTAGCGTACGTGATCATGCCCCCTTATTCGTACCGAGCAAAGTTTCATTCTATATGTTACTGCGCCGTAGGCCATTATCCAGCATTTCTGTACGGAGGTACACCTATGCCTGTACACTTGTACGTATGTACATTTTATTTACATGTGCCACAGTACATTGTACACCTATTGACGATCACGTACCTGCTACAGTTTTAAACATTACATATACATCTGTCTCTATGACATATGTGTCCTTGCCATGATAGATTATGATGTGCCATGATTCCAGTTTATTGCATTCCTGTTCATGTCATGTTTCGTATATTTAGTTTATTAGATTCAGTACTTGCTCCCGTCCTGACAGGATAACGTTGTAGGTATTCTTACTGAGGAGGAGTTGCTCTGTGACTCATATTATGGAGTTACTGCCGAGGACCAGGCTTTGTCTTACGAGGATGTACCTGCGGGAAAACTCGTCTAGTTTGTGTAGTTGCTTAGGATATTTAGTGTAGTCATGTATTAGACTATGTATTTTGTGACTGGACCTGTATTCAGCTTTACATTTCGGACTTGTACTTAGATTTATTATTATATGGGATGACTTTTGTGTTTGGAGCATTTATGACTCTTCTTTACATATAGAACTGTTAGCACATTTAGTCTTATCTTGTTATCTCTAGAACAGCTTACTACGCTTTATCTTAAGCGTAGGCTGGACATGACTCGGCCCGGCCCAACAATTTGGGTAGCGGGTCGTGACATGTTTTTAGTGTGGCCCATGCAGGTCCTGACTAAATTGTTTGGTTACATTATTGTACAAAGCATACCTGCAATTAGGAACTTAAGGTAATTAGACAACATTAGGAATGACGCTTAGAACACCTAGAGGAACACTAGGATTGCAACATAGGAAATACATCACATGTTTGCTATTATAATTAGATTTTCTTGTTTATGACTGTTTACTTTAAAGAGTCCTTATAAGTCCTTTTTATTGTAATTAGATGGTGCTCACCCGTTCATTACAGTATGTCACATCTGAGAATGGCACACTCCCTATCCAGTCGGCTGACCAGTTGACCGATACACCTCCACCTACTATATTCTCCCACTCCACAAATCCACCAACCCAAACGCCTTCCACATCACAGGCCCAGCAGGACCCAATACTTTCACCACCACCTATCACTGTACCTACCCAGGCTTCCGTCACACTCGACGGGAACCAACTGCTCACTCTGATCCAGGGGTTCCTGACGACCCATCAGGAGCAGACCACCCTACTCCGCCAGAGCACGGAGTGTTCTGAGGAACGTACCGTGGTCCCACCACATGTAGAGCCACGTCAGAGAGCAGGGACAATCAAGGACTTCATGGGTTTGAACCCCAAGGAGTTCTTAGGGACTGAGGTATAGTAGTAGCAGATGACTGGCTAGACTCGGTAGAGAGAAAGTTCCTTGGAGTTAGGATGCCGGATGACCTCCAGGTCGAGGCAGCAGGATTTCTGCTGATAGACTTGGCAGGAGTTTGGTTCCG
Source organism: Iris pallida (assembly GCA_029216955.1). NCBI lineage: Eukaryota > Viridiplantae > Streptophyta > Magnoliopsida > Asparagales > Iridaceae > Iris > Iris pallida. Next base: position 14,742,852 of record JANAVB010025800.1, read on the forward strand.
GAATGAGCCGCTATTCGCGAGAGGGAAGGCCACTTGGGATCAGTTCAAGACCCAGTTCAAGAAGAAATTTTTCTCGACCACCGCTAGGGTAGCTATGGGACTACGATTCCAGAACATCCAGCAGGGGAACCGTTCTGTTGACGAGTATGCGGCAGAGTTTAGTCGCCTGAGCCATTTCGCTCCTAGTCTAGTTGTAGACCCTGAGGAGATGACGCGTAGGTTCTGCCATGGTCTAGTTCCAGATATTGGCATCCTTATAGTGGCGAACGGTACGACTGACTACTACCAGAGCCTAGAGTTGGCCCGGAGCATAGAGGAGCGTCTTCTGTCTAGCAAGAGGCCGGCTTCTGTACACCTCGAGGGACCGTCCAAGCGTCAGGTTTTCCAGCAAAGAGCACCGACGCCGCACCAGCAGACATACCGTCCCCCTACACCACATCACCCGACCCTGCCAGTTAGAGCCCCGGGACCCTGGCAGCAGCAGAAGGGGGCTATGTATTCTTTCTGTAGAAGGCCAGGGCATGACTTCGCCATCTGCAGGAAGAGGTTGGGGCAGTACTTAGTTTGTGGGTCTGCCACCCATCAGATTCAGGACTGCCCAGCAGCCAAGGGAGCTAGAGGACCGCTCCCGACTCAGCAGCAGAGGTTTGGACAACATCTGCAGCAGCAGAAGGGACCCCACGGAAAGGCTTACAGTCTAGCTCTTGAGCCAGAGCCGGAGCAGGATTCGGAGCCCAATTATTTGGCTGACGTCATCACAGGTCATGTTTATTTGCATACTTTTCTAGCTCTATACTTGTTTGATTCTGGTGCATCTCATAGCTTCTTGTCATTAGAGTTTATACATAAACACCACTTAGTAGCTACACCTACCGAGGAGATGAGTAGAGTAATGTCGGGAGGAGGACCAGTGCCCATTAGAGCTATCTATAGATGCTCTATTACCATAGCCGGGAGAGAGTTTAGGGGACGATTCTTTGTTATGCCGCTCCCCGGTTATGATATCATATTGGGGATGGACTGGCTTAGCTATGCCCATGCAGCTATAGACTGTCATGAGGGTAGTATTCTGTTCAGTCCCCCAGGCACAACACCATTCAGTGTCAGGAGGACAGGGCCGGAGATCAGTCTAGAGCCGAACTGTTGTGCGACAGTTGGGAACGTAGCACTGCCACACCCTATCATTAGGGAGTTTATGGATGTATTCCCAGAGGATCTTTCAGGACTTCCGCCTGACAGAGATGTGGAGTTCACTATAGATTTAGTACCGGTTCTTCACCAGTATCCCGGGCTTGCTATAGAGTGAACCCCAAGGAGGCCGTAGAGATGAAAGAGCAGATTGATGACCTGTTGAAAAAGGGTTTCATTCGATCTAGTGCTTCTTCATGGGGAGCGCCAGTGCTCTTTGTGCCTAAGAAGGATGGTACAGTTCGGTTGTGTATTGACTACCGGGCCTTGAATGCCATCACCATTAAGAACAAATATCCTCTGCCCAGGATAGATGATTTGTTCGACCAGTTGAGTGGGGCGAAAGTATTTTCCAGGATAGATTCGAGATCCGGGTACCACCAGGTGAAGGTCAGGGCAGCAGACATCCAGAAGACGGCGTTCAACACGAAGTACGGGCAGTACGAGTTTCTGGTGATGCCATTTGGTCTCACAAATGCGCCAGCTGTCTTTATGAATTTGATGAATAAGACATTTCACCAGTATCTGGATAAGTTCATCGTAGTGTTCATCGACGACATCCTGATATACTCGAAGACGTCGGAGGAACAAGCTGAGCACTTGCGGACAGTTTTGGGGATTCTGAGGCAGGAGAGGTTGTTTGCCATATTGTCGAAGTGCGAGTTTTTTTGGACCGAGTGGAGTTTCTCGGTCATATAGTTACTGGAGAGGGGATCTCGGTAGATCCCAAGAAGATTGCTGCCCTTGAGACATGGAAGGCTCCGACGTCAGTTTCAGAGATCAGAAGGTTTTTGGGTTTAGCCGGCTATTATAGGAAGTTCGTCCAGGATTTTGCTAGGATAGCTGAACCCATGACGAAACTAACGCGGAAGGATGCAGAGTACATCTGGTCAGAGGACTGCCAGGCAGCGTTTGAGGAACTGAAGAGGAGGCTGACGACCGCTCCAGTTCTGACATTACCTTCAGGATCTGGAGGTTTCACCAGATACAGCGATGCTTCGGGAAAGGGGCTAGGATGTATCCTACAGCAGCATGGAAAAGTGATTACTTATGCATCTAGGCAATTACGGACTCATGAGCGGAACTATCCTACCCATGACCTAGAGTTAGCTGCGGTGATCTTTGTACTCAAGTTATGGAAACATTACTTATATGAAGAGCGTGTAGAAATCTTTACTGACCACAAGAGCTTGAAGTATGTGTTCACGCAGAAAGAGCTGAACATCAGGCAAAGACAATGGTTGGAGTTGATGAAGGACTTCGACATCGATTTACAGTATCACTCCGGGAAGGAAAATATGGTGGCGGATGCGCTGAGCAGGCATCCGATGGCATGGTATCTGATGATAGATCGAAATTTATGGGAAGATCTAGAGAAGCTCGGTATCGAGATAGTTCGACCAGGATCAGTGATACAGATGATGGCGCTTGATATTCAGTCAGGTTTGATGGAGCAGATCACGGAGGCACAGACTACAGATGAGAGCCTTCGCAAACTTCGAGCCTATGCTTTAGCTAGATTGCTGGATGACTTCACCATAGCAGATGATGGATCCTTGAGGCATGGCAGTCGATTGTGTGTGCCAAAGGAAGAGCTGATAGAGGCAGTCTTACAGGAGGCGCACCGATCGAGATATTCTATTCACCCTGGTGCTAACAAGATGTACCGTGACTTGCGGGAACATCTTTGGTGGCACGGGATGAAGAGAGATGTATCACGTTTTATTTCGAGATGCCTAGTTTGCCAGCATGTCAAGGCGGAGCGCCAGAGGCCAGCTTGTCTATTGCAGCCGTTACCCATTCCCGAGTGGAAGTGGGAACACATTATGATGGACTTCGTCTTATGGCTTCCTCGTTCCCAAGGAGAGAATGATGCCATTTGGGTCATCGTGGACAGGCTGACGAAGTGTGCGCACTTCATACCCTTCAAGGTGGGGCTTTCCACCGAGAAGTTGGCGGAGCTATACATGCAGCAGATAGTTCGCTTGCACGGAGTACCAGTGAGCATCGTGTCAGACAGAGACAATAGATTCACGTCCCACTACTGGAGGAGCTTGCAGGAGGAGTTGGGCAGTCGGCTCAAGTTCAGTACGGCGTACCACCCGCAGACAGATGGGCAGTCCGAGAGGACGATACATACACTGGAGGACATGCTGAGGACTTGTGTGCTGGACTTTGGCGGATCATGGGAGAGCCATCTGTACTTGGTAGAGTTTTCATACAACAATAGCTACCAAGCCAGCATCGATTTGTCTCCTTTCGAGGCACTATATGGACGACGATGCCGTACACCGCTCTTTTGAGACGATGTTGGGGACAGAGTTATGCTTGGGCCAGAGATGATCACGGATGCAGCAGAGAAGGTCGCGATGATCAGAGACAGGCTCAGAGTAGCTCAGGACAGGCAGAAATACTGGGCCGATGCTAGTCGCAGACCGATGGAGTTCGCTGACGGAGATATGGTGCTGGTGAAGATATCACCTACTAGAGGGACGATCCGGTTCGGACGAGGAGGGAAGCTGAGCCCCAGATACATCGGGCCGTTCGAGATACTTGGCAGGATCGGAGAGATAGCTTACAGGGTTGCACTTCCACCCAACCTAGCAGAAGTTCACAATGTCTTTCACGTATCCCAGCTGAGGAGATATGTTTCGGACCCCAGTCATGTGCTAGATCATTCAGAGCTGGAGATCGGACCGAGCCTTGCAGTTACTGAGCAGCCCGTAGAGATATTAGACAGGAGGGAGAAGAGGCTGAGGAACAAGGTTATACCCTTAGTACGAGTAGCTTGGAGCCGTCACTCTCCGGATGAATCTACTTGGGAGAGGGATCGGACATGAGGGAGAGATATCCTTACTTGTTCGATCCAACAGCTGCGAGGGAACCAACCGTTCCCGCTTGATACCTTAGAGGTTAGTTTCGATCGTAGCCTTAGCCATTTGTTGCATTGCTTGTTATGTTAGAAAATTGTAGGGTCATCAATCCTTGTGAATTTCGAGGACGAAATTTTTTCAAGGAGGGAAGACTTGTCAGTCCCTGTTTTTCAAAATTGATTTAATTAATGTTAATTAGTTGCTAATGACATGTTTAGCTTTAAAATAATTTGTTATAATTTTTAGGAATTTTTCTAGAATTTTTAAATAATTTTAAATGGTTTTAAAGTCAAAATATATCGCTTTGTAATTAACTGAATTGTTTTAATATCGTTTTGTAATTTTTAATTTTGTTTTAATATTAGATTGTAATAAAATGAATTGTTTTAATTACGATTTGCAAATAATATTTGCAAATTGTTTGGGCGGCGCGCAGTTGTGCAAAACCCCAAACTCCGAGGGGTTTTCTGCAAAACCCTAATCTCACCCACCCCCCGACGATCGTGCGTTGTCGTCGTCTCCGGCGTACACTCATCGTAACCCTAACCCTAATTCTAATTCGAACCCTAATTCGACCGACCTACAGCCCTATAAAACTACCCGACCCCTAAAACCCTAACCCTACTTCATTTTGACCCCCACAACCACCGTCTCCCCCACTTCCCCTTCGCCTGAACCCAAGCTCCGACCACACCCCACCGCCAACTCCACAGCCGCCTACACTACCCACAACCACCACCGAACAATTTGCCGCGCTGAGGCGAGTCCAGCGCCACCCGAGCGCCGCGTCGATGACGCCCCAGCCACCGTCCAGCGTCTTCGAACCCCCCCCGAAGTCGGACACGCAGGTAACAGACCCAAGTTTGTGTCGTACGTGTCTCGAACTCACGTACGACATTCGCCTGGACACGAGTAACCTAGGGGTAAGACTGGACACGAAAGACTCGACCCATGCGTGTCGTGCACAGCACGGACACGAGACTCGTGTGTCCTTAACTGTCAGGACACCGAGATAGTTTTATCGGGTTTAAAACCCATTAACTTAAAACACAACAACACTAACCCGAACCCCCACCCTAACACACACTCGGGCTGACCCCCCCTGGCCAACCCGACCGAGCCCGAGAACCCGACCCCCCTGGGCCAAGTTCGAACCCCCCTCCCTCTGTTTTGTTTTCCTTTTTTTTGTTTTTTTTGTTTTATTTTATATATATATATATATATATATATATATATATATATATATATATATATATATATATATATATATATATATATATAAATTTATATATATATATATATATATATATATATATATATATATATATATAAATTTATTTATATATATATATGTATATATGTATTAAGTATATATATTATTTTATATATATACTGTTATATATGTATATATACAGTATTTGTATATGTATATATATATATATTATATTTGGTATTTTATTTTATAAGTGTATATATATATGTATTTTAAAAAAATATATGTATTTATGTATAAATATGTATATATGTATATATGTATATATGGATTCATGTGTATATATATTATTATATACATACTATTATATATATGTATAAAATATTTGTGTATATATATATATATATATATATATATATATATATATATATATATATATATATATATATATATATATATATATTTTATAGTTAGTATTTCTTATATATATATATGTATATTTAATATATGTATATATATATATATATCCATTATATATATATATAAATATCTATATATTTATATATATAAATATTGTAGTTTTATATTTATATATGTATTTCAAATTCTACCTTGTACAAAGTATTGTTATGTAAAATTTCACAAGATTATTTTATTATATATTTTGTGACTAGTATATTTTTGCCACTTTAAAAATATATTATTATTATTTAAATTCCTGTATTTTATTTGTTATGACCAATTGATGTCCAAGCCTATCATAGGTTTTTGGGCCCAATTGTGTCTAATACATTCAGAGTCTATACAAGTCATATTGGACTTGATTCATGGCTCTGGGTCCTGTATCTGGACTTCGGTTCAATTCGAATACATGGACAAAATAGTAAATAATTAATTAATTATTTTTTCAGAAACTGTTGCTTGCTGTTTTTGAATTTTTATATATATTTTAACTGCTGTAAAAATCTGGGAAAAATTATATTTAAATGCTCTGTTAATTTAGACAATTTATTATAATTTTTCCAGCATTTATTAAGTGGTGTTGGTATTTTATAAAAATTGGAAAACAGAACTCATTTTCAGTATATTTATGTTTGCTGATTTTTAATAAATATTTATGAGGGTTTATAAATTCCAGAAAAATTAGTATAAATTTCTATAATTAACAAGGATCATTTTGGTACTTTATTTTATGTAAAATGGAGCTTTTTGTCTATCTCAAAAATTATTGGATCATAGTGTACAGTTTGATTTAATTATTGCATAGTTACGACTTGCAACTTTTTGTGTTATTTTGAGTTATAATCGTATTGAACCCCACCCCACACTAGTGTAAAGACCCTAGAAAGTTAGTTTGAGTATTGTGTCATCCCACATTGGTCTCTTATGCTAAAGTCACCATTTGGCTAGGTGTCCAATCAGAAAGTCGTATTGCTACACTAGTGTCGTAGTGTTTAACTTTGTATAAAAACTAAGTTTATATATTTATTTCTACAGTGACGAGTTACCAGGCATCTATAGCATTTTTATTGCTGCTTTGCTTTGCTAAAGGCAAGTACTTCTACAAACTTTATATACTGTTACATCAATGAACTGCGAATCCAACCATGTTAAATGCTGATCCTTGGGGTAGCAAGTAAAATCTTCACATGTTGTACTTTCAGTCACTACTATGCTTAGAACAGTCTTTATATATCTCTCACATGATTAGAATCTGGGTTATGGGAAAACTGTTAGTAGCGTACGTGATCAAGCCCCCTTATTCGTACCGAGCAAAGTTTTATTCTATATGTTACTACGCCGTAGGCTATTATCCAGTATTTCTGTACGGAGGTACACCTATGCCTGTACACTTGTACGTATGTACATTTTATTTACATGTGCCACAGTACATTGTACACCTATTGACGATCACGTACCTGCTACAGTTTTAAATATTACATATACATCTGTCTCTATGACATATGTGTCCTTGCCATGATAGATTATGATGTGCTATGATTCCAGTTTATTGCATTCCTATTCATGTCATGTTTCGTACATTTAGTTTGTTAGATTCAGTACTTGCTCCCGTCCTGACAGGATAACGTTGTAGGTATTCTTACTGAGGAGGAGTTGCTCTGTGACTCATATTATAGAGTTACTGTCGAGGACCAGGCTTTGTCTTACGAGGATGTACCTGCGGGGAAACTCGTTTAGTTTGTGTAGTTGCTCAGGATATTTAGTGTAGTCATGTATTAGACTATGTATTTTATGACTGGACCTGTATCCAGCTTTACATTCGGACTTGTACTTGGACTTATTATTATATGAGATGACTTTTGTGTTTGGAGCATTTATGACTCTTCTATACATATAGAACTGTTAGCACATTTAGTCTTATCTTGTTATCTCTAGAACAGCTTACTGCGCTTTATCTCAAGTGCAGGCTGGACATGACTCGGCCCAGCCCAACAATTTGGGTAGCGGGTCGTGACAATTTTATTGGATATTTTTATCTTAAAAATAGGATAAATACCTTCCTTAGTTATCTTTGTACATTTTTAGATTATTAGACTATACGTAATGGTATATACATCATTACTGGTTTATTGAATTTCTTTATTACTACTATTATTATTATTTTATTATAAATGTTACTGAGGTTGTTATTATATAATATCATTTTTATTATTATTGGTTATAATATTTTTGTCAAAATAAATGTTATAATATATGGGTTCATATTTATGTAGATTGGCTCTACCCTAGGAATAAAGGTTATAGGGACTTATTGGATTTTATGGAGATTTTATATAAGCATATATATATATATATATATATATATATATATATATATATATATATATATATATATATATATATATATATATATATATAGCTATAAATGTGTGTATATAGATATTATTTGGTTATATGTATATATATAGACATATGTATGTGTGTATATAAATATTAATTGGTTATAGGAAATATATATATATATATATATATATATATATATATTATATATATATATATATATATATATGGGTAAAAAAAATATATATATATATATATATATGGGTATTTATATATATGTATATGTATATATATAGGTATTTTAGAATAGAAAAGGAAATATAGGTTGAGAAATCCCAGCCCAAACCCGCAGCAGCTACCCCAAGCCGGTCCAACAACTCTCCCACAGCTCGAACACAACAGTTCCCCCATCCCCTGTTCTGTTCTCTGTTATTATATATATACTTATGTATATATGTATGGAAGGGAGCAGCACATCGAAACCCTAAACGAACACCCACGCCACCACAACCACTCCCTGGCGACCCACCCAGTGGCCGCACGCCACCGCCGTGCGTCAGAGTCGGCCGGCCAGGCACGAGAACCAGCCCGCGTACGCGCGCACGCGCGGACAGCATAGCAGCAGCAGCCTTTGCGAGGCCGACTTCGCGGGAAGGAAACGACCCTCCATACTCTATCAATCTTCGAATCGATCGCGCAGGTAGAAACCTAACCTATACCCCTTTATTCCGATATGATAGTTTCGGTTTAAATCAAAGCGGAATCGAGTTAAAAATCGATGCCAACTTGACGAAAATCTGTCTCGAATTAGACAGTAAACACTGTCCTAATGCTCGGTTTGGAAGGCCGATCTTGGTCAATCCAGCAAGAAAACTAGGAAACTAATTGAGAGAAGTCCTAGACAACCTATAGGGTTTTGCAACCCAATTTACAGAAGCCGATTACATCGACTACACGCCGAAAAATCGGATCCCAAACATTGACAAAATATGTTTTCAAAACTGTGAATTTTCATAAAAAACCCTTCGATACGACGTGCGTCCCGCCAATCCGGGCGACGTGGTCGCGAACCGAAAGCATCGAAAGGTGCGTAAGGGCTTCATGGACGTATGGGCTTTGACGGAATTCAAATGGTCGCGTGTGCGCGACGAAATTGATGCGTATCCGTCGAAATTCACCGTATCGACCTCTATGCAAATTTTCTAATTACTTTGTGCACGTTCGTCAGATCGAGACGAAACTTGCGCTAATAGGACCGTATCATTTTTCTGGTCCTGCATGCCAAGTTTGGTCCGATTCTGAGACAGTTGATCGGATCGCAGTTTCGCGGGCCCCATGATCCGATTCAACGGGTGATTTTGTGCACGGCCCGTCGGAATCCTACTTTGGACATACGGTTGGGTTCGTATCGAAAAACCGGATCTGTTGACATATAGTTTGATGACTTTAGAGACCGTTGACTCTGGCACGCTTTTCGGTGCAAAGCGGGTCCAACGGCGGATATCGTTTTGGCCCAAAATTATCGTTTTGCCCCTGTGTCCAGAATTGGACTTAAGGACAGACAATCCTAGCTAATTTGACTATTCTGAGAATGTTGGCAATGTTTGTTTCAGCTTTCGGAGACAGTTGTGAGAGTTGGACTTATTTGGCTTATGGGTTGACAGTTTATTGATGGTTCTTCGTGCAAACTCCAGGCAAGTATACCTTGCCTTCCTCTACAGTTTTATTTACATGCATTGTATTTCATTTTCTAGTTTTGGTTGTTTATGGACATGTACTTTTCGTATTATATTCTTTTGAGTTATTTTTATTGCATATAGCCGTGTTTATGTTTGGTCTTGTGGTTCACACTTGGAGTTTCTCGTCAGTACCTTGCTTAAGTCGTGTCATAGAACGAGTACGTGTAATTGAACTGCTAAATCCTTGATATTGTTTTCTTGGCACCAGAGAGTCCACACTCGGGACGAGGGTATTTTTCTTGATCTGTTTACATCAGTGAGTCCACACTCGGGACGAGGATGTCGATTATTTGCACCAGAGAGTCCACACTCGGGATGAGGGTGTTGACTTGACTTGATTTGACTTACACCAGAGAGTCCACATTCGGGACGAGGGTGTTTACATCAGAGAGTCCACACTCGGGACGAGGATGTTATACTTGCACCAGAGAGTCCACATTCGGGACGAGGGTACCTTACCGTGAACTAACCAGAGAGTCCACAGTCGGGACGAGAGTTAGTACTAACCAGAGAGTCCACACTCGGGACGAGGGTTAGTGCTTAGTTCAAACTCGTGAGTCCACACTCGGAATGAGGGTTTCGTTCTTCCATTGATCTCGTGTTCATTGTTTACTCGACAGTTCATTTATGCGTAGTTGTTCCAGTGTTCGTATTCGTGGTCATTTTTCGTGTTCCTGTTTTCTTGTTTATCTTCTTGCGCATGATAAAACTGTTAGATAGACATGTATATTATGTATCTTGCTATGTCCTCTGAGGACATGATGATCTCTTCGGGCTTAGCGATTGCATGGAGTTAGCTAGTAGTTCTGGATGGCAGAGGATTTGCGGTTCTTATAGGATTCAGGTATGATTATTACGTTTATTATCCTTTCGTGCTCTACATTTCTTATCATGAGTTATCCTATTTATTGATTCAGTTTAGAGACTCTTGTTATTTCCTTTAGAGTCTTATCGGACATATATGCTAGTGGGCTGCAGACCACGACCCATAGTGTTCATCCATGTTTATTATTCTTATTGTGGATTGAGATATTGATTTGTTTGCCATGATTTGGCAGTTTACCATAGCCGTGACAGCGTTTACGTATTCGAGTCGGGCTGGAGTCCGCTTGATGCGTAGCTGGCTTGCTCACGAGCTCGCGTCCGAAAACCGAGTGCGGGTTGTGACACAAGCCCCCGCTTAACCCCATGCTAAAACCTTATGCACGACTATACCCTGTTTCCTCCTAGGCCGAGTCGGTCCCGTGGCCCCGGATTGCCGCTCGAGAAAACATCGCCCTTGTCGACAAGTTGTTCATGACCATGCAAGACTCGACTCAAACTGACGTCTCACACAGTCATCCTTCTTTCAGTGTTACCATCTCTTTCAAAACCAAGTTCAAGACTTCTAACATTTGAGATCCCTCGACGACCCACGGTCGCGAGCCTTCTTCCTTGTTGCTCTATTCTTACTCATGAATGCCTATCGAAAGCCTTTTTTTTTTCTAAACTCACTTTAAATCAACCGTGGCTCGTGCCTTAAACGCTAAGTTCGTGCATCGTGCCTTAAATCGACTTGTGTTCCGTGCGACATTATCATCCAACTCACACTCCATATGACTAGCTTTGAGTCCGTAGGACTTCGGGGCCATACCCAGCCGTAGAACTCGTGGGTCCGTGCTTGCTACTACTCCGATAGCCTAACAAAACTTTGCCTAACTCAATCGCACAACGACTCGACGAGCAAAAGCTGCGTCAAGCCTCGCATCGTGGAAACGTGCCGCGCATTGCGTTCGACTTTGAACGTCCAAGTCATCTGGGTGCCTAGACTGATGCCTCAAATCGTGCAATGCAGCTTAACTCATAGGACAAGCCAAGGCTATGCCAAGCCTTGGACGATGGGACCGTACATGCTTTATAAAGCATTCATGCGGGCGATGCCTATGACTTAGGCTACGTTCATAATTTTGCCAACTCAAACCAACTTTCCTTCTCCCAAGCCACGGGACGAAGGATCGAGTGTCATTTTCAAGGCACACCGTGCACCAACTCTAAGACGGCCGTTGGACCTTTCCATATTCTAACTCATTTCGACCCGTCGGAATTATTCCCTTATCTATGTGAATTCGTCTCTTTTATTATCAAGCCTACTTGTGCAAGTTGAAAATATGCGATCTATTATGTGAAGGCTAAGATGAGTCAAGTTCACCGAAACTACCCTACCTGAGCGAGCGGTCGCCTCGACTGAGCGATTTCTTCGAGCAACCGTTGCAAGGCTAAGTCCGAACGCCGTTGGCGTTTCGATTCCACCGATTGACTGAGCGGGACGGGGCACTACATAAATCGGGATGAAAGGGAGCACGTGCTGGATCAGTATCATCTTACCGCCAGGCGATAAGATCACGTTGTGCCATCCCTCTATCTTTTTTTTTCTTCTGATTTTACTCACCTGCCCATCGAAAAGACCCGCATTAGATCTGTTGTACACCAGCGGACACCCTAAATAGGTGAAAGGGGGGTACGCAACAGAGAAGGAAGTAATATTAGTAAGCATGGTAGAGTGTTCTCTATCGACTGTGTGATGGACGTAGATCACACTCTTGTTAGAGTTGACACGCTGACCAGAGCATGTGGAGTATCTCTGTAGCGTGTTGTTAACTACCTCGACGGATCCAGCATCGCCGGAAGAGAAGATGAGAATGTCGTCAGCGTAGGCCAGGTGGGTGATAATCGGACAACCGCTAGCGGTGTGGAAGTGCTGGAAGCGGAGGGTGCCAGGTTTCTGCTCAGCGCTTCAGCTGTGATGATGAAGAAGTCACTTTTATATATATAGCGTGAATCACGAATAGGAAACCCTGCTCACGAGATTCGGCTGACATGTATATATTTCAGGGATGCCTGAGTATGTGCACGATGCGACTCGAGTGACAATGACGAATTCTCTATCATGCGGTTTGGCTGAATGCATGTATTTTAGAGACGCTTGGAATGCGTGCACGATCCAACCAAGTGATACGTTGAATAGAAATAAGACTTGGGAAATGGAAGAGTGTCGAAAATTCAAAATCGTGTTGAAGGAAAGATTGAGAGTAGTGCGAGCGTGGCTCGGAATCGAAGGAACGCGCAGGCAAAATGTGTACGATTAAGTCTTGGCCATAGAAATGGTAGGATGGCTTGCCTCCAGGAAAGTCTCGAGGACGAGACTTGTTCTGAGTGGTGTATATTGTAGTGCCCCGTCCCGCAAAGTCAATCGGAGGAATCGAAACGCCGACGGTGTTCGGCCTTAGCCTTGCAACGGTTGCTCGAAGGCTCGCTCGGTCAAGACGACCGCTTGCTCAGGTGGGGTAGTTTCGGTGAACTTGCCTCATCTTTGCCTTCACATAATAAATCGTGTTTTCAACTTGCACAAGTAGGCTTAATAAAAAAAGAGACGAATCCACATAGCTAAGGGAATAATCCCGACGGGTCGAAATGAGTTAGAATATGGAAAACGTCCCACGGTCGGCTTAGAGTTGGTGCACGGTGTGCTTTGAAAATGACACTCGGTCCTTGATCCCGTGGCTTGGGAGAAGGAAAGTTGGTCTTCGACACAAAACTATAAACTTGCCTAAGTCATAGGTGTCGCCCGCGTAAATGCTCGATAAAGTATACACGTTTCCGAAATGCAAGGCTTGGCATAGCCTTTGCTCGTCCCTCGGGTTAACTTGTAGACTTGAGTAAGTTAGGCAAAGTTATGCCGATCGACCTAAGTCATTCTAAGTGCTGTCCCGCTCATTCTGCGGTTGTCAAGTTAAATAGTCCCACGATCCCAAGGCCCGTCATATGAGGTATGACTTGGGCGATAGTGTTGCGTAGAACACGAGTCGGTTTAAGGCACGAGCCACGGTTAGTTCAGTAGAAAGTTAGCCACGGTCTGTCGATACTTAAGGAAACACGTTATGTTCAAGTTAAGTTGGAAGGCTATGCAGTAGCCGTTCCCTGAGTTCAAAGAATGTTAAGTCTAAGCGATGGTTAGTCGCCGAGAGGAAATATGTCGGGACTGTGGTTCAGTCGCCGAGGTAACCCTGGTTTGGGCTCTGCGAATGAAGTATGAAAAGTAGAAAGAGTAAAGTCAAGGAGCTAAATGATGATGATGAGACCATGCATTACGTTAAGTCTAGAAGTTAGCGTAGGCACGTGGTCATGGACAACTTGTCGACAAGGGCGATGGTTCTTTGGATCGGAAATCTTGGGCCAGGGACCGATCCGGCCTAGGAAGAACAGATTATAGCCGAGTTGGATATGAAGCAACCGGTAGGTCGGGGACTTGCATCGAGGATCGCAACCGGCGGTATAAGGGTCCCGAATGCCAGGCTATGTCCAGGATGGCTAGTTAATGCCAGTGACCTTTCATATAGATGTGTCGGCACGGGCGACAATTCGCGTGTGTTCCTTTGGATTGAGTCGAGTTGAATGTGGATACAGTTAGAAGACACAATGTCTGGGCCTAATATTTGGCTACAGCGAAGGCGGCGTGCTTCGGCACGGGATATGGCATCGTGTGTTAAGTTTGGCATAGAGTTTGCATAATTTAGACTTGAGATGTTGCGAGTTAAGTCAAGAAGGGCCGTATGGCAAGTTGGTTGAAGTTACGTTGAGTTGTTGGGCACGACCTCGAAATAAGAGGCACGGCCGTATTGTCACAACACAAGTATAGGCAAGACTAAGCGAGGAGGCGCTGCCTCAGAGATATTGAAGCACGAATCGAGTTCATGACACGACCGAGTCGTTACGTCATAGAGTATGGCATGAAAGACAAGTATAAGTCAGTGCGTCGATAATGCAAGCACGAGAAAGGTCTAGAGGCAAGAAAATGGAGTCTTTCGTGTAGTTGCGTCTCTGATTATGGTCGTAAGGCAAACACGACTTGATAGGTTAACGTTATTGGCACGAGAAGGGTCTAAGGCAAAGTATAAGTTAACGTCGTTTTGCAAGCACGGGATGGTCCTTAGACACAAGTATGCAAAGGCGTCGGTCCTAAAACTGATCCTAAGGCAAGAATAGAAAGACAATTGAAAAAGGGTTTATGTTGCACAAAGTAAATGAAACGTGTTGGTTTTGTATGGGTGGGCGAGGAGCTTACTCTACCAGTACAGTTGAGTACTGACACCCATACAGTGTTTCATGTGCAGGCACAGGTAGAAGCTCGTGGCGTGGAGCTCGCTTGGATGCGTCGAGGCACGGAGTTCCTTGGCGATTCGAAGTGTGCGGCCGCGTGGACTGAAGATTTATACAAGACATAATGTATGGACATCGCCTTCCGAAGCTTCCGCTGGCTCAAGCATTGTAATCGAGAGATGAGAGAGAGCAGAGTGACTTATAATCGAGAGAAAAGTCAGCACGAGAGACTTGTAATCTGGCCTTTTACCCACAAATGTAATCTTGTATTCAATATCAATAAAGAGCTTCTTTTGAATGACTTGTGTTCATGTGTACTTGTTCTTAAATTCCGCTACATGTTTCAATATTTCTGCTTGGGACTTCTGTGCGACGACCCCGTCGCCGTCGATGTAATCGGCCGTTATGAAACTGCCTTGCACGAGCGTAATCTAGGCTCGTGCGGTATCACGTCTTAGCGAGGACGATCGCTCCTACGGGAGCGGAGCGTGACAGTTCATAGACGACATCTTAGTCTATAGCTGTAGTGCCCCGTCCCTACATCGTGCCCCGTACTCCATCCACGGGGTGCGCGAGAAAGGAACACTGTCGCTATCGATTCGGTCGGGATCGATTGACTCGATCGAACGGGAACGGTTGAATTAAGATCCATTCTCTCGCCTGAAGTAAACTCAAGGTGAGTGGCTGACCCTCCTCTTCTCGACCCCCTTCCTAGGTAAATCGATAATGTTGTTGCGAATGAAAGGATAAATGCAAGGGCACAAACACGGGATAGGGATTGAGTTTTCAAAGATAATGTAGGCTATGTCTTATTAACTAAAAGTAAAATATGTCTTCGCACGGTTATGGACAACTTGTCGACAAAGCGGTAGTTTTTTCGATCAGCAACCCAGGGCCACGGGACCGTTTCGACCTAGGAGACCCCTCGACGACCCACAGTCGCGAGCATTCCTTTCCTTGAGACCCCTCGACGACCCACGGTCGTGAGCATTTCCTTCCTTGTTACCCTTTCATTTGGTTCAACTCATGAATATCAATTGTGATAGTCCTTTCTCAAAACTCACTTTGAATCAATTGTGATCCTCGTCTTAAACACTAAGCCCGTGCATAGTGCCTTAAGCCAATCGTGCTCTGCGTGACACTCCTGTCCAAGTCGACGGGCTTTGAGATCGTAGGACTACTTAACTTGACAAACCGCAAAGGAGCGGGACAGTGCTTGTAATATCTTAGGTCGACCGGCATAACTTTGCCTAACTTAACTTCGCAACAACTTAACGATTAAAGGCTATGTCAAGCTTTGCCTTAACGGATCGTGTTGTGCACGCATCCAACTTAAACGACCAAGTCACTCGGGTGCCTAGACTTAGGTCACAAGCCGCTCAACGCAACTTAACTCATGGGCAAGCCAAGGCTATGCCAAGCCTTGGATGACGGGATCGTACATGCTTTATGAAGCATTCATGCGAGCGACGCCTATGACTTAGGCTACGTTCATACTTTGCCTACTCAACCGACTTTCCATCTCCCAAGCCACGGGACGAAGGATCGAGTGTCATTTTCAAAGCACGCCGTGCACCAACTCGCCGACTGTTGGACCTTTCCATATTCTTACTCAATTCGATCCATCGAAATTATTCCCTTTAGCTATGTGGATTCATCTTTTTTATTATTAAGCCTACTTGTGCAAGTTGAAAACAAGCGATTTATTATGTGAAGGCTAAGATGAGGCAAGTTTACCGAAACTACCCCACCTGAGCGAGCGATCGCTTTGACCGAACGATGTCTTCGAGTAGCCGTTGCAAGGCTAAGTCCGAACGCCGCTGGCATTTTGATCCTGCCGATTGACTGAGCGAGACGGGGCACTACAAGCGGGGACTTGCATCGGAGCTAGCTACTTGCGTTGAAAGGACCCCGATTAACAAAGCTATACGTCCGGGATGGCTTGTGATGCCAGTGACGTCGAAGAGGGACGAGGCGAAGGAGGTCAGCCACTCGCCTTAGACTTGCTTCAAACGAGCGAATGGTTGGCTGCGCTGACGTCGCCAACGCGATCACCTGCAACCCGCTGAATATGGGACTTGGTTACAGATAAGTTATTCCATAACGTGGAATGGATCTTAATTCAACCGTTCCCGTTCGATCGACCCGGCCGATTTCGACCTATCGATCCCAACCGAATCGGTAGCGACATTGTTCCTTTCTCGCGCACCCTATTACGACCCGCACCCGGAGTAAGGGCATGAGTACGTAACAGCGTCCCAACCTACACCGCAGAAACGACGTAGAATGCTGTCTAGTTCTACTATCTGACAACAGTTATAATATCAAAACCTGTCGAGAACGGTTAACTCCGAATGGAGGACAAGCAATGTCAATATAATATACCCAATAAGCTATTATATTATTGCAACCGTCCAGTATTGGTATTTATGTATGGTATTTATGGTACACATCATCTTAATTCAACCGAGTAATTCAAAGGAGGGAATTATGTATGGTATTTATGGTACACATCATTAGGACGGGTTGCGACCGTCCAGTGTTGTGATAAGCTATGATATCAGTAAGTTTGGGATCTTTCAGATATTGGGCTAGCATCCCGTATCGAAGCGATCATAGTCTTACACATAAGGATGCCAAAGATGCATTACGGTGTGAAACACCGTGACCTTCATATAGATAGGGCCGGTGGGCTGAGATTAGCGCTGGGTGCAGGCGCAGGGCCTGCCACCCTTATACATATGTTTAAGTTTACGGTTGGTTGGTTGAGTGAAATGATATGATTTCTTATGTAAAGTTCTAACCTTGCAGGCTAGGCGAAATGGGACATAGATGAGCACGATCAATATGTTTATATTAAGATTATGTCTAACTGTATCTGCCGCAGGGACACGGTAGTGGACAAGTTCAGGATATGTTCGGCTCGAGGCGGGGCTCGGCTTGGACGTGCCGAGGCATGGAGTCCTTAGCGTTCAAGAGGAGCTACCGCATTGGCGTTCGGACTTGTGACATGGAGATGTTCAGCCGAAGACTACTTGTTGGCTATAAAGAGGAATAATGTATGGAACAATGTACTCCTTTGTGAGCTAGAGAGATCATGAGCGTTGTAGCCAATTGGCATGTTAAGTTGGGCTATTCAGAGCCATTGTAACCTTCAGTTCATTATCAATAAAAGAGATTCTTGTTGTATACTACGTTTTCCTTCCGCTGCTTATGTTATCAATTTGAGCTATAAACACTATTGTGAATCTCTTATCTTGCCTTGCACGAGCGCAACTCCAGATTAAATGTGGCATCACGCCCCAGCGAGGACGATGATTCGGGTAAAAACTTGATAATGATGAAGACGGTAACTCGGTCGACAAACGTAAGTATCGAGGCATGATCGGGAAAATTTTACAGTAGCATTAATATTAAATCTACATTGGCTTTTCTGTTAATATAAAATTTACAATATAATTAAAACTAATATTACGAAAATGCTATTTGCTCCCAAAAAATTTGGGTGATACCATCTTCCATTATGTGGCATATGACATGGTTGCTAATATGACAGCTGACATGACAAAATTTAACAATAAAATTAATATTAAAATTAACATTAATAGTAAATAAATAATTTGATATTAAATTAACATTAATTAATATTAATATTAATATTAAAATGAATATTAATATTAACATTAACATTAACATTAACATTAGCATTATCATTAACATTAACATTAATATTAATATTGACATTAACATTAACATTAAAAAAATTGGGTAATTAATTTTTGGGGTTAAAATTTGCCATGTCAGCTGTTATGTCATCTGCCATGTCAGCTGTTATGTCATCTGCCATGTCAGATGCCACATAATGGGAGATGGCATCACCCAAATATGTTGGGAGTCCAAACGACTAATTGCTAATATTAATACAGTGGCATTACCGTTATTTCCCAATAGATTCGTGCCTTGTTCGGTCACACCCCTCCACGAACAGGTTACACCCCCCTAAACGAGGGGTTAAATAGCCTTTTCAAAAGAAGAGAACCCATCCGACTAGAGAGAAACAAAGGAAAGAAAAAGAAGAAGAAGAACAGTCGCAATGGAGAGGAGCAAGATCAACTGCAGCGGATGGGCCGTCATCCCTACCGAGATTCTCTCGATGATACTGGTACTGTCGGGGATGCCGGCGGACGAGGTAATGTGCAACGTGGCCCCAGTTTGCCGTTCGTGGTGGAAGACGCTCAACGGTCCCTTAGACTATTGGTCTAACGTCGACTTGGTACAGTGGTGCCGGAGGACACAGCAAACTGCTGAGATTAGTTTGACCGTAATGAAGCTCGTGGCTCGCAGTGAGAGATATCTAGGGTCCCTCTCCGCGTACAAGCTCGACGAAGCAGCCTTATCTTTTGCATGTTTAAGGCCAGTGCAAAATTTTATTTGGTCGTATTCCAATACTTTATTTTTTCTATTACAAAATTTTACGTATACTTTTGTTAATTTCTATTGATATTTTCCCATTTTTATAATACCGTAGGAAATTTCTAAAGGTGCTGCACATTTTGAAGTGCGACGTGAGTGATGAAACTTTCGTGAGACACTTGGAGTTTGTCCCTGTGCTGGAAGAACTCGACATTAGCTACTGCCTCTATATCACGTCGACTGGAATATTTTCCGCCGAAAAGTATTGCCGCCGTCTGGTCAAGCTGAGTAGGAACATGACCCATCCGGATTTCATGCTCAGGAACATGTTCGTGCTGGACACGAAAAACGAGGCAGAGGGAAAGGTCGTGGCTGATTCGATGCCGCGTCTCGAGCACCTACATATGGGATTCGGCATGTTCAATGGAGACACGCTGCGATCTATCATATGCAACTGCAAGGGTCTTCGCCTGCTCGACATACGTGGGTGCTTCAACGTGATCTTCGACGACGAACTCTGGAAATTTTGTTATTCAATACAGACGTTTAAAAAACCCTTTGATAATGTAATCTCAGTACCAGGAGAACCTGTATACGATATGTATAATGATTTAGATATGTTCTATCATTCCTGGGGTGAATGGTGAAAACATTAGCATGCATGCATGCATGCATTTCTTTATATTTTTCACTAGTCTACATACAAGATATTTTTTATGAGTTCGATTCTCCATTTTGATAAAATTTTACTTTTGTCAATACTTATTTTTTACATGATTAATTATTTTATAAATAAAATGGACTGTGATATAAGACGCCTAAGACGGCTCACTTCTGAGATTTCGACATTTTCTAACACAGATTTTACCATTAATACAACATCTCAGTGTAATCATATCCAAGAGATTTCGCCATTTTCCAACACATATTTTACCTTATTTAAAATGAATTCTGGCGGTGCAAATTCCACTCATATTAGTGGTATCAGTGCCATTCACCATAATTAATGGTGATCGATACAAAAATATTGGTTTCTTTTTCACAACCCTTTAAAATCTATTTACACAGCCAAACAGTCAAACTAATTCATCTTTACGAGCCTTCAAAACCAATTTATATAGATTCAAAACAAAACTAAATAGCCAAACTATTTAAAATTCACAACCCTACAGAACAGTCCTAAATGTACCATTCTCCGTCTTATATGTACCATTTTCCGTCCTACATGTATCATTCTCCGTCCTACCTCCGTCCTAAATGTACCATTCTCCGTCCTATATGGACCATTCTCCGTCCTACATGTATCATTCTCCGTCCTACATTTACCATTCTCCGTCCTAAATGTACCATTCACCGTCCTAAATGTACAATTCTTCGTCCAAAATATACCATTCTCCGTGTTAGAGGAACGGAGAATGGCCATTAACAACCAAACAGCCAAACTAATTCATCTTCACGAGCCTTCAAAACCAATTTATATAGATTCAAAACAAACCTAAACATCCAAACTATTTAAAATTCACAACCCTACAGAACAGTCCTAAATGTACCATTCTTCGTCTTATATGTACTATTCTCCGTCCTACATGTATCATTCTCCGTCCTACCTCCGTCCTAAATGTACCATTCTCCGTCCTATATGGACCATTCTCCGTCCTACATGTATCATTCTCCGTCCTATATTTACCATTCTCCGTCCTAAATGTACCATTCGCCGTCCTAAATGTACAATTCTCCGTCCAAAATGTACCGAGAATGGCCATTAACATCCAAACAGCCAAACTAATTCATCTTCACGAGCCTTCAAAACCAATTTATATAGATTCAAAACAAACCTAAACAGCCAAACTATTTAAAATTCACAACCCTACAGAACAGTCCTAAATGTACCATTCTCCGTCTTATATGTACCATTCTCCGTCCTACATATATCATTCTCCGTCCTACCTCCGTCCTAAATGTACCATTCTCCGTCCTATATGGACCATTCTCCGTCCTACATGTACCATTCTCCGTCCTACATTTACCATTCTCCGTCCTAAATGTACCATTCGCCGTCCTAAATGTACAATTCTCTGTCCTACATGTACCATTCTCCGTGTTAGAGGAACGGAGAATGGCCATTAACAGTCCCAAAAATTGTTCCATACTAAGTTAAAAGCATATAATTGCACCCAAAAAATGTTAACAATAGAAAAATTCTACAGAACCCAAACACCATACTCGAACCTAGGCCTTCCATGTAAAAGCCAAACAGCACAACCAACTAAGCCTGAAAAGACATCAATAATGCTAAGTCTACTACCAAATACTTACAACACTCTTACAACCTTCACCCATTGCTGACATGCAGGCCATGGCCCACATGTCAGCAATGGGTGAAGGTTGTAAGAGTGTTGTAAGCATTTGGTTGTAACTGTAGCATTATATCCCCAACTTCCAATAAGGAATAGGAAGAGTCGGTTAGGAACGTGTATATATATACATAGGGGTCCCCATTCATCTGAGTAGGTTGCACATTTAACATGGCTCCAAAAAGATCATCTGGTTGGGAACCATTGCCAGAGTCTTCTTCCAGTCGTCGTCGAGCCTCTCCGCATGGAGCACGCTCTGCGCCGCCTCCGGCCTATGACTGGCTGGCAGCGGCTGCGAACTTTTTGACCTCCTGCGGGTTGTCACTGGAGGTCATCGCTCGACCTCTTCATCCGGCGCCCAATTTTGACCTGTTGCCGATCACTCCGGAGGAACGGGATTCTCTGGAGAAGAGGGAAGCGTTTCGCCGCCTGTGCCATAGGGCGGGTGTGCGCACCCTGCAGGACTTTGCTGAGATCCTCCGCGAGGCCAGTGAGGGCTAGACCTTTTTTTTATTATTATTTACAGTTTTTTGTCCTCCTCTTGTATACTTCTCCGGAGAATGTTCCGACGACGAAGCTGGGATTTAATGAAATATAATATTTTGTTAACTCAATTTGTTTTCGGCTACAATCAAACTTTTACAACCTTCTTACAACTTCCACCCATTTGCTAACTATAGCATTGCTCTTTATAATTAACAAATCTTGTTACGTCAAATCCATATATCAGCGACGATATCCCCATCAATGACTTGTTACGTCATAGAATTGATTATGCTGCCAGCGTCAATCTTGCCGTCAAATCCATCTTAAATATGATTACAAAGTAAAATAGAAGACAACTTTGAGTGTTTCAATTTTACTCTTTTTAAGTACATAGTCTTCTTATTTTCAAAAATTTAATCAAATATTCGAAAAATGGAAATATTGAGATTAAACTTTACATTCTTAAATATGTTGTCAAATTTTTTTAAATAAACATGTTTCCACCACATTTTTTCTGCCAAATTTTTCAATAATTTATACGGAACACGTGGATATATACTAGTAATAATAGTAATAAATTTAATTTTGGAAAGTAGTTTTTAAAATTAGGGTCTCAAAATCCCAAAGATTTATGTAGTGATTTCACATGGATATATACTAGTAATAATAGTAATAAATTTAATTTTGGAAAGTAGTTTTTTAAATTTAATAGTAATAAATTCGACCGTCTTATACTAGTAATAATAGTAATAAATTTAATTTAAGACTCAAAACTATTCTAATTTTTTCCACTTCCCAAGGTCACATAAGATGGTCGAATTTTTCCTCTTTTTCTCTCAAACCCTCTTCCTTCTCCCAAACCCTCTCCCAAACCCTCTTCTAATCAAAATGCCGTCGAAGAAACAACGACCGTCGCCGAAGGGGAAGAATCCACAAAGGGATGCGATACAGGTCCGAAGGGCAGAACTTGCAAGGGCGACGAAAACCAAGATTATGGTCACTAGGGCAGAGGCCGAAAGGGCAGCGGCGGAAGCAGCGACGGCGGCAGCGACGATGAAAGCGGAGGCGGTAGCCAAGCCACGTGCAAAAAAGGCTAAAAACACTCATTGCTCGACAAAGACCGGAAAATCTATCTTCGATACAGAGTCGTCGGAAGACTCAACTTATGAAGATCGAATGCGTACTCAAGCGAAGGCTAAGGTGACAACGGATACAGAGTCTCTGTGGATTTTGAATCCTCATCAGAAGCGAAAAATGAAGAGGAAGAGCAATCATCAAATAAGTCCCAGGCTGGAGAGGAGGTAAAAAAATTTAAAGACTCTAAAACTAAGAAGATTTAAATTAAATATTTCAAAAAAAAGGCTGTTATGCTTGAAAGATCAATTAAGATGGATGATGTCGAAGATGAAGCTTTCCTGGATATATTAAAATTCTATCAATTGGAGAAACTGAACAAATCCTGTCTTGAGAAAATCTCCCAAACAATAGTAAGAGAATTTTACTCAAATCTTCCGGCTGAAATTAAAGAAAAAGAAGAGGATCAACCACTGGTGTTTCTGAGAGGGAAACTGATTAGGGTAAATGTTGCTGTCATCAACGAATTTTATGGATTTGATCCAGTTCCTGAGTTTGATATGAAAGATATTGATAATGTTTCCATGACGGATGCAATTCATGAG
The DNA here is from genome assembly GCA_029216955.1 of Iris pallida. Taxonomy (NCBI): domain Eukaryota; kingdom Viridiplantae; phylum Streptophyta; class Magnoliopsida; order Asparagales; family Iridaceae; genus Iris; species Iris pallida. Next base: position 14,766,735 of record JANAVB010025800.1, read on the forward strand.
ATTACAGGTGTTTCAATGGGTGCCAAGACCCCTCAAAATGTATACAAAGATCAATTAAAAACTTTGTATAAATTGTTGCATGCCCACGTATCTCAAACACTCAACCCTATTGGACATGAGTTTTCCATCCATCCCGAGAGAGTAAAATTTCTTTATTATATGGGAAAGAAAAAAAGGATGGATATAGGTTCCTACATGTTCAGTAGAATGATGCATCTCGTGGGAAAACCAACTGCAAGGACAGCTCTCCCTTTCGGAGGATTTGTATGCTCGATGGCTAATAAACATTCTGTCCCAAGCTTAGCAGGGGATATTTATATTAAAAACAAAGGCCCCATGAGAAAACTAACCTTCACTCGAATGTTTGGAAAATGGGCAGCAGCTGCAAGCAAACCATCAACATCTGGAAAACCATCAACTTATGGAATCAAAAACACTAAGGACAGGGTTGATGTTCTATACAATTTTGTTGCTGCAAACTTTGAGAATGTCTTCAAAGAGATGACGACTATATCCGACAACCAAAAATTGATTCTGGATAAGATTAACCAGATAGGGGTTGAATTTGCTGACCAAGAATAAGATTTTCTTTCCCGCGTGAAGAAGGTAAATGGGGCTAGCCCAAACTCTTATGTAAAAATACACACTGTGCACATTGACACTTTAATGTTAGCCATCACTTTGATACTTCTATTTATATTTCTGGATGTCATTTCTACATATACAGTGAGTCCATACTGACAATAATTTTTCTTAATCCGTCCCTCAAGGTGTAGGTGAAGAATATTTTGAGAAAGAAGAAGAAGTAGGAAAAAAAAAGAAACAAGAAGAAGAAGATGGAGATGGCTATGAAGATTCATCTTTTGAGTTTTGAATGTCTCTTATTTCAATTTGGAAGTAATATTTGACTTGTAATATGGTTCTGAATATTTGTTGGTCATGGCGGTCAAACTAAATTTTGTGTTTGAAATATTTTAAGACTAAACTTTTCGCTTGTACTAAGTGCATAGTTCGTAATTTGTTTTGAAAATGTAATATGGTCTTGAATTTAGAGTAGGTCTGATATTTATTTGGATTATTGTATTGTGAATTATGCAGGTTCTATGTTGAATTACTAACGTGGATTGGGCAGATTACTGTAACGTGAATTGTGCAGTTTATTGGACTTGAAATGAAGTATACTTAATTTGATTATGATTTTTTGGTTGAAGCGTTTATTTGGTTGGCAGTTGGCCTTCATAGATGATATTGATATTTTGGTGTATTCCTTTGATTTGCAGATGCCCATCACAGATTTCATGAGTCCTGGGTGCATTCCTAGGGTTTACAGGTGGCCTCATTACGGATGCATTCCTGGGATCACTAAAACTTTATTTGATTGTAATGTGTTTGCTTTCTGTAAAAAAAATTATTACATCGATGCCATCAGTATGAATTCGATGCCAGTGCCTGTTCATCCCTTGTTATTGCTGAAGCAAAATTGTAATCCTGCATGTTCATCCCTTGTTATTGCTAAAATATAATTGTAATCCTGTCTGTTCATCCTTTGTTATTGCCATCAGTACATCGATGCCATCAGTATGAAGTCGATACCAGTGTAATGCATAATGTAATGTAAGAAAAATTCTTTTTGATAGTATGTTAATTATATTCAAACATTCGCAAGAAATTTTGTTCAGCCATACAGTGCAAGCCTGATAAAATGATATTCGGATTTTTTTGAAAATGATTTAATATTAAATGAATGTACTATGGTAAATGATATTAAAAATACTGTAAATATTTGGTGAAAAAAATATGAGATACTTGAACATTTCCAGTCCTAAATGTACCATACTTTGTTAAAAGCACAGAGAGTGTCCGTTCTCCGTTTTCAAAGAACGGAGAATGGCCATTCTCCATGTTAAAGGAACGGAGAATGGCCATTCTCCTTGAGAATGGCCATTCTCCGTGTTAAAAGCAAAGAGAACGGCCATTCTCCATCCATTCGCCGTGTTAAAAGCAAAGAGAATGGCCATTCTCCGTCCATTCGCCGTATTAAAAGCAAAGAGAATGACCATTCTCCGTGTTAAAAGCAAAGTGAATGGCCATTCTCCGTCCAAAAAAATATTCTCATCAAAAATATTATCTTTAGAAAAGTTAAAAAATAATCCGCCCGACCTCAGAAGCAGGTTTCCTCAGTTCACCACCACCACCATGACATGTAGCTTTATTAACAAAATATTAAATTGTTAAATGAAAAATAAGATTTCAGACAATGGCATGGACAGTAAAATTAGAGCAGCGCTGCTGGTACTTCTCCTTGTTCGATGAGGTCTCGACGACGTCCGACGCAAAGCGACCGATTCTTCTCGGCGTAGCTGGTACTCCTCGTTGTTCTAGGAGGGCTCGACGACATTCGACACGATCCGAACCGAGTCTTATTTCCTTCTTCATCTCCGTTTCTCTTTCCACCACAACCACCAACACCACCACCACGACGGCCTGTAACAAAAAAAATTACGAAATATTAAATTGGATGGACGAAAGAGAGAGTAAATATGAGTTAATTTAGGGTGTTCATTGAAAAAAATTAAAGTGAAGAATGACCTGCTAAAGCAAGTTACCAACAGGTCAAAAGTCTAAATCAGCATTAAATGATGTTTCTACACTATTATTCAATCCGAACCATTGGATCAACATCCAACGGTCCAAATTTCGGATGTATCGATACATCCATTTCCAGCGGATGTATTGTAGAACGACCTTATATATATATATATATATATATATATATATATATATACACACACACACACTAGTCTACATGTACGTGCTTTTCACGTATTTCAATATAATATCATAAGGTCAACTACGGTCTTTCCATTTTTTCCAGGTGACTATTCATGTGTGTGCTTTTTTTTTTTACAATGCCAAGGAATTCGAAGTACGAATTTTATTTTTTTTAATTTTATATTGAGAACAATAACCTTTGAAAAATGGTAAGGGCAGAAAAAATTATCAACATTGGAAATGAAGAGTTGTATAGAAAGAGGAGACTTCATAGCATGCAAATTTTATTGTTTTGACTCTTAAACATAAATGCATGAAAGTTGACATAATAACATCATATTTATAAAATACTCAAGGGTATTTTAGGAATTCAAAAGTTTTACCACCAAGTTTTCTGTTTGGAACTTCTCTGCGACGATCTGTCGCAACCTTTGTAATCGGTCGTTATGGAAACTCGTCTTGTTCGAGCGCAATCTATACTCGTACGACATTACGTCTTAGCGAGTACGATCGCTCCTATGGAAGCAAAACGTGACTATATATATATATATATATATATATATATATATATATATATATATATATATATATATATATAGAGAGAGAGAGAGAGAGAGAGAGAGAGAGATAAAAAAGGTAGGAAGAAGAGAAATTGGAATTTCTCAACATCATATTTTCTCTGATATTAATTTACAATAATTTATAAAATTTATAACCTTATTAGTAGTTAATGTCACTTTTCCACTTTTATTGGCTAATTTTTTTTAACTTATATTCTTAAATCTTTGCTTTGATATTTAATTTTGTGTACTAGTATTTGACTTGCAATTGTTAATTCGTCAGAATGCTCCTCTTTAGAAAATAATTTCCTAACTTCCTACCGCTTGCGTACATGCATAAGTGACGCACAAATGTGAGGAATCCAAAGCAACTAACCACACATAGTGGGAAGAATCCAAGGACAAAACGGAGAAACAGCCAACCTAGTTCTATGATGGCATGTGCCAGCAAAACCGATATCACGCTGAAAAATTATTCGATGAGCCGGATCCTTGTTAGCAATTCGGCATAGGAAAAAAATTCGGTACACAAAAGTACGAGTATAAATCGATTTAGTGTAAATAAAATACGTTCAAAAATTTGGTTAAATATTTGAAAAATAAAAATGTTAAGGTTAAAAATTTTACATTAATATGTTGTCTTGTCAAATTTGGTTAATTAAATAGGTTCTCAGCATGTTTATTGTGCCAAATTTTCAATAATTTATGCAGAACACATTTAAAATTTCGTATGCTTAAAATTTACGTACTGATTTGGATATGTCAAAAGTATGCAAGTATTATACATTTATGAAAGATACGAAAAAATTTGCGTATAATACGAGTTTTATTCGGATGATGGCTAAAAAGAAGCCGGATAGTATGTGACAACAAAATCGACATCACGTCGAAAAATTATTCAGTGTACCTGACTCATCGGCTTCGTTATTATCCAGTGAGCCCGACTCATAAACCTCTTTGATTGCGGAAAAGAAGAAAATGAAATAAATTCTTTGCCCTTTTTTTCCTTTAATTAGAAAATTTTAATTTCAATCAATTTCTTTTTTGTTGTTTGAAAAAACTGAAGAAATTGAGAGAAAAATAAATTCTTAAAGAAGAAAAGTAAATTCGGAAGAACCATCACACATTGGTTGTGGAACGAGCACGGATACTTTAACAAAGGAGACCACCATGCTGTCAGGAACCTCTCACTCGAGCTCTACACGAAGGATGTCCACTTGAGCTCCGGGGCAAAGTTTTGGCTCGGAGCAAGAATCTGTTGACGGAGCACATCCACCATGCTGTCAGAAAAATAGTAACGGTGAGAGACCCATCTGAGTAGGACATACACACTCAATCCCACTACTGATATCATTCTTGTAAAGGTGATCACTCAGAGTATACGTCCTACTCAGATGGATCTCTCAGAGTATCCTCTCCGGTTGGGTTGTGTTCTGAGCCATCCGTTCTCACACTTAAAATACATATGAATTAGAACTGTGTTTTGTATTTTCGGCGAACCCAGGAATTTGATTCTGTATTTTGTATTTTGGTTTCTGTATTTTGGCTCCAGCTCCATTTGTATTAATCTACGGTACGACATGGTCCCTGCAGCCATTCGACTGGCGAAGCAGAAACTATGTGAGTTCATCTTGATTCTGTTATATCCTTCAGATACTAGATACGATAAGAACATATACTACACCATATGTACAGAACATAGATGATTCACACTAATGTATGCTAGAATAAATTTTGGGATGTGTTCTGAGGCATCCTTCATCTGCCTCCTTCCCTGTCCCTCTCGTTATGTCGTGAACCTCTTCCTCTATGCCATCAAAATCAGAATCCTCGACTTTCTTTCGCTTCTTGGATATTGAACTAACTTCCAATCTCTCATTTCCTTCCGGGTCCACTCTACTCCCAATCTCTTCCTCTTTTATACACGGATCTACAGAATCAATACCATCAAAGGAAGGCAAAACTGAATCAGCATTGTCTTCCGGATCGTCCTCATCAAGGCATAACGGGCTGCTCAGCGTGCCCAGCTTCTTCAACTTTTCGCTGGCTGCAGAGTCGAAATGGGAACGGGTCCTCTTTGTCGGCCCGGAGCTCTGACTCGCACTCGTCGCCTCGCTACCGGTTTTCTCTCCTCCTCTGATGCGGGTCATAAGAAAAGAAATTCCGTACCTCTTCTTCACATAAACATCATTGCCGCCTTGTACTCGAGCCTCCTCGTCTGTGACGCTATCCAACTTCTCGGTGCCTACATTGTCACTCGAATTTCCCCTTCGACTCGTATCGTCCTCTTCTTCGCTTGTCTTTTCGCTCCCTGTCTTGCAATCATCTGCTATCACCGCCGTCTCATTCGACTCCTTCTCCGATGACTCCGAGGAGGAGGAGGAAGACTCGGCAATGCTGATTCGGTTTTGCCTTCCTTGGATGGCATTGATTCTGTAGAGCCGGGGGAAGTGGCTCCTCCTCGGCAATGATGATACGACAACCTATCACTATATCTTATATAGTAGTAGATGACGTTTTAGTATTACATTATGTGAGTTTATTTTGATTCTTTACATTCTTCAGATACTACATACTAGATTCGATAAGAACATATACTACACCATATGTACAGAACATAGATGATTCACACTAATGTATGCTAGAATGAATTTTGGGTTGTGTTCTGAGCCATCCGTTCTGATCAAGCATCTTCCTTCTCCTCTCCTCCACCATGGCTCTGGATCCATCTGCTCCTCCCTACTTCCCTTCTTCTTATTTGACTCTCTCAGGCACATATGATATCCACCTCAAGTGTAGAGTCAGGGGAGAAGAAGTGGACAGGAAGAGGAGGGGGAAGCAGCACAGCCGGCGGCATGACCCAGAGGAAGTACAGATGTTTTCTTCAAATCCGTAGGAGAACTATAAGGATATATCTTTTCACAACATGTCATCTTGTCAAAGACCCTTAATGTGACAACCATGTTACCGTGGTGTCGGAAGACTAACATGTCATAATTTTCTAAGCCGTATGTTTTGACATAATTTTCTCCCCCGACTCTACACTTGAGGTGGATATCAAATTTTGGTTTCTGTATTTTGGCTCCAGCTCCATTTGCATTAATCTACGGTACGACATGGTGATCAAGACATAGTCCCTGCAGCCATTCGACTGGCGAGGCAGAAACTATGTAGCCGTAGATAAAGTTGACTGTCCTCCGACCCTCATCCCTCGACAATGATGATACGACAACCTATCACTATATTTTATATAGTAGTAGATGATGTCTTAGTATTACATTATGTGAGTTCATCTTGATTCTGTTACATTCTTCAGATACTAGATATGATAAGAACATATACTACATCATATGTACAGAACATAGATGATTCACACTAATGTATGCTAGAATGAATTTTAGGTTGTGTTCTGAGCCATTCGTTTCCATACTTGGCAATTAAGTTGTGGACCATTATGTTTGACATTGTTGTTACAAATTTTCATATATCTGTGTTGATTGATGAGATTGTGTTTCAAACGTGTTCGTGATTGTGTGTATCTGTGTTGTTTGATACTGTGTTCGTGATACACACCGTTGTTGTTGTAACAAATGGTGTAGGAGATACTGCAAATGCTGCAGGGGATGCTGCAAATGCGGTATTTTTTTTATTTATTTTCAATATTAGCGACGTTCAGCGACTCTCAGCGACGTTCAGCGACGAAAATAACGTCGCTAAGTAAGTACCCCAACGTCGCTAACTGTGATGAATACCGTCGCTGATCGTCACTAAACGTCGATACGAAAGACGTCGCTAGACGTCGCTATATGTCGGTACTGTAGCGACGTAGAAAAGTCGCAGAACGTCGTCATATGGCTCTCGAGCCAGGTCAGCATCGATGCATGTAAAGTGGCTCAACGTCGCTAGGATACGTCGGTAAATGATGACGTTTTACGTCGCTGAATTAGCGACGTGTCCGCGTCGCTAAGGCTCGTCGCAATAGCGACGTATTGCGACGTTTTCTTGTTTAGCGACTAGGTTAATCGCGACTACGTGCAAACGTCGCTAAATACGTCGCTAATCGAAATTAGCGACGTATTTTCCCTATTTAGCGACGTCTTGAGGCGTCGCTGATTTGACAGATTTTAGTAGTGTTCTCCGTATAAATTAAGACGAAGAATGGCCACTCTCCATGTAATTTAGCATGACGGAGAATGTCATTCTCCGTACTACTAACACAGAGAATGGCCATTCTTCGTGTAAATTAAGACGGAGAATGCCATTCTCTGTGTTACTAACACAGAGAATGATCATTTCCATGTAAATTAAGACGGAGAATGTCATTCTCCGTGTAAATTAAGACGGAGAATGTCATTCTCCGTGTTACTAACACAGAGAATGGTCATTCTCCGTGTAAATTAAGACAGAGAATGTCATTCTCCGTGTAAATTAAGACGGAGAATGGCCACCCTCATGCGAAATTAACATTCTTCGTGTTCTAACACAGAGAATGGCCATTCTCCTGCATTTTATGGTCAGTTGAAACTTTGGAGGGCCATAACTTTTGACTGGGAGGTCGAAACGAGGTCCGATTTGTCGCAAAATGAGCGTATCTTCGAGGAGCCTGAAATAAACAATTTTATTGTTTATCGACCTTCTGAAATTTCAGAATCGCAAAAAAATGATGTTTGGACCGCCGTTTTAGCACTTTTACCATTTGTGTCGGTCTTTCCGAAATTTTTTGACACGTTTTTGAAGATTTTTGAGGAGAAAACCTAGATTCGAAAGTGAGCAGCGTATGGAAGAAGATGAAGTATCGAAACATTTTTTTAAGAGTAGTTTCGTGGGTGTTTTCAATAAATTAGAAGGAAGGACAAAAAGGTCATTCGGAACCCTCTTTATATATTTTTTCCTAATTCTGGGCACGCGATGAAATGTTATTGTGCGGTGGATTTTTCATGAAACTTTTTCGTTTTTTGGGCATTTCATAAATTTTTCCTATATTGGACGTGTCCACTCTAGGCGGTGCAACAAAATGACCTACGTCGGTTCGTTTTTTAGTGCAACGTTAGGGAATAATACACTTATCTTTTGCCATCCCACTAAATTTTTTCCTTTTTTCGCAGACCACAAGACCACATGTCATTCATTTCTTTAAAAAAAACAAAAAAACAAAAAACAAAAAATTGCTGTAGCAAAATAAATTTTGTATAAATTAGTACAAATGAAATAACTTCAAAAAGATTTATAATAACCAAATTTGCCGCCAACTGAAATGACGGAAAAACAAAAACAAGCTACAAAAAAAGAAAAAAAAAATTCGCCAACTGAGATGACGGAAAACAAAAACAAGCCAGAAAAAAATCCGCTAACTGAGTTGGCCTAAAATTTCACCAACTGCGTTGGCTGAATTTTAGCAACCGCGGGCTAAGGAATGGTTCTTGCTCATGTTCACTATGAATAGATGAAGTTGGTGGAGTGTGCATGATTTGCTTACACTACTACATGAGTAGGGATGAGCAACGGTTCGGTTCGGTTTGTTCAAACCAAACCGTATTCCAGAAAATCGAACTTCATTTGTATAAAATCGAAACCGAACCGTATTCAGAAAAAATCAAACCAAATCGAACCGAATTAAAACGGTTCAATTTTTGATCGGTTCGGTTCAATGGCCCAAGTGGGCCGGACCTTCTAAAGCCAAATTTACTACTAAAAAATAACAGTAAAAAAAATTCTTGTGGCAAATTGTCATATTACCAGAAATAAAAAAATTCGTTACTGTAAAAAATTCATATTACAAATTTCTACTAGCAAATTCTCATATGTTAGTGCATATACAGATGAAGTACAATTAACTGATTACCCATTGCAATCAGATATACAATTGGATCAACAGTAAAAAAAAATCATATTACAAATTTCAGGATACATTCCAATGATTAATTACAAATGGACCAAAAAAACTTATTATTGTAACAACTTCTCCCATCCCATCAAGTCGAACAACTTCTCCCATCAGTGAAACATGTTTGGATAGAAGTAACTCTATGAAAGTGTGAAAGTAGCACTTACATCATTTGAGTTACAGTGCACTTGCAGCAAGTGACACTTTCCAAAATATGTTTTGATAGAGTACTTTTTGTGTCTCTTGTAAGTGGAAGAAAAAAGAGTTTGTTGTTTGGATGATTGTTAAAAGTGAAAAAATATGAGTTCGATTGTTTGGATGGTTGTTGAAAGTGGATGTTAAAATTGAAGATAAAATAACCCATAATTATATTAATTACCATAATTAAACCCAAAAAAAAACAAACTGTCATAATTAATTTAATTATCATAATTAAACAAAAAATATATTAACTATCATAATTAAATTAATTATCATAATGACCTATTAATTAAAGAAACAACCGGATAGAAGAAACAAATTAAATATTATAATTATTAATTGGTCAAATTAATTATTTACTATCCACGAAAAATACATGTGTCCACATGTGGGTTTTCTTCTCCAGAAGCAGCAGCTTCAACACACAAAAAAAAACTCTTTACAACTCTCTCTCTCTCTCTCAACACACTCTCTTCCAATAGTTTTCGTCTCCCCACAGTCCCACTCCACCACCACCACCACCTATCGGCGGAGGCGAGACCCCTCTTCTGGGGTTGCGGAGGCGAGGCCCCTCTTCTGGCGGGACCCGCGCTCGAACTCAACGAGAAGGCCACGCTGCATCGCAGTCGATCTCGGAGGCGCCGTCCCTCTCGTTATCGCGGCTGTTGGTGGTGCTGTCAGAGAAGTGGCAAGTGGGGAGGAGTTGGAGTGGGGGCTTGTGGAGGAGGCGGCGGCGGATGATAGGAGGTGTTAGTTGTGGGTTTGTGAAGGAAAAAATTTGTTGCTGCTGTCGCCATTGGGAGCCGCACTTGCCACCTTCCCCGCACTTGCGACTCTGTTGGGTTGTAAGACTTTGGAAAGAAAAGAAGGGGAACATGAAGTAAATGTTGTCAGAAAAGCCAATCCTGTGATGTACTTGCAGCTGCAACCAAATCGATGCAATTTCAAATTTTTACCGTCACTTAGGACCTGTTTGGTAAATCGTATTTGAATGTGGAATTTGAATTTTTATGGATTTTGAGATAAATCTATGGAATCCTATATTTGTTTGGAGATGGATTTGGATATGGAAAGTATGACAAACTCCATAATTTGGATTTGGGAGAAAAAATATTCTTTAATAATTTTGTTAAAAATTAGTAAATTAAAAATTACTTATTCTTTAATAATTTTTTTAAGAATTAGCTAATTAGTTATCATAATTATATTCTAAGTTAATAATTTATTAATTAATAATTTTATTATTTAATAATTTATAATAATCCTAATTAATAATTTATTACTTTATTAATCATAATTATAATAATTTTATTAATCATAACCATAATCTTCATTAATAATTTATTAATTAATATCCAATTATAATCATAATTAATAATCTATTAGCATTATTATAATATTAATTAATAATTTGTTAATAACTATTTTATTATAATCTTAATTAATAATATTAATTTATAATTATTATTATTAAAATATTTAATTTATAGTTAATTAAAAACTAACTAATGTTTATTTAAAAATTAACTAATCATTAATTATTAGTTATTAATCATTAATTATTAATTTTATAATTATAATAATATTATTTATTAAAAATTATTAATCGTTAATTATTAATTACTAATCGTTTTATAATTATTAATCGTTAAATAAAAATTATTAATCGTTAATTATTAATTATTAATCATTATTTATAATTATTAATCGTTAATTATTAATCGTTAATTATTAATTATTAATCATTATTTATAATTATTAATTATTAATTGTTAATTATTAATCGTTATTTATTAATTGTTATTTATTTAAAAATTAACTAATCGTTAATTATTAATTTTATAATTACTAATCATTATTTATAATTAATAATTATTAATCGTTATTTATTAATCATTATTTAATTAAAAATAAACTAATTGTTAATTATTAATTTTGTAATTAATAATAACTAATCGTTAATTATTAATCATTAATTATTAATTTTATAATTAATAATAACTATAATTAATCATAATTAATTAATACCTTAATTATTGATCAAGACTATAATTTAGTTATTAATCATAAATTCAAATCCTATGTTTGGTTGGAGTTGGATTTGGACTTGGATTTAGATTTTGAAATCCATGATTTGGATTTGGATTTGAATTTTGGATTTTCAAATCCAAATCCAAAATCCAAATCCATTTACCAAACAAGCCCTTACTGCAAAATTTCTCACTCCCCGCCCACTCACTGCTAACCAAATAGCCCCTAATAGAAAATATAGCACCCTATCACTTAGTACAATAGAAAACAAAATAACCTGGGGATTACTAGTTACCATTTACCATCTGATAAATATATCAAAACAAAGCAAGGGATTACTCTTTACCATTTACTTGTTGTTACCGGTCAACAGAATACACTCTTCCAACCTGGGGATTACTAGTTACCCAACAGTATAAAACATATCACATAAACATATCAACAATTGCTTATAGCTTTAAGATATAAATCGACATAATAACAAAAAAGAGCGAGCATGGGATTAGTAGTTACCATTTACCATCTGGCAAATGCATTCTTCTAAGTTTCCAATCTGAACATTCACAACAAATAAAAAAGTGAGATATATTTCTCATGACTATACAAAATATATCACATAAACACATGATACGCTTGTGATTGACCTGAAAAGTTAAAAAGGAAAATATTTGACACCGTCAAACCTGCATTTTACCATCACTAAAATTTGGCACTGTCAAACCTGCATTATACAATCACTAAAAACTAGGGACAATAAAGGTACAGAATGCCTCTGTCACTACCACAATTTAGCTTGAGAGTATTTTGGTCATTTGGTAAATTTTTGAATTTTATTTTATTTATTGAATTGGTGATTGATATCCTTGACTTTGACTTATTGAGACTTGGTAGACTAGTCTAGAAGTTAACCCTAGCTATGATGTTACCCTAGTCTAGCCTAAGTCAAACCTATTTTTAAGTCATTAGAAACTAGTTTCAATAGGAATAAATAAGAATAGGTGCAATGACTTGTGATTTCATTTCATGACTTGTGACTTAAGCCCATGGCCCATAACATGAAATCCTAACCCTAGCTAATCCATTTGTGGCCGGCCACACAAGGAAAACCCCCCATTTAATGTCTCCTCTCCTTGTTCTTTCCTCTTTTGTGCTCAACCAAGTTTTAAAAAGAAAGGTAAATCTTCACTTTCCTAAATTTTTAGTAAATTCATTTTTAATCCTTTTTGACCCAAATCTTTTGCATATGATTCTAATCAACCTCTACTTGCTGATTTTGGGGAGCAATTTCAGTTTTAGAGCAACTGGAAGGATTTGGCTAGCAACGGAAACCGTTTGATTTGGGGCTTTTTCTTGATTCTTGCAACCTATAGGTAAACCCTCCTAATTCTATTTAATTGCTATTTTTATTGCATGGTAGCCTAGATCTAGGTGTCCCCAAGCTATAGTGAGAGTTTGGTGCATGTGTTTTCGTGTCCGTATCAGACACGTATCAAACCCCTAGGCTAGGTATTTGTGGAAATGCCACAACCAACTGTTTTTACTATTTTTACTGTTTTTGTAAATGTTTTTGAATAAATTCCTAGATCTAGGGTTTGCTTATTGATTTATGTCCTTGCTCACTGAATTTGGGGTCGTGTCGTGTCCAGACGCGGATAGGAACACGCCCGCAGCAGCCTTAGGGCAGTGTCCTGCCACTCGGGCTCTATTGCTCACTGTATAGGACACGAGGACACACCATTTTTTGGGAGGATATTAGGGCACTGACTGACATTGACCTCCCAAAATTTGAGCTCAGGTGGTTGTGTGTGCGAGGAGTTCTCCTCCCCGTACTGGTCGTACGAGCAGCTGTACATGCGTGGAATTAGTCACTGACACGCGGTTGGACACGGCTGGACACGTGTTTAGGACACGGTGCAAGGTGTCAGTGGGTTAGCCTTACCCCTGGCGTACACGTGTTTACGACCACGTGTCCCCATGTGGCATGTGTCGTGTGCTGGACACGTGTGCACACGTGCACGACGCTGTGTCCAGTCTCAGTGCTCGTGTGGTGTTTTAGTGTCTTGGACACGAATGAGTGCCATGACACGTGCACACTTGACACATGGTTTACCAACCATTAATTTGTGTTATTATCATGTTTTGATTTTCGAAATTGCATTTCCCTATTTTGACTGATATACAGTTCCTGTTTTCAAATTTCTGAATTTGATTGTATTTGTAAACTATTTTGTAATGTTTTAACCACCATATTAATTCAATTACATGTGTAATAGTTTACTGCAATGTTTGGTTGTGATTGGTGTTAGGAATTTGGGTTTCGAATTGGTGTTTGGGACAAGTGTGTTAACTGTTAGGCTGAAATGAAACTGTCATTACTTGAATTTTCCTGAGAACAATTCCTGAGTTATTCCCTGTTTCTCTATTACACTAATTGTCATATTGACACTCTAAAACCTGAGCTACACTCTTCACTAACCTAGCTACTGCTCCTGAACACACATTGACACTCTACTGTTCCTATTACACTGTTAAACCAAACCTTCAATGTTAGCTAACTGTCACATTACCCTGTCATACACTAACCTATTGACACTTATTCACATGTACCCTCACATTTATTCCTGTACACACACTGTTAGCTAAACCTGAGAATTAACCACATTCTATTGTCTTCCTATTTACACATTATGTTATACACATCACTGTTTCCCTGTTTCCAGATTACACACTTATTTTTCTCTAATTAATTCCTGTCACATTAACCTATCCATATCACAGTGATTCACTGCCACACTATCCACATTGCACTAATCTCATTTCCTGTAAACATACATTGTTTTCTATGTTTTACACACACACACTTTTAATCCTTGCCATGCCATGATACATACACATCATGTCTTCACATAGACACATACACATGTATCCTTCTCCCTATCTCTCTATATGTGATATATAGTAATGTGGCCTATATGTATATGTGTATGTTATTTATATAAAATAGATATATATTTAATGTATGAAATATGTGAGAATAGACTATATGTGTGATATAGCCAATGGCCTATAGCCTATGGCTCATAGCCTATATGGCATGAATGCCCAGTAAATGTGTATTGTTGGCTTGTATAGCCTAGTTTTGATGTGTGCTTGCTAGAATAGGCCGGTTAGGCCTAGTGAGACTTGTTTGGGTTAGGCTTGACATAGTTGACCTATTTTGACTAGTGTAGTTGATTAGAGTTGACCAAGGGTTGACTTTAGCCTAGATTGACCCCAAACATCATGTAGATGCATTGTAGCAGTCTATTTTACTATTTTAGACATGTAGTAACTTGTACTATTCTATAGGAGACAGACACCACTCCTCGGACAGTAGATTCTCTTCGGATATTCAGGATACCAGGCGAGTACATTCTCTGATCATTTCATATCTTATTTCGGATTATATTTTCTGCTTTAGATTACTTTACTTGATACTGACACGTTGGTAACACGGATTAGTACTATATGGATCTTGTCGTGCGATGTTATCCCCTTAGCGGATACATCGATTCATGTTCGTGTACTTTATCATGAGCATCGTGTACTCCTTGTGTTCGTGTTATTCATGTCAAATCCTGTGAAATCGTGTATACTCATGTGCTCACATGATCATCGTGTACAACTATACTTCGTGTGCAATAACATAACTTGACTGGATCCTTGTGTATTGATTCGGACGGAAGAGTATAAGTGGTTATGTATTCAATCTTGTAGATTACTCGTGTACAACCTCTATAGATTACTCGTGTACGACATTGTGTCGTTTACATAACCATCTTGTACTCTAAATCACTAGTACTGATAGTTCTCTTATATATAGTAGTTATTTACTTACAATCTCTCTTTTACATCATATTGTTCTTTCAGTTTCTTGTATCTTAATCTCTAGCATGTTTATATTTTCTAACCTGTTATGATTTTTTGAGATGTACTGTGATCGCTCCTGTCCTGACTGGACCTATTGAAATATTACAGAGGATGAGGCCGAGGCGTTCTGTTCCACCTATTACGGGACTACCCTAGAGGACTGTTGTGACCTGGACTAGCAGCAGGACCCCTTAGCAGTGGATGACACTCCTTTAGACTATGATGTCTTTTATTGTATTTACATTCTCTGGATTACTGTATTGGGATTTTAAGATGTATCTGGATTTGTGATATCTTAGACACTTAGACTTCTATCTGGTTGTATCTCTGTGGATTCATTTCTTTTCATATATATCTATCTTTTATCGTATTCTACCTTAGATGTGATTGAGACTGTATTATGCTATGTCACCTTCATTCGGAGTGTATAAACTGTACAGGTACCTTATATATTGTTAGATGTTTGACCTTGGACAGCGTTCTACTGTCGACACTGTGGCGTAGGCTGGACGTACCCACTTCTCAAGCCCTTACTCTAGAGTGCAGGTCGTGACAGGCTCTTTATGCATCATTAATGATGCAGTGTATGTCCTTCCAATGGCTGCAGTATATGCCTCGCTATTGGTTGCACTGTATGCCAAATCATCATCGCCAATTCTTATAAAAAAATTAGTAACATTTCAAATTATTAAACTAAATATAAACTCAAATTACATGATAGCGTATGCCTCGCCACTGGCTGCAGTGTATGCCTCACCACTGGCTGCAACCAATTCCTCATCACTGGCTACAACCAATGCCTCGCCACTAGCTGCAATGTATGCCTCACCACTGCTGCAACCAATGCCTCACAACTGACTACGACCATTGCCTCACTACTGGCTGCAGTAACCAAGGCAAAGTATTAGAACAAAGCAGTATTAGAACCAAACATGCCAAAACAAGATAGAAACAAACAAAATAATCCTACAATAAATCTAGCACAAAAAATAAACAATGAATCTACAAAAATCTAACACCCATGAATCTAGAACCACAATCATGCAACAAATTTAGCACCAAAAAATGCTATAACCTGTATTAATGAATCTTTATGCACAACCAACAATGCGGCCCATAATTCACAAGGACCATTGCAATAAAGTCAGAAGCAATATTAACACTACATTATATCAGAAAGAAGTCTTACATTTGCATAGTTGTGACATGCTTTTTAGACTTTTGTATCTTTTATATTCTAGACTTACTATTCTTCCTTCTGTACCTTCAGTAAACATGTCCGAATAGTAAAAAAAATAGGCAACAAGCGGTGGAGGGCAAACCTAGCTAATTAAACTCTGATATGCATATGCAAATCCATCTCTCATACTATAAAAACATCTAACAGTTGTTTGTGACAATAAATAACTTCCTATCTCTTCTTTGGTATTCAGGTCGATCGTCTAATTCCACCCGATATTGAATTAATTAGAACTCTTGCCAAGGGACCAATTGTTGTCGCTAAAATATGGCCAAGTTACTGTGTGAATGACTTTAGGTTCAAGTCGACAAATGCACCGATCAGAGACAGCTTCCTGGATATTGATTTCACGAAAAACAGTTGTTTGTGAATCAAATCTTCGAACTACAAAGACGTCAATCCAGGAAATAATTTTTTTGGCATCTTGCGAGAGATTGTGGAGTTGACATATAATTATGGCAAAGAACCAGCAAAGATCGTGTTGCTCAAGTATGAATGGTTCGATCCGATTGTAAATCAAGGTTGAAAAATTGACAAGCATGGTCTTGTGGATATAAACTACAAGCGTAGATATCAAGGATACGAACTATTTGTCCAATCAACTCAGGCTCAGCTCGTGTACTTCACAACTTATCCGAGACGGGGAGCAACGAAGTCTGACTGGTGGGCAGTATACAAGACTAAAGCTAGATATACTTTTGATGTTGACGAAAAGGCTTATCAGGAGGACGAGCTACCTCTTGTAACCAATATTATTGATGTGGACTCCACGAAAGTTACGCATTACACGACTAATGTAGAAGATGTAGAATTATCCGAAGAGGAAGGCGAAGCCGACGAAGGCGAAGATGAAAGTGAAGATGAGGAGGAAGAGGAAGATGAGGTCGAGGAAGACGAACAAAATTAATATTCTGAAGATGATTGAGAGATATGTACTTTCATTTTCTTATTATGTAGAGTTGGTTATTATCTAGTTTTGGTTAATATATGAACTTAGATGATTCTTGTAAAATGTACTATCTGGACTTAGATGTTTCTTGTAGAATGTACTATCTGAACTTAGATGTTTCTTGTAGAATATACTATCTGGACTTAGATGTTTCTTATAAAATGTATCATATATGTTGTCATGGTTATTATCTTGTCTTTGTTGTACTTTCATATTTCTAGTCTCTATTATCTGTTGTATCTCATCATATGTTGTTATCATGTATGACAGGTCGTCGCAGATCGTTCCGACGTGGGGCACGGGATTCTCATTCGGTACCTCCTACTGGTACTGGCAGAGGATGGGGTTCTCCTTCGGTACCTCCTACCGGTACCGGCTCTGGATCATCGTCGCCCAGTACTCCTTTGTATCGGACAGTACCTCCGCCTGCCAGGACGCTACGTGGTATATCTCCTGGGACGAGTAGTTCTAGGCCTGAGAATGCTCCCGAGTGTAGCATTCCTCCTGTTGATATGACGATAGAGACAGATGAGCAGATGGAGGAGGCTGAGCCGACGGCCGGCCAGTATCAGGCAGATGATGCGTGCGCACCTCCGGAGGAGACGAGGATGGAGATCCGGGCTGACGGTACAAAGTAAGTGTTTTGGTTTATTATTTTTTTCCTGTGTTTTTCATAAATTAACTTATCTCATGAATATAATATGTCTGTATAGATATCGTCCTCCGTTGGTACAGAGATGCCTAGGCCAGTTATTAAGGACTAATTATGGTGGTCCTCGGATAAACTACTCTGATGCTCCAGACGAGAGGAAGGTCCACTGGTTTGCACGCTTCAAGGTTAAAATATATATGCTTTTAACATGAATCATATAATTTTTGCATATTTTATATAACTGATAAATATTTGGTTTGCACTCTTCTAGAATATGTTTTTCTATCCACCGTACCGGGCCCACTACACCAAAACAGTCAATTTGTAACACATTTATTTTACAATTAGTAACAGTTTTTACCGTGACAGTTTGGTAACGCTAATAACCGTTATAATTATTAAAAATTGTTACTAAAAGTCTTTTTTTTTTGAAAACTTATTCTTATAATTATTGTTACATTCAAAATCATCACAAATGAAAAAGTTTTGTGCCATTATTTTTTATATATTCCAGTCAAAGGGCTGGAAGTGAATTTTTTTTTAGTTCCCACTCTTTTTAACCATTCCCTCTCCTTCCCTTCTTTTGATCTTCCCCTTTTCATGACCTAATTCTCTCCGCTATTCCTCCACCAATTCTTTTGACGATGTCAAATCTCGTTGGATACTCAGATCCAAGCCGCCAATGGTAAAAGCCGACGACATAGAGCATTCGGTGCTCTGGTTGGCCATCCTTCCCGGTCCTTCTCGTAGCCCTCTGAATGTCCCTCTTCGACCCCTACGACACGACCCCTACGACACCTCCGCCTCTGCCTCCTTGAATGTGGTAACTAATTTTTTCCTTCTTCTCCACTAAAAATTAGTGCACCAAGCGTAAAAAAAATTTTGTGATCCAAAGCTCACCATGTTGACAATGATGGGGTCGACAAAAGAAAAGGAAAGGGTTATAATTATTTTCAGATTTGAGAAGAAAATGATAGGCAACACTGATCTCTCTCATTGTCGTTCGGCATGCACCGAAGAGGAGAAGGAGATACTATGGCGGTGGAGAGAAGGGCGGCAGGAGGAGGAGAGTGTAGGATTCGGCTCCTTCTTCTTCTTCTTCGGCTCGACAAAATGGGGGATCAAAAAAAGAGAGAATGATGAGAGAGTTTCGGAGCCTCTTAGTCGACAGAGATTTGCGGCCAGCTCGCCACGACAACTACTACATGATGAGGAGGTATAACAACAAATTAAAACTATATGTGCTATTTATTCATTCGTAATTCATTTCTCATTCATTTGTTTTGATTCGTTCGTCGTCCACCGCCCGTAGCTAAATTTTCAGTTTTGGAGAAAAATGGGTTTGAGCTGTTAGTTATGCTTATGCAGATCTGATGGATTATTTGTTGGTTGCTTGTTTTGATCATTAATGAGCTAGCTCCTGTAAATATTCCCATGGATCGACACCTACGTACTTAAATTATATTCCTAGATGACAACCTCACTTCAACTTGCTTTTTCCTGTGAGGAACAAGTGTGTCATCTCACCAAAGGACCAAATATCATGATCAACCCTCCCCGTAGGGGTCATCAGCCTCACTTTTATGCTTTACGTCTCACTCCACTGAGCCTTAGTGCCTAGCAACTATGCTTGAAAAAACAAAGAATTATTCGATCGCTTTATTTTATGTTTCCATTGTAGATATTGTCTCTATTTATTATCATATCAAGGGCTATCAAGAGCTAATTTCTAGGATTTGTCAACTTTAATTTGGTTGTCTGACCATATATGTTGGCATATGAAATATCAACATCTTAGGCCCAATATAGATTTTATAAACATAAGCACAATGCAACTATAGATTGTTGTACTATTGTGTCCTGATTCAGTGGTATTGATGGCCTTTACAAGTTCATTTTGTACTTATAGTTTCTTCTATCTTTTACTGTATCAAATTTCATTTTAGAAAATCATGAAACGTTACAAATGAATAATGTACATCTTTTTCATATAAGAAGGAGTTTAATGCTAGTGTGACGGTATTCGAGTCCGTGCAACATAGATCTAAGATAATGTTGCATGCTACAGTATCATTCATATCATGCACATTTCTTATATCTATCTATTATCTTACTTAGTTAAATTATATCCATGTAACCATGTAAGGTTGCTCTTCAGTTTCTAGATACATTTCTAAGATATTTTCCCGTAGTCTAGTTTAAATAGATCTTGCAAACTTGAAAATCAAATTGTTGACAAGTTATCAGGACTAAATAAAGCTCAAATTGTTTTTTTATTTGTGATTTTTTCTATATATTTAGGCTTAAGCATGTGCACGAGTTATCTATGTTCTTTTTCAAGTGCCATACCATCGTGATATAGGAGACAAGTTGTAATGTTCTTGTGGAGATCAAATTAGTTTAAAGGTTTCTAGTGCTTCATATATTAATTCCTAATTTAATAAAAAGTATTTATGTGCTTTGACATGGGTAAATGGCCTATTTCTAAATTAATAAGTATTTTTTTTAACTTTGAGATGATTATCCAGGTTTAAAGTCCTAGTCCTTTCGAATTTCCTAATATGCTTAAACAGTAAGTCAAACAAATGTATATATATATTTTTGATATCTTGTTTATGTTTCAGGCTTATGAGCAACCAGTTAGAACAATGATATGGAGTCATTGTGAGAATTAGATGGTTGCTGGTGATGATGGAGGTTCAATTAAGTATGACAATTTTTATATAGGTTGTTCTGATGTTTTGTTATCATGTATAAATATATTAGTATTCTTTTATATATATTAGTGGTGTTGCTAATGCTTCATATCCCCAATTATTGGTAGGTACTGGGAAAATAACATGAATAATCTGAAGGCAATTAAGTCTTCCCATAAAGAATTAATTTGTTACTTAAGGTGCATTTGTTCAGGTTGTTCCATTCTAGCCTGTATAGAACTTGGAAATACTAATACTAATTTTTTTAATTATTGTGTAACATTTTATCTAAAACTGATTTGAAATTATGTTCTTGCTCTGATGACGCAATTGTTAAAGTTTGGGAGATCACAAGGTGTCAAGAAGTGAGATGATTAACAGGTCATTATTGCAGATCTCTTCCTCGTTAGTTTTAGAATTGTTTAACTTCAATGAGAAGGGTTACTTCATTTTCTCGTTTACTTAGTTTATGTTCGTAAGTTTTAGTTGTTTGTTCCTTTTCCTGCAGGGGCTTTCATCTCTTCAACGTAGGTCAGATATGCCTCCGCAGGATAAGTACGTTCTTAATGTTCTTTTTATGTTCTTGTAATTTTCATGGTTGATTTGGTTGCATGTATTTGAATCTGTTGACAATCTCCCATAATTCTTCTGGGAAGGAAAAATATACACCTGCACGCCACTTCCACATACTCTTTCCTTCATTAGCTTTTCATTTTTACCTTTTTTTTTGGGTTATTCATGACAATAAACAAGATGTGACAGGGAATGCTAAGATTATTTTCTCCTTCTAAATGACCACTTTATATATAAATCTTGTTTGATGAATATGCTGACTATGAGGCACTTTGAGATTAAGGTACTCCATTGTGCACGAATTGACCCCCAACTGTCTATAAATTGTCTATTATTGCATCATTGTCCTCATTTTCACATTATATTAGCTACAGGCACTTACCTTTCCCCTATGGTAGCATTTTCTAATGCATGGTTCTGCAGAAATTTCTCTAGTCCACATTACGTTGTATGGGATTTGGTTATCATCGTGTGCTTCACATGCTTTGTTCAATGATATGAACCATATATCTTTAAGTAATTAGAATGTTATGGTGCATGGTTAGAGAAACAAAAATAAGCTCCTTCTCAGTAGAGATGCATTAACGAGCAACTATGGATATCTGAGAGAATAAAATGGGAGACCATTCTTAATATCAGAAACTCGACAACAAGTATGATGGCTCATGGAGGATAAATTACATAAGCAAAATCAATGCAAAACTAGAACAAAATCTTTCTCAAGTGTAATTAACCATACTTATGTGCACTTTTTCACCTTCAAACTCAAAAAAAAAAGCATCTAAGCAAAAGGACCATATCTTGAAAATGTATAGAGAATCAAATTAATAAACTCAAGATGAGGTTACCTAAAGTAAAACATCAGAAAAACCATCCTGCAAAAAGTGGACATGAATAAATTTATAAAATATTGACATGCCAAATCGTATCGGTATAGACCGTATCGTACCGATACCGGTCGATAATTCAAACCATTGACAATACAAGGAGCTCAAACTATTGGTTAAGTGCACATGTAATTTGTGGATGCAGTACATATATCCAAATAATATACCACCCTTGTGGCAAAAAAAGTTGGTTGTATTTATCGTATCTCACTTATACTAGGGGGATAGTCAAGTACTAACATAGAAGTAGCCTGGCTTGCAATCTTAAGAAATCAGATAGCAATGAATTATAGGGATGAAGGAGAATTTTCTTTTGAATGTGCATGACAAAATGTACATCCCATACTCTTAGCTATAACTTCAAAACCGAATTTGCAAATTTATTCATATTCTGACTCAAAAGTCAGAATAAAACGCAATATTCTTTTACTAAGCAATAATTAAATATTATATTGTGTAGGACCATAGTTGAAACTGACAGTCTATTTCAATGACTAACCACTTCTAACAGATTGGATAATTGATAAGACACGTGATGTTGCATAAAAAAGGACTAGAGAGTGAAGTATTAAGGCACAAAAAGCAAAAAATTGAAATTTCTAACAAATTGGATAACCACTGTTCTACAACATTATGATCGTGCTCCTTATGTGGACCCAAATTGAAATTTCTACACTAGTTACTTGAATAGATATGGATGACAAACTATTTAAGTTTTTCCAAACCAAAGGCACCTTTAGAAAGTTTTGTTCCATGTTTATATTCATATCATATATAGACTCATGCTATTTGCTCTACATTGTTGTCTAACAGTCAGTCTATTATCAGTTACTTTCAATGATTCTTTAGGAGAAAAAATATATGCACAAAAAAGCAAGCATTTTTTCTTCTTATCAAATGGAGAAAAAGTACAAATTTAGATTTTAATATTGGTCTCTACATCTCCTTCCCATGAACTGGGCATAATATTCGGAGATTTGCTTTACTAACCACAAGAACATGTATAGATAACCATCTCATGGATCCACAACTTCTTGTCCTACTTCCTAAGTAGATCTATCTATGAGGTGTGTGACTATGATTCATTTTTAGGCCATTTTCTTTTGATTTTAGTTCATATTAGCAGTTCTTATATATGCAACATTGTATATGCGAACACTAAAGACAAACAGATAATGATTCATCAGTTAAATAGAAACTAGTTGTCCTGTAACATGCCTACTAGTATGGACACTCAAAGATTAACCCAGATAGTGCCTAATTTGACATTTTGGTGTAGTGCACTGCCGTTTCTTGCTACTGTTGGTTTAAAACATAATATGGATATTGGCATTTGACATATATGAACATTGGGAAAAAGCATCTCCTTATTTAACTGGTATGAATCCCAGAGATCTAGTACTCCCGATTGATGGTGACTATGGATTTCTCCCTATTCAAAATGAATTATTCTTCTAAATCCTTTTCTTTTGTTAAAATTATGAATACTAATTATGCGTATTTTCATGTTTTAATGTGTGGAAACCTGACATTCGGTTTGTGCTCCATCCAACTTGGCATTAGATGAAATAGTGATGCATGTTCTGAATTCGTATAAGAAGTTCCTCTATTTGTTTTGTGATATTTGGTTTAAATAATAATGACAAATCATACTAGTAATAAATGACTCTCTTGGATTTTACATACAACCTAATGCCAGTTTTCTAGATAATTAAATTTTGTCTCCTAGCTTTTTATTTTGCTTTTTCTATGTTTTGTATCTCTAGCATAGTTTGGTGTTTACGCGTTGGCTAACAACACAAAATACAAGGAATGAAGATGGAAGGACGTTAAGGTCTCAAAAGCATATGAATTATGACCATTATTTTTGTCTGATTCATATTTTTGGATCAGCTATGCTGATCTAGATCATCATGTCTGCTCGATAAGTATTTCTTACTACAATGTCTTCTCAGGAAAAAGAAGAAAAACTAGATGGGGATGCTTCAAACTTTTCAGTGATATATACTAAAATGCCGATGAAGACACAAGACGAGCCATGAGAAATCTTTTGTAAGATAATGTCTTCATATCATATTGAATGTTTCAACTCCTTTAATTTTTTGTTGTTGTATATATAAAAAGCATATTTGGATTCTGATATATCCATATAGCTCCAGATGGGCTTATGTACTTTTTGTCTGGTATAGAAGGAGCCAAATGAGGCAGTTCTGTCCACAAATTGGAAAGATGTGGAAAGAAGGAATCTAACTAAATAAATGGGAATAGTGAAGTAATGGGAAGCCCTCCTAAAGGAATAGAACTGAAAAGATGGAAATATTGATCACTTTCACATGCTTGAGATGATAATTCTACTACTGTGTTACAAAATTTGCATTGTCTTCATCCAGAAATGCATAAAGAAGTTGTTTGGTTTGTGGCAAATGATTCAAATACTGGTTATCAAAATGTATGTTATTGTAAATTATTTGGTTTGTTTACTTGTATTCAAATGATATGTGACATAAATGATGTGATTCAAATACTGGTTTAGTTGTGTATTGAAATGTTATATGGAATTGTTGAAATGTTATGAAACTGAAATGTTGCAAAACTTGATATGTTGCTTATGGTTTAGTTACGAGTTGAATGCAAGTTCGTTGTTCAAAATGTATATATATTTTAAAAAATATTATATTTGTAACAGTTACAAAAGTGGAAAATAAGTTACAGAAGAGAATTTTTTGTAACGGTTATAATTGTCACAAAGTTAAATTTTGTCATGGTTATTACTGTGACGAAATTTACTTTCGTAACAGTTATTACCGTGATGAAAACCGTTACAAAATTTATTCTCGTAACGGTCATTACCGTGATGAAAACTGTTACAAAAATTAGTCACGTCCAATTCGTAACGGTTATTACCGTGACGAAAATTATTTGTCATGGTAAAAATCATTGGTAATTGTTTATTTTGGTGTAGTGCCGAGATGATCGAGGGGATGTTTCCTTCCGTCGCTGCTAAGCTGATCCGCGACTCTATTAATGATCAGAAGAAACATGATCATGCCGGAAAGCCGATCCAAGGTTGGATCACCCCTGATCAGTGGACTGCAACGAAGGCTCGATTCGACGAGCCAATGTACAAGGAAAAGTCTGAGAAGTCCAAGGCGGCTAGGAAGCAGGGATCGAAGTGGTGCGGTGGGTCGATTCCGATGACGAAACATTTCCGTCGTCTGGTATGTCTTTTTATTTCAGAAATATTATTTTAATACAAGTCCGATAAATTAGTAAAACCTGATATATTTAATTACAGGTAAAGAGGGGTGGTGACGCCAATATGGTGACTGTCTTCCTGGCCACACGTCGGAAGGACGAGAAGCTTATTGACGAGAGGGCGGAGCAGGCCTATGTAAGTATTACAATTCTATTTATTAATTTTAATACTTCATGTTAGTTTTGATATAACTTAGTAAATATGCATGCAAATTAAATATTCATGTATTTAGTAATAATAAGTACATTAGACATTAGAAGTTGTAGAGTATCCATAGCCGAGTTTCAACGACTTAAGGAGCAGGCGGCTGCTAGTGCACCTGCTGCGGGAGAGGCCGGTACTTCCTCACAGCCCACTCCAGCTCCGTCGGAGGACGAGCTGTGGGTGACCGCCGTTGGTGGTCTCCACAGGGGTACGTACTACGGTACGGGATCCTATGGCGCCCTAGTTGCGACACAGTCCTCTAGGATCTCCTGTCACTACTATATTTTAGATTGAGGGTATTTTGGTCGTTTGTGAATTTTTGAATTTATTTTTAATTTATTGAATTGGTGATTATGATTTTTGACTTTGGCTATTTGAGACTTTGTAGGCTAACCTAGGAGTTGACCCTAGCTATGGTGACTTGGTTAGCATGGTGAGACCCTAGTCTAACTTAAGTCAACCTAAGTTTAGTCATTTAGAAATCAAGATTGAATAGGAGGATTAATGAATAGGTTCATAGGCTTGAGACTTGTGAATTGATTTATTGACTAGTACAACTAGGCCCATAGCCCATAGACCCTAATTTCCTACTCTATGGCCGGCCAACCTAGGGCTCCCTTCCCTATAAATAATCTCCTCATTAGTTCTTGCCTTTTTTGTATTGAATGAACACATAGAGAAAAGAAAAGCATGTCCATTCTTTCCCAATCCATAGATTTCTCTTTTAAATCTTTTTTAACTCTAGTTTCATGCATTAGAGCCTAATACTCTTCTATTTCCCGCTTATGGAGAGTAATCCCAGATTTTGAGCAATTTGGGGATCCGAGCTAGTAAGGAGGAACACTTCATTTTGGAAATTTTTTTGCTATTGACACCTATAGGTAAAACTCCTCAAATTGTGCTAATATTCTAATTTCTTTGCATCCTAGCCTAGATCTAGGTGTCCCCTAGTTGTTCCTAGAATTTGGTTAGAATTCGTATCCGTTTGGTGTCCATATTGGACACGTGTCATAGTGTATGTGTAGGTGTTTGATAAAATGCCACTTAGGATTCGATTTTAGTATTTTGTTAAACTAATTGCATTAATCTCTAGATCTATGTATGTACTTTAGATTTCATGAAGACTGAGTCGAGTTTCGTGTCTTTCTGTGGCCTATTTTGTACTAGACACGCAGTGCGGAGGCTCGGCGGGTATCCTGCTACCCGTGTATGTTTTCTCCACGGACACGGCACGTGGTGACACCAAAATTGGTGTACGCCTAGAGGAGATGACTGACACGAAGGGTATTAAATTTCATTGGATATTATTAAGTGGTTAGAGAGATATTTGAGCTGCACGGGTTCGTGCTGTCAAGTGCACAGCCGACCCATAGGCTCTGACACTGGCTTCGTGTCTCACATAGACACGTTTTGGACACGACACAGGGTGGTCAACCCCTAGCCCTAGAGGTGGCAAACCTAGGTGCACACCCACGTCGTGTCTCGTGTCGCGTGTCGTATCCTAGACACGAGTGCATGCGTGCACGAGACTGTGTTCGGGTGTGCACGTGTAGTATTCGTGTGATGTGGACACGCCGTATCCGGCACAGAGTAACACGAAATGACACTATGGACACGTGCACATGTGTGACTGTGATTACCAACCTTCTAATTTGTATATTAGTTGTCATTTAATTCGAAATTGTGAATTTCCTAATATCTCTGATACATGTAAACTGTCACTGAATTCCTGAGAATTTCGAATGTGTTAACATATTTTGAATGACTAAATTATGCTGTTTGGATCACCTAGATACATCTAAGATTAGCCTAGAATGCTAGGGCTCACATTAGCATGGGAATCCAGTTTTCGATTTGCATTTGAACTGTTGGATACATTAAATTTCTGAGTGTTTACACTGTTAAAACCTGAGAGTTGAATTGCCATTGTGTTTCCTGAGAAATTGGATACACACACAATGATTTCTATGTTAATCTACACACATTTCACACTGTTACAAGACCTGGGATTTACACACTGTTATCCTGGGAATGATATAACTGTTGTATACATTGGGTTATAGGATTGATTTTGTGTATACTTTGACACCCATCTACACCCTAAAACTGAAATCTGAGAATAATGTTATATGTACACACATGTTACACACAAGTACACATTGCAACCTGAACTATTAACGTGAGAACATAATGATTCATTACACACATTTCACTGTTTTGAATTTCTGAGTACATATTGCACACATTAATTCATATGTTCATTACACTATTTTCCTAGAACCTATGTTAGTTTCCTACACTCACCCACACACTTGTACTCTAGATATCCTGAGAACCTGGGATTGCTAACAAAAACTGAAACCTATAAAATCTGAGAATGAGTTCACTCACACACTCACATAAATCTGAGATTGACACTCACACATTGATGATATGTTCACACACTACACTCTGTACACATTGATTCCTATGTACACCCATCTACACCTATGCAAACCTGAGAACTTAAACTGTTTGTATCATACTATAAACATGAGAATTTACACAAAACTTGAGACTGAAAACTGAGAAATCTGAGAGTGAGCAACCCTGTTATGCACACACACACATGTACTCTAGACACACACACACTACTGCTACCACATGACACTCTTTACACACACACATGTAGCCACTCTTTCACACATTCATACACACACCAATAGCCTATGTTCTATGCACACATATGTTTACACACAAACATTGATTCCTATATCACATACATACTTATGCATTGCCCCTATCATTCTATATGTATATATATATATATATATATATATATATATATATATATATATATATATATATATATATATATATATATATATATATATATATATATATATATATATATATATTTTATAATAAAATATATTTTATATAAAAAATATTTTTAATATTTTTTTTTTAATATTATATATATATATATTTTTTAATATTATATATATATATATATATATATATATATATATATATATATATATATATATATATATATATATATATATATATATATATATATATATATATATATATATAACCTTGTGTGATAATGTAATGTAATATAGATTATGCATATTGCCTATATAATAGTGTGTATATAGATATGTGGAATTTGATATGTGAGTTGCCTAATATGTGAATATGGCATATGGCTTATGTAGTATAGTCTTGTGTATATGGAATATATACACATGAGTTAGAGTGATGTAGACTTGTGTGACTTGTATTGATGTGTGCTTGCTAGGATAGACTGGTTAGGCATAGTGAGACTAGTCTGGGTTAGGTTTGACCTAGTTTGACTAGAGTTGACCAAAGGTTGACTTTAGCCTAGATTGACCCAAATATCATGTAGAATACATCATAGCAGTTTATTTTACCAATTTGGATATGTTATGACTTGTACTGTTCTGAATAGGAGCCAGACACCACTCCTCAGGCAGTATTTCATTCACACTCAGGAGATCAGGCGAGTACATTCTCTGACCGTTTCATACTTATTAGGACTATATTCTTGCTCTAGATTACTTTACTTGATGCTGACACGATGGAAACACGGATTAGTACTATATGGATCTTTTCATACGAGGTTATCCCCCTCGGGAGCATCGGATACATCATGTCATGTGCATTTTACTTTCATCATGTATTCCTGTGCTTTTACTATTTATGTGCACTCTCATGATTCATGTACTCTCATGTTCACGGAGTCCCTATGTTTATATTCATGTGCACCCATTTATGGTCCCCATGTGAAATCATGTACAATAACATAACTTGAACGGATCTTTGTGTATTGATTGGGGATGGGGGAATATAAATAGTCATGTGGACAATTTCTAAAGTAGTGTAGCCATGTACATCCTCTCATGTTTATTATCAAGCCGTTCACATGTGTATCTTGTACTCTAAATCACTAGTTCACTGTAGCTCTTTACTTATAGTAGATATTTCTTTACAGTCTTCTCTTTTACTTCATGTATATTCTCAACGTTTCATGTATCTTTTTCTATTGCATGTATTATATTCCTGTCATGATATGAACTGCGTGAGATGTACTGTGCTCGCTCCCGTCCAGACTGGACCAGTTGAAATATTACAGATGACCTTGAGGAGCTGTGTCCCACTTATTGCAGAGCAGGCCTAGATGACACATGTGAGCTGGACTCTCAGGAGGACCCAGCACTTGCAGAGGACATTACCCAGTAGACTAGGCTAGTTAGCTAGACTAGTATCTATTTATCTTCATGTCTAGTTGGATGCACTTGTATTTATTTGGAGATTGTTATTCTGGATTTATGGAGTTGTTTGTCTTAGACTTCTAGCTATCTCTCTTATCTGTATTTATCATCTGTGGATTCTGTGATTTCATCTATTCTATCTTATCGTACTTTCTTCCTTAGTTATGATTGAGTTATACTTTATTATGTCACCTCCATTCGGAGTGTATATACTGTACAGGTACCTTATAACTGTTAGATGTATGTGACCTAGGACAGCGTTCTACCGTCGATACTGCGACGTAGGCTGGACGTAACTACTTTTCGTGTCTCTACACTGGGTACGGGCCGTGACACATTTTTAGTGGTGGCCCATGCAGGTCTAGTTTAGAAATGCAGTGGTATCCGAACTAGAGTATCACTGCAGCATGCAGTAGGATTAGGATATTTTTGAAGGTACTCAATCACATTAGAAAAAACTCCTTATTAGTTCCGTATATCTACATTATGCTGCTTATTGTCTTCCTTTAAATATAAACTGTCCTTCTTTGCTATTTCGATTTATTCTCAGCAATTGTTTTCTTGTTTGATCTGTCTCCAAGATGGTTGAGACTAGATCACATCGTCCAGGTCAGGGGGACACTGATGAGAGGTCTGCTACCTCTTGTCCTCAGTAGCCAGCCCCCGGTACTGCGGCTCCAGTCATGCCAGCTGGGGTGGATGTTTCAGCTGCATTCGGAGAAGCCCCTCCACCAGCAGTGCACAGGCCGAGTCCGGTGATTCCAGAGATGCTCCAGCAGCAGCCACCTTCGAGGACAGTTGACGCAGTCCAGCTGTTCATATTCTTTCAGCAGTTCATAGAGGCCCAGCAGCAGCGTCAGACTGCAGAGTTTAGTCGGGGCATCGACCTGGCCCTGACTACAGTTGAAAGGGTAGCAGCTCAGCCCGCGGCAGTTCAGCAGCCACATCCATTGAGGAAGAAGGGCATCCAAGACTTCTAGAAGATGCACCAGAGGGATTTCTTGGGTACAGAGGGCATTCTGTACGCTGATGAGTGGATAGAGCTTATAGAGGAGATTTTCAGGCTGGTAGATATTCCAGCGAGGCTTCATATCGAGGCGACGGCCAGCAAGATACAGGATTTGGCCCACACTTGGTACCAGACCGACCCGAGGGTTGGTACACCAGGGCAGACTTGGACAACCTTCAAGAAGCTGTTCAAGGAGAAATTTTTCCCAGATGCAGCGCTAGGTGCCCTCGAGACTCAGTTCGATGCCTTAGTACAGGGCAGGCAGTCCGTAATGGAGTATGCTGGAGAGTTCTACCGTCTGGATAGATTTGTCGAGGGGTTATCCGAGGCGACGAAGGCCCGGAGGTTCAGAAAGGGACTGGTCAAGGAGGTAAAGTCCTATACCAAGAGTGCCCGCAGCACAACTTTTGAGGAGATCTTGGTGGGTGCCTTAGCCGTAGAGGATGATCTTGAGATGAGGCTCAAGAGGGGGCGAGACACCCAGGGGGCCAGCGGTAGCGGAGGACCAGCCAAGAGGCCGCACTTTCAGCCGTAGCATCAGCATGAGCATCAACAGCAGAGGCAGTTTCTGCCGCAGCAGTTCCAGCAACCGAAACTTCTACCAGCTCAGCATCAGCAGCCGAGGCAGCAGCAACAGGCCCCGAGGCAGCAGACTACTAGTTGTACCTTCTGCAGGAAGCCGGGGCATAGATGGACTGAGTACAGAAAGAGGCTGGAGAAGTACCTTCTCTACGGATCGTCAAAGCATCAGCTGAGGGACTGTTCCCTCTTCGCTGGTAGAGCAGCTCAGGGAGCAGGAGCCAAGGCTCCAGGGGGATCGTAGAAGGGATCGTTGCCAACTCATCAGCAGTGGTTCGTACAGCACCAGTAGCAGGCCAGGGAGGCCAGCAGGGGCGAGCTTTCGCCATGGTGGTCGATGATGCAGAGGCCATTAGGGAGTTGGTTGCAGGTTCGGTTCTTCTCAACTCCATTCCAGCTTTCGCTCTATTTGATTTCGGGGTTTCCTATAATTTTGTGTCGGTATTATTTGCTATTAGACACTGCCTAGTATCTGAATCATTGCCTAGGACCTGCAAGATCACGACCGGGGGTGGTATTATCCTCGTGAGTGATGTTTGCAGAGGGCGGAGTGTTATTTTGGGAGGCCGAGAGTTGGAAGTGTGTCTGCTCATAATACCACTACCGAACTACGATATCGTATTAGGTATGGATTGGTTGAGCAGGCAACACGCCAGCATAGATTGTCGAGGGGTATAGTTCTGTTTGGAGCGCCAGGAGAGCCAGAGTTCGAGTACACCCGACGGCAGGTGGAGCAGAGCAGCGGACTTTTCTACGGGACTTCAGTTGAGGAGCAGGCTGCTCCACATCCTTTGATTGCAGAGTTCATGGACGTCTTCCCAGAGGAGTTGCCAGGGCTTCCACCGGATAGGGATGTTGAGTTCTCGATAGACTTGGTTCCCGGCACGAAGCCAAATTTTTAGCATGTCTATCGAGTGAACAACAATGATTTGGTGGAATTGAAGAAGTAGGTGGATGAGCTGCAGGACAAGGGCTTCATCCGATCGAGTTCTTTACCTTGGGGTGCTCCGGTACTCTTTGTACCCAAGAAGGATGGGTCGGTACAGATGTGTATCGACTACAGGGCACTCAACAACCTCACGATCAAGAACAGATACCCACTGCCGCGGATTGATGAACTCTTTGATCAGTTGAACGGAGCTCGAGTTTTCTCGAAGATTGATCTGAGGTCAGGTTATCATTAGGTAAAGCTGAAAAAGGAGGATATCCCGAAGACCGCCTTCAGGATGCGGTATGGACAGTTTGAGTTCTTGGTTATGTCGTTTGGGCTGACCAATGCCCCGACGGTATTTATAAACTTGATAAACAAGGTGTTCCACCAGTACTTGGACAAGTTCGTGGTGGTGTTCATTGATGATATCCTGGTGTATTCGAAGACTGAGGAGGAGCACGAGGAGCACTTGAGAGTAGTTTTGGAGACAGTCATGAGGGAGAGGCTGTATGGAAAGCTCTCAAAGTGCGAGTTCTTTCTGGATAGAGTTGACTTCTTGGGTCATATGGTGACTGGAGATGGGATCTCAGAGGACCCGAAGAAGATCACAGCAGTTTAGGCATGGGCAGCACCGACTTTAGTAGCAGAGATCATGAGCTTCTTGGGACTAGCAGGGTACTACATGAGGTTCATGCAGGATTTCTCCTGGATTGCAGAGCTGTTGACTAGGCTGACCCGGAAGGATGCAGAGTTTTTTTGGTCAGAGGAGTGTCAAGTCGCTTTTGATGAGTTGAAGAAGCGGCTGATGACAGCTCCGATTCTGACATTGCCATCAGGATCGGAAGGGTTCACTATCTACAGTGACACCTCTGGAAAGGGTTTGGGTTTTGTCTTACAGCAGCATGGGAAGGTGATTGCCTATGCTTCCAGGCAGTTACGTCCCCAAGAAGAACTACCCTACCCATGACTTGGAGTTGGCAGCTGTAATTTTTGCTTTAAAGTTATGGAAACACTACTTATATGGAGAGAGAGTAGAGATCTTCACAGATTATAAGAGCTTGAAGTATGTATTTACACAGAAGGAGCTCAACATGAGGCAGCACAGGTGGTTAGAGCTGATAAAGGACTTTGACATCTCACTATAGTATCATCCAGGGAAGGCCAACATGGTTGCCGATGCCTTGAGTAGTTATCCGACAGCCATGTGTTTGACTATGAACTGTCATTTGCTTGCTAATTTGGAGAGCCTGGAGATTGAGGTGATTGTGCCCGGAGTTCAGATGCAGATGTGGGGCCTTCAGATTCAGTCAGACTTGATGGAGAGGATCAAGTCGACGCAGTTCGAGGATGTTGCTCTACGGTATATCCGAAAGCAGGTTCGAGCAGGGCTGGTGGATGGTGAGTTTTCTCTTGCAGAGGATGGTGCTCTGAGGCACGGTTCCAGGCTGTGTGTGTCCAGTGAAGAGCTCAGGAAGCAGGTCATGCAGGAGACCTACAGATCTCAGTACTTTATACATCCTGGTGCCAACAAGATGTACAGGGATCTGAGGGTGCACGTCTGGTGGTATGGGATGAAGCGGGAGGTAGCTCGCTTCGTAGCCAGGTGCTAGGTCTGTAAGCAGGTCAAGGCAGCGAGGCAGAGGCCATGAGAATTATTACAGCCATTGTCAATTCCAGAGTGGAAGTGGGAGCATATCACGATGGATTTTGTATCTGGATTGCCGTGTACACCAGGAGGGAAAGATGCGATTTGGGTCATCGTAGACAAGTTGACCAAATCGGCCCATTTTTTTCCATTTAAAGTGGGTACGTCTACTGAGAGGCTTGCAGATATGTACATACGGCAGATTGTCAGGGTTCATGGAGTTCCAATCAGCATTGTCTCGGATCGGAATGGTCGCTTTACTTCATATTTTTGGCGGAGTCTGCATACTAGTTTGGGCACTCAGCTCAAGTTTAGTACTGCATACCACCCTCAGACGGACGGACAGTCAGAGAGGACGATTCAGACGCTAGAAGATATGATGCGGACGTGCGTCATAGATTTTGGAGGATCCTGGGAAGATCACCTACATTTGGTGGAGTTTACTTACAACAATAGTTTTCAGGCCAGCATTGAGATGTCATCTTTCGAGGCTCTGTACGGGCGTAGGTGTCGTACACCCTTATCTTGGGATGATGTTGGTGAGCGACCTTTATTGGGACCTGAGATGGTTGTTGACGTAGCCGAGAAGGTGAAGCTCATCAGGGACAGACTTCGCGTGGCGCATGACAGACATCGGCATTAGGCCGATAGCCACCGGAGGCCTTTGGAGTTTGAGGTACAGATTAGGGATAGGATTAGAAGTAGCTTGTTGTTTTTATTTATTTTGTTTGATCATGTTTGATTATTTAGTAACTTGAGACCTTGCTTGTGTTTAGGTCGGTGACATAGTTTTTTTGCGGATATCTCTGACTCGTGGTACCATACATTTTGGTGGAGGTAGGAAGCTTAGCCCGCGCTTCATCGGACATTTCGTGATCAGCGGGAGAGTCGGTGACGTGGCATACAAGCTAGACTTGCCACCTGCACTAGTGGGTGTCCACAACGTATTCCATATATCACATTTGAGACAGTACATGGCTGATCCTAGCCATGTACTTGATCATTCAGAGATTGAGGTGGGACCTACTCTCAATTATCCAGAGCAGCCAGTGGAGATTCTGGATCACCGAGAGAAGGTACTGAGAAACCAGGTGATACCTTTGGTTCGCGTCGCATAGAGGCATCATTCTCCAGGAGAGTCTACCTGGGAGCGAGAGGATGAGATACGCGAGCGATGTTACCCCAAGTTTTCAAGAACAGGGGTATTTTGGTCATTTTCTACTTTAGAATAATTTTGGAATTATTTTATTATTTATGATATTGTTTTGGGATTATTTGAGTCAGGTTCAAATTTTAACTCAATCCGACTTGTATCGGAGACCCGGGATAGCTTTGACTCTAGTGTGACCCACTCATTAGTTAGGCATGGCCCACACATGATAATATTTAAGTTAGTATGGTTAGACTAAATATTCATGACTAGGTTGGTTTAATTAGAGACTCAAACTAGACTAAATTAGCCTCAAACTAAAAACCTAAATTAAATTAAACCAATAAAAGTCGTGGGGGGGTATTTTAGACTTTACAAAATAGAGGACACCTTGCCATTTATGGCCGACCACTAGAGGGGATAGGGGTGAGCCATCCTCATTTGTTTTTATCCACAAATATTCTCTCTCTTGTTCTTCCCCAAATTTGAGAGGAACCTCTATTGATTTTATCTCCAAATCAATCCATTCTTCTACCAAATCTTCTTTATTTCTTCTCTACTCCATGAAGAGAGGGTGCTAACCAAGTTTAGGAGGATTCGGCTTTGGTTCGTGTACATTTGGAGATCCCTTCGTGTCGGTGTCATATCAGAAGGAGTTCCCTTGGATTTCACCTCCCGGAAGGTAAAATCTACCCTCTATTTTAATCCTACATGCATATAGGATCATTTTGAACCCATAGGAATGACCCTCATGGTTGTGTCTCTATTTCGTGTCCATTTGGAGTTATTAGGAGTGTCCTTGTTGTGCTTTGTGTCCATGTAAAAAAACTCCAATTTTGGACACATCTTGTGTTTGAGATATTGTGTGAATGACTTATTTCCTATTTAATCTGAGATTTTATATGTTAGAATGTTGTTCTTAATGTATCATATTGTATCTTAATGTATCATATATATATATATATATATATATATATATATATATATATATATATATATATATATATATATATATATATATATATATATAAAATATATATATATATTTCATGGTTATATATATTTAAGTTTGTGTATGTGTGTCTCTCTCTATATATATATATATATATTGTGTGTCAAATATATATATGTATTTTGTTGAGTGTGTGTGTGTCTATACCTATGTAATACTTTTTGATATATATTCATATAGGGTGTGTGTTTGGTTGTGGATTGGGAGTTTGAGTTGAGGGATATAGAGAGTGATAGAGAGTGTGATAGAGAGTGAGAAGAGAGTGATAGAGATAGTATTAGAGAGTGAGATGAGAGTGGAGTGTAGGAGGGGGAAAGGAGCTGTTGTCTTCTTAACAGCAGCAGGTTTAGGAGGAGTTGTTGTCCTCAGGACATCAGCAGTTTTTTTGTAACAGGAGCTGCTGCCAATGCAGCAGCGGCGGCAGGACACCCCCCTCCCCAATTTCCCAGTTCATTCAGCCATTCATTCATCCATTCAGTCCCCATACATTCAGCCCCATTCATCCATTCATTCATCCATTCAATCCCATTTTCCCCATTCATTTCAGCATCATATTTCAGCTCCTACATTTCTCCATTCTATCTACATTCAGCCATTCATTCATTCATTCATTAAATCCATTAATCCATCCAATCCTTTCCTTCCAAATCCAGCCATTCATCCATTTAGCCTACATTCAAAATCAGTCCACTTCATTTCATTAAATCCATACCTCCTTCTATAATTCAGTCCCATATTTAGTCTCCCCCTATTTCTATTTCAAATCAGTCTATATTCACCTTATTCATACACATTTCAGTCTACACCATTCTTCTATACATCCATACATACAGTTTACATATCCATCAACAATCACTTTATCTATTTCAAACATCATCCATACATGTCTCAGTCCATGTCTGTAAAACCCCTAAATTTCTACTATTTTTTTTATTAAATTTAGTACCGATTTAAAATTTTGTATTGTACGTCGCATAGTCGTATTGTACGTCGCGCACGAAATTTTATTTTTCGTAGTTACTCGTCGAGTGCGAATATGTGCGAGCGTACATATTTTAGAAAAACATTTTTCTCTATTTTATTATACACTTTCAAAATATTATATAATTCTTGCTATAAAAAGCCTTTTGTTTTTAGCAGTTATTAATCATAAATAATATTTTATTGTATACGAGGAAAAACATAATCATGTATGCATTATTCGTGCATACATATATTTTGAAATTATTTATTAGTCTATTTTAAATAAAAATGTAATTTTTGAAATTTATTAATATTAATATTTTATTATTCAAAAAGATATTTAAAAATATTTATTATTTTCAAAATTATTATTATTGGTATTTTGAAAAATATATTTGGAAGATATTGTGGCCATTTAAATTTTGATTTGATTTTTGGATTTATTTAAATAGTTAAATATTTTAAATTTGATTTATCCCATTTAATTTTGAGCTAAAAATTTAAATAGATTTAAATTGGATTTATATTTAGATTTGGGTTTAAATTGATTTGAACTAAATTACGAATTATCTAATTGGGTTTAAATCCTAATCCTAATCCTATCCGAATGGGAATTCCCACATCCTATATAGGCAGGTACTCCTCCATTATTCCTCCACAATTCATCCTCCACAAATTCCATAACCCAAATAGTGCATCGTGTCCGTGTCTCCATCTTTTCCACTATTTTCCTTTAATTACAATTACATTGCTATCTTCTTCGTGTCCGACACACCGAACACCTTCTTGTGTCTTGCAGGACACAACCCCATCCTTCATGTGCCCGTGTCTCGCAGGACATGTCGGCACGAATCCAAAACCCTAAATTGTTGTCCTAGCCAAGCCTTCTCGCCACGAGCCCAGCACCACCATTAGCGACACCTTAGTCGCGGCCATCCTGACCGAGCACCATCACCGCCATCCCCGCTGTTAGCACCGCCTGGGGCCGCCCTCGACTCCCCTTCCTTCACGGCCAAACCTTCGCCACCACCATAACCTCGGCCACCGTCGCTACTAACAGGACCACCGTCCTTCCATCGCACGACCACCACCATAACAGAAAAAAAAGAATGGAAAAAAGAACCCTAACCTAACCTTTCTTCGGCGACCATCTCTGCCTCCTTAGTTGCCAGCCTCGATCTCGCTCCGCCGTGTGACAAGCCTCGACCGTCCTTGGGCCGCGCGTGCCGCCGATGTCGACCTCCTTCTGCATCCACGGTCGCTTTCTTGCCGAGGCACCGCCTGGCAAGCAGTCCTCACCTAGATCTGGCCGCCTCTTGGATGTCGTGGTCCTCCACCGTCGAACAGACCAGAAGCCCACCACTTCTCGACCACCCGGCCACCCTCTTCATGGAAGCGCCCTCCTCGTCGAGCCCCAATGAGCGTTACAAGCGTCAAGCCTTCAGTCCCGCTCGACCGTGTCGGTGAGCTCGTCTTCACGACGACCTCCCTTTCCAACTTTTCGACTCCCTCCGCCTATTCCTCCGCCGACCTGACCCGTTGACCGCCCGCCGACCCTCCGTCTTCCTCTTTCCACTCCTCCGCGAGACGCCGCACCAGCGCCGAGCGACCACCGCCGCGCGCGTGGCCGCCTTCTCCCGAGCGCCACCCCTTTTCCAGACCTTGCACCCTCCGTCGGAGTCGCGCCCGAACGCCGCCGCCCTCCGCGCGCGACCGCCGCCGACAAACCCTTCCTCCGGCGCGCCCTTCGCTGTGGCCGAAACCCCGATCCCCTTCCACCAGCCTCCGCCTCGCTCTTCCTTCCTCCGCCTCCGCCTTTTTCCCTCGTTCGAGCTCCGCCCAAGCGCCGCGCGCCGACGGAGCACCGACCCAACGACTCCCCTCTCGAATTCCACGCTCTCTCTCTCTCTCACTCACGCAACAGTAAAGAGTAGGATATTTTGTTTTAATTGCTGATTATTATTATTATTATTTTTATTATTATTAATATTATTATTATGTTATTATCATTCTTAATATCCTTATTATTATTATTATTGTTATTTTCTGTTTTTAGGCCCATATTGGTAGAAATTGTAAGTACGTACGTATATTGGTATAACCAAAATTTATTATTATTAGTATTATTATTATTATTCATATTATTTCTATTAAGATTATTGTTGCTCTTATTGCTAAAACTATTTATTTACATTATATTTTTAAGAATTTCTATGAGAATATTATTTTTCCAAACTATTTACGTATTAGGGCTTGACCCTATACGTAAAATTTAAAAATGAAATTCCAAGCCTAACTATAGTATTATTTATGATATTTTCTGTAGCTTTGACCTACAAATGTTATTTTGACAAAAAATAGGTTTTTCCTTAAAATGAGTTTTTCTGTATTTTCAAAGGTTTATCTATAAATTATTTTAACTAAGAAAATATATTTTTAAGTATTATAAATAATTTCTAAAAATAGGTACCTAAAAGTATTTTAACTAAATCTAGTTTTTACTTAGAAAACTTATTTTTGACAAACTTACAGTTTTGCCTTTAAACAACTTTTTCGATATTTATTTGAAAGCATATTTTGATTAATAGATTATATTTCAATATTATAAATAGATTCCAAAAATCGTATATATATTATTTATCAAAATTCCTCTGATTATCCCTCTGCCCGTGACCAGTCCATTTATTTCTATTCCTTCGCCCATTTCGAGACTACCTTATGTCCACCCTAACTAATTTGATCCTTCTGGACCCGATGGAACCGTCCGTGCCAATATCTGAGATCACCTTGCATAGTTGTTGCACCAAAGTCGCAGCTTGTGCCCCCTTGATCATTGCAGCACACCAGGCGTCCTACCAGGCAAGACACCTTGCCATTAGCTGTTTATTTATTTTAGCTCATAATTCATGCATTATTTATTTTTTTATGCAAAATAAACTGTGATACATGGCATAACCTGTTAGAACTTACTGTTCATTTATATTTCCTGCTATGTATTATTTTTCTCACATCAAACCTAGATTTAAGGGACCACCTTGTGTGTTGCATTCATTGGCCTTGACACGTTATAACACAAAGTTGTGTGTCGCATATAGGACACGGAAGTACGTGATTGGCTGGCCACCAGTACGTATAAGCCGTGCGATAGGAATAACCGCTAATAGAGATTGTATGCTAGTTTGACTTAGCGGTTATAGTGGTTTTGTGTTGTGGATACAACACAGTAGGCATTGGGCGAGGAGGACAATTCCTTAGCGTATGGGCTTCGATGCACTTCCCTCGTGACCCGGACTCTCCGCTGGAGATACGGGGTTGATGACCCAAGATTACTGACGGCCACTGACGATTCTGCGGAACGTCATGCTCTTACTGACGGGGCCTCTGGTGCCCAAGGGGGGACTACACCGATACTACTTAGCCAGGGCCCATGCGTAGGAAGGATTGTTCTTAACTATATTTCACCTAGAACGGTTAGGCACCTTTATCCGTTAGGTACGAGTACTTTTGGTTTGGGTACTTGTATCTGACCGTGGCTTGGAACAATAACTTGTCGCGAATTAGTTCGTCACATCTTGTCCTTGTTTGGTTGTAGGTGTGACTTACTACTTCGATGAGAAGGTATTGAACCTTGTTGGGGTCTGGATACCATATTGGATTCATGGCATGGAAAGATACGTCACCGTGAATTAGTTTACTATCTCCTGTCCTTGTTTGGTTGGAGGGATGGTACGCTCGTTCAGTAGGTGCGTATTGGACCATGTTATAATTCAATTGACTTATTTATTTGAGCAATATTTATTCAGTTTATATGGCATGATATTATGTGTCATGTTACGTCCCTCTGAGGACCTGGTTATCTCTCCAAGTGTGTGCTATTATCTTTCGCAGGTGTTCTAGCTCTAGCCGTGATCTTCGCTATTTCTTCGAGGATGATTGCACTTGGATCGTCTTCGCTTCGCTCGCAAAATTTATATCTTTTCTTATGTATTTTTTTCTTTTACTTGTTGGTAGTGGATTTGTCTTCGCCCAACATATTGTATCAAGACAATTCATTATCTTTATATGATGTCTTTTATTTATTTATTTTGCGTGGATGAGATTAGTTATGGTTCTACTGCATCTTACAGCTTATGTATTTATACGAGGCTTCCATATATTGGAGTATACTTCGTATGAATACAGCTGGCATGTCTACGTTCCTAGTCCTACGTATTTTGGGACTGGGGCGTTACATGTTTTTGTGGTGGCCCATGCAGGTTAAGATAAAATTGTTTGGTTACTTTACCGTACCAAACAAGCCTGCGGATAGGATTAGAAGTCTAGGATCTCATCCACATACTTGACCCCTTTCCTCGATTCCATATTTGAACTATCATTCGACTCATCGACTGCATCTTGCTTGATTCCTTCTATCATTGTCTTTCCTTAGTGTTTGCTAGAGATTGACCATACTAGTTAGATGTCCCAAACATCCTTAGCGTAATTCTTTATGTTGGGTAGAATACCCCACGACCTAACACACCCTTGACCATAAAGGTAATACCAATAGTATTATCTAGACCATAGAGACTAGAGGAAGTTAACCCATTTGGTCAACCAAGCCTTGGTCAATAAAACCGTAGAATGATGGTATAGGAATAAACAAGACTTAGATCCTTATGACTCTTAGACTATTCATATTGTTTTTATTCATCTACCATCGTGCCTATATTTTTACTATCTAAACTAATGATGCTAATGTAGCCTAGTTTTTGCAAGCTTATCTTTTATCGAGCTTGTTCAAGACATATGTTATTGGAAGAGCTCCCACTAACATGTTGTCTAATCAGAACCGGTACATAATGGTCTGATCAACCAAGTGCACTTTGTTTCGCTTTTGCCTATTATTCTACGTGGATGGGGATATAGTTAAACCTGTCCTCTAGAGTCCCATCCGCGACTGCCTTGGCAACTCCTTTGAAATTTTTCGATCGTCTTTGAATCACGTATTCGTATTCGATAACGCCTCCTTCGAACTCTATATTGCTTTTGCCTTCACCTATTTTAGGAGGACGAAGGCGTTATACTAGAACTTTCTCTAGCCTTCCTATCAGCTATGACCATTCTTACTCGATGTTGCTATATCTTCATCCTAAACTACTCGACCCTATCAAGACCCTCTAATCGCTTAATTAAAGCGAATCTATTTCGTTCTCTTAATCGTGACCCTCATTCATTACTCGTGACCATACCGTATTATTTTTCTATAATCTAGATCACGATTCTTACGACATGATTTTGTTATCGATTGTTCCCCATCGATACCCCATTGTGTCTTCTCACCCCCTACAAATTCTTAATTTCGAGGACAAAATT
Organism: Iris pallida; assembly: GCA_029216955.1. Taxonomy (NCBI): domain Eukaryota; kingdom Viridiplantae; phylum Streptophyta; class Magnoliopsida; order Asparagales; family Iridaceae; genus Iris; species Iris pallida. The sequence continues at coordinate 14,809,473 of JANAVB010025800.1, forward strand.
CTTTTAAGTTGGGTAGGATGTAAAACCCCTAAATTTTTACTATTTTTTTATTAAATTTAGTACCGATTTAAAATTTTGTATTGTACGTCGCATAGTCGAATTGTACGTCGCGCACAAAATTTTATTTTTCGTAGTTGCTCGTCGAGTGCGAATATGTGCGAGCGTACATATTTTTGAAAAATATTTTTCTCTATTTTATTATACACTTTCAAAATATTATATAATTCTTGCTATAAAAAGCCTTTTGTTTTTAGCAGTTATTAATCATAAATAATATTTTATTGTATACTAGGAAAAGCATAATCATGTATGCATTATTCGTGCATACATATATTTTGAAATTATTTATTAGTCTATTTTAAATAAAAATATAATTTTCAAAATTTATTAATATTAATATTTTATTATTCAAAAAGATATTTAAAAATATTTATTATTTTTGAAATTATTATTATTGGTATTTTGAAAAATATATTTGAAAGATATTGTGGCCATTTAAATTTTGATTTGATTTTTGGATTTATTTAAATAGTTAAATATTTGAAATTTGATTTATCCCATTTAATTTTGAGCTAAAAATTTAATTAGATTTAAATTAGATTTATATTTAGATTTGGGTTTAAATTGATTTAAACTAAATTACGAATTATCTAATTGGGTTTAAATCCTAATCCTAATCCTATCCAAATGGGAATTCCCACATCCTATATATAGGCAGGTACTCCTCCATTATTCCTCCACAATTCATCCTCCACAAATTCCATAACCCAAATAGTGCATAGTGTCCGTGTCTCCATCTTTTCCACTATTTCCCCTTAATTACAATTACATTACTATCTTCTTCGTGTCCGACACACCGAACACCTTCTTGTGTCTTGCAGGACACAACCCCATCCTTCATGTGCCCGTGTCTCGTAGGACATGTCGGCACGAATCCAAAACCCTAAATTGTTGTCCTAGCCAAGCCTTCTCGCCACGAGCCCAGCACCACCATTAGCGACACCTTAGTCGCGGCCATCCTGACCGAGCACTATCACCGCCATCCCCGCTGTTGGCACCGCCTGGGGCCGCCCTCGACTTCCCTTCCTTCACGGCCAAACCTTCGCCACCACCATAACCTCGGCCACCGTCGCTACTAACAGGACCACCGTCCTTCCATCGCACGACCACCACCATAACAAAAAAAAAGAATGGAAAGAAGAACCCTAACCTAACCTTTCTCCGGCGACCATCTCTGCCTCCTTAGTTGCCAGCCTCGATCTCGCTCCGCCGTGTGACGAGCCTCGACCGTCCTTGGGCCGCGCGTGCCGCCGGTGTCGACCTCCTTCTGCATCCACGGTCGCTTCCTTGCCGAGGCACCGCCTGGCAAGCAGTCCTCACCTAGATCTGGCCGCCTCTTGGATGTCGTGGTCCTCCACCGTCGAACCGACCAGAAGCCCACCACTTCTTGACCACCCGGCCACCCTCTTCTTGGAAGCGCCCTCCTCGTCGAGCCCCAACGAGCGTTACAAGCGTCAAGCCTTCAGTCCCGCTCGACCGTGTCGGTGAGCTCGTCTTCACGACGACCGCCCATTCCAACTTTCCGACTCCCTCCGCCTATTCCTCTGCCGACCTGACCTGTTGACCGCCCGCCGACCCTCCGTCTTCCTCTTTCCACTCCTCCGCGAGACGTCGCGCCAGCGCCGAGCGACAGCCGCCGCGCGCGTGGCCGCCTTCTTCCGAGCGCCACCCTTTTCCCAGACCGTGCACCCTCCGCCGAAGTCGCGCCCGAACGCCGCCGCCCTCCGCGCGCGACCGCCGCCGACAAACCCTTCCTCCGGCGCGCCCTTCGCTGTGGCCGAAACCCTGATCCCCTTCCACCAGCCTCCACCTCGCTTTTCCTTCCTCCGCCTCCGCCTTTTTCCCTCGGCCGAGCTCCGCCCAAGCGCCACGCGCCGACGGAGCACCGACCCAACGACTCCCCTCTCGAATTCCACGCTCTCTCTCTCTCTCTCACTCACGCAACAGTAAAGAGTAGGATATTTTGTTTTAATTGCTGATTATTATTATTATTTTTTATTATTATTAATATTATTATTATGTTATTATCATTCTTAATATCCTTATTATTATTATTATTGTTATTTTCTGTTTTTAGGCCCATATTGGTAGAAACTGTAAGTATGTACGTATATTGGTATAACCAAAATTTATTATTATTAGTATTATTATTATTCATATTATTTCTATTAAGATTATTGTTGCTCTTATTGCTAAAACTATTTATTTACATTATATTTTTAAGAATTTCTATTATTTTTCCAAACTATTTACGTATTAGGGCTTGACCTTATACGTAAAATTTAAAAATGAAATTCCAAGCCTAACTATAGTATTATTTATGATATTTTCTGTAGCTTTGACCTACAAATGTTATTTTGACAAAAAAATAGGTTTTTCCTTAAAATGAGTTTTTTTGTATTTTCAAAGGTTTATCTATAAATTATTTTAACTAAGAAAATATATTTTTAAGTATTATAAATAATTTCTAAAAATAGGTACCTAAAAGTATTTTAACTAAATCTAGTTTTTACTTAGAAAACTTATTTTTGACAAACTTACAGTTTTGCCTTTAAACAACTTTTCGGCTATTTATTTGAAAGCATATTTTGATTAATAGAGTATATTTCAATATTATAAATAGATTCCAAAAATCGTATATATATTATATATCTAAATTCCTCTGATTATCCCTCTGCCCGTGACCAGTCTAATTATTCCTATTCCTTCGCCCATTTCGTGACTACCTTATGTCCACCCTAACTAATTTGATCCTTCTGGATCCGATGGAACCGTCCGTGCCAATATCTGAGATCACCTTGCATAGTTGTTGCACCAAAGTCGCAGCTTGTGCCCCCTTGATCATTGCAGCACACCAGGCGTCCTACCAGGCAAGACACCTTGCCATTAGCTGTTTATTTATTTTATCTCATAATTCATGCATTATTTATTTTTTTATGCAAAATAAACTGTGATACATGGCATAACCTGTTAGAACTTACTATTCATTTATATTTCCTGCTATGTATTATTTTTCTCACATCAAACCTAGATTTAAGGGACCACCTTGTGTGTTGCATTCATTGGCTTTGACACGTTGTAACACGAAGTTGTGTGTCGCATATAGGACACGAAAGTACGTGATTGGCTGGCCACCAGTACGTACAAGACGTGCGATAGGAATAACCGCTAATAGAGATTGTATGCTAGTTTGACTTAGCGGTTATAGTGGTTTTGTGTTGTGGATACAACACAGTAGGCATTGGGCGAGGAGGACAATTCCTTAGCGTATGGGCTTCGATGCACTTCCCTCGTGACCCGGACTCTCCGCTGGAGATACGGGGTTGATGACCCAAGATTACTGACGGCCACTGACGATTCTGCGGAACGTCATGCTCTTACTGATGGGGCCTCTGGTGCCCAAGGGGGGACTACGCCGATCCTACTTAGCCAGGGCCCATGCGTAGGAAGGATTGTTCTTAACTACATTTTACCTAGAACGGTTAGGCACCTTTATCCGTTAGGTACGAGTACTTTTGGTTTGGGTACTTGTATCTGACCGTGGCTTGGAACAATAACTTATCGCGGATTAGTTCGTCACATCTTGTCCTTGTTTGGTTGTAGGTATGACTTACTACTTCGATGAGAAGGTATTGAACCTTGTTGGGGTCCGAATACCATATTGGATTCATGGCATGGAAAGATACGTCACCGTGAATTAGTTTACCATCTCTTGTCCTTGTTTGGTTGGGGGGATGGTACGCTCGTTCAGTAGGTACGTATTGGACCATGTTATAATTCAATTGACTTATTTATTTGAGCAATATTTATTCAGTTTATATGGCATAATATTATGTGTCTTGTTACGTCCCTCTGAGGACCTGGTTATCTCTCCAGGTGTGTGCTATTGTCTTTCGCAGGTGTTCTAGCTCTAGCCGTGATCTTCGCTATTTCTTCGAGGATGATTGCACTTGGATCGTCTTCGCTTCGCTCGCCAAATTCATATCTTTTCTTATGTATTTTTTTCTTCTACTTGTTGGTAGTGGATTTGTCTCCGCCCAACATATTGTATCAAGACAATTCATTATCTTTATATGATGTCTTTTATTCATTTATTTTGCGTGGATGAGATTAGTTATGGTTCTACTGCATCTTACAGCTTATGTATTTATACGAGGCTTTCATATATTGGAGTATACTTCGTATGAATACAGCTGGCATGTCTATGTTCCTAGTCCTACGTATTTTGGGACTAGGGCATTACAATGTCCTTTTCACTTGTAATTTCAGTCCATGTATCCATGTAATTCAGTCCTCTTCCCATACTCAATTTCAGTCCAAATCAGTCCCTTAAAACCCCTATGTGATTTGTGTGTGTGAGTGTCTATGAGAGGTTAAATAGGGAGTTATCATGTTAGCAAGGTAAGGTAAGTTCGTGTGTTGTGTTAGGGAGTGAGTTATATGTTAGATATGGTATTTGAGTTAAGAGTGGTGTTTAATATTATAGATGAGTTAGAGTATGGCTATAGATATTAGAGCTAGAGTTGAGTGGTATCATAGGATATCAATTTGGTATCTTAGGGTAAATAGGATTTACCCTATTTCTAGGATAAGGTATTAGATACTTCAAGATATGAATTTAGAGTATCAAGATACCATGGCATGGTATCGAGATACGAGGGCATGGTATTAGGATACCATGTTGAGGTAGAGGATAGCCTAGAAACTAAGGTAGAGGCTTGGTTATGAGTTTACCTTGGTAAGGTAATAGGGTAAGTTAAGGTAATTACCTAGAAGCTAAGGTATGAGTTTAAGGTGTTAAGATATAAGTATAATTTGGTTCCCTTGGCTGGTAATGGTTAGGATTATTGCTCTTAGACTAGTTTTGATCTCGGTTGACCGTTTTGACCAAAAGTTAACGAAAGTCAACGAAAGTCAACCGAAAGTCAAACTTAGCCTAAAAGTGACTAGAATTGACCCGAAACCAAACCAGAGTTGACCAGTTGACTGAAAGTCAACAGTTGGTCAACATTAGCCTAGTTTGACATAGAGTTAACCTAGAGTTGACCAGGGTTGACCAGTTGACCAAAAGTTAACTGTAAGTCAACCTTTGACCCAGTTTGACCTAGTTTGACTTGGATTGACTTTCTGTGAGCTAGTATGACCTAGTATGACCTAGTTTAACCTAGTTTGACTTATAATTGTATATCGTGACTTAATTAGTTTCTTTTTTATTGTTAAACCTTGTTTTGACTTATAGTATCTCATCTTTAGGCCTGTGATTACTCTGAGCATCTGTTCACCTTATCAGCTCAGGACCACAGGTGAGTACATTTATTGATAGTTCTTATTGTCTTGATATCTGCTATATCTGATTCAGTTGTAGTATCTTACTTGATTTTCCGATACGATGGTTCACGGACTAGTATATGTTGGATCATGACATGAGATGTTGTTCCTAGATTTTCTTGGTATATTGGTACATTTCCTGTCTTGTTTCCTGTACTTGTATAGACACCGATTCCTAAAGAGATTTGCTACCCTCTTAAGGAATCCCGTGTCATGACGTGTCATTTTTGGATCCATTATACTATTCGGGGATGGAGAATTATTAGGGGCTATGTGATCAATGCCATCCTGTCACTATATTCTTGTGCTTGCGCCACTCTCACCTCACGTAGGGTGTAGCGAGATCTTATTTCTTGTGCTCGTTATCCAGGTTGGCCGGCATGACCCTTTCCAGTGATTTTTATGTGATTGTAGGGCCAAGTGGATAGCCTGTCCTGTAACTTTCCCAAGCCGATCACATAACGCTCTAATAATTCATGGCATATTTTATATTTATTTTATCACATCTTATATCCTGCTCAGTTCTATATTTAGTAATTTTCTCACCATGTTATGATATTCAGTACTCACATGTTCTACATTATCTTATTCTAAACCTTGATTGGAGGCTAAGTTCTGTTTGGGAGAAGGGTTACAATCCTGATCCTTGTTTGGTTTACGGGTTATAACTCGGCTTCCGAATAGCTCCCAAGTCATCCTATATCTTTGTCTTGTATTTTATTATAATTGTCTCTTATAGAATTTGCTAATTCATATGGAACTACTGTTAGTGTTTGTACTTGCTCATTTTTCTGACAGGATACCATTGATATATTACAGAAAATTTTGAGGCAGACTGCTCGACCTACTATGGGGTCCAGATAGATGGAGACTTAGTCCAGGATTGTGGCCTGTTAGTTGAGCCACTAGACTTTGCACACCTAGAGTAGTATAGCTTAGTTAGGTTTGCCTGGACTGCCATCCAGCTAGTGTTTTCAGACTGTAGTATTCTATATTATATTTTGTGACTCTGTGTTGTTGTTTATATCTCTAAGCTGTGTTGGATCCTGAACTCATTTCCTGTTTTTACTTCTATCATATTTCTATTTCATGCTATCTATCTTAGTTTTATCTTGTGATTGAGTTATGCCATATTATATTACTCCGTACGGAGATGACAGGCACCCTTATAATGTTTAGTTGTAGTATTTACAGACGACCTATACAGCGTTCTATTACCGATTCTGCGACGTATGCTGGACGTACCCACGTGTTCGTGCCCCTAATCAGGGTGCGGGTCGTGACACATTTTTGTGGTGGCCCATACAGGTCGATATCGCAATTAGTGCGATTTCGTAATGGTGCTCGACTTAGAGTACTAATTATGAGCCTGCGGACATAGGATCTAGGATATGATAGGAGTTACTCAATCATATTTTAGGAAAATTCTGATCTTTTGATTACCATGACAACTCTTCTTGCATTGAATTCAATTGTCCTTCTTTGATATTCCTTATCATGTGCCATATTTATCTCCTGGTTTCAATTCGTCTTCAGGATGACAGTGACTCGTTCTCAGACAGCAGGACCTAATGCAGTTTCAGAGAGATTCGATCCAGTAGGACCTCAACCTCCGGCTACGGGAGTAGCAGTCGAGAGAGCTGCCACCTTAGTTCCTTCCCTTCAGGCGGGAGTAGCAGCAACAGTTCCAGGAGGTCTTCCACCTCCAGCTGCGGGACCGTCTATAGTTATTCCTGAGACTCTTCTACCGCCACCTTCGCTATCGACGGATGCACAGGAGATGATGGCCCTTCTACAGCAGATGTTACAGGCCCAGAGGGCCCAGGCCGAAGCACAGCAGCATCAGGCTGACACATCTCACCACCAGACAGAGGTGCTACGGCAGAGCATGGAGAACTCCCACCAGCTGGCGATGGCAGCAGTTGAGAGGGTTATATCGGGTACAGTTCAGAGTGCCCCAGTTCAGCAGTAGCAGGATCAGGGGAGGCCTCGCACATGTCTAGATTTCAGTAAGATGAACCCGAGGGACTTCAAGGGTACCGAGGGTATCCTGTATGCAGATGACTGGTTAGAGGACGTCTAGAGGAGCCTGGAATTAGCAGAGGAGGACTTCGACCTCAAGCCGAAGAGGGGCAGCGATGTTCTTGGTGCGAGTTCTAGTACGGGTCCGGCGAAGTGCCCTCACTTTCAGTAGAGACAGTTTCAGCAGCAGCCTCAGTTACAGCTTCAGCAGGCACCAGGACGTGCCAACCAGCAGCAGGGTCAGGGCCAGAGGCAGGCCATGCATTATGTTTTCTACGGGAAGCCGGGGCACACCCGGGAGGTTTGCAGGATGAGGCTGGGAGTTTGTTTATTCTGCGGAGCTTCAGATCACCAGATAAAGAACTGTGCTACTTGTGCAGCCAGACAGGCAGGCCAGGACAGAGTACAGCAGGCTAGAAGAGGCTAACATGGGCGAGCTTTCTCCATGACAATTGAGGACACGCAGGCAGTAGCAGGACAGATTGTAGGTTACAATCTTTCGATCTTGTGAGTCCTTAGCCCAGTTTTCCTATTTTTTATATTATATGTAGCTGAATTGTTAAGATAATGAATAATAAATGTATATATGTAACACACATATATCTATTATTTATTTCTTAGTAAATATAAAGACAGCAGGGTGGTTTTGTAAATATCCCAACTATGAGGGACCTAAGTGCAATTGTGTATTTCAAATCATATTCGAATACACAGAGATTTAAACCCTGGTTTCAAATGCGCCAATGACTGAGACTGAGAAATAGAGGGCGCTTCGCCGGACCCGCACTAGAACTCAGATTGATCGAATTTCCCTTCTCTTTATCCCAGCTGGAATCAGAATTAGTCTATATATATATATATAGATTGCTCGATGCCCTAGCCTCTTCCTTAAACCCAATTCTCTGCCACCGGTCGACCTACTCTGCATCGAGGAAGACTTAAGGAGTTGAAGAAACCAACCTTCGACAGGTAACTTTCACCCATCATAGTTGATTCATTAGAGCTAATCTACTTATAGCCTTGGAAGCAACTGTTATTAATTAATGCAAGATGGGAAGGGTAGGTGTTTGACTGTTTGCTATAGGGGAACCTGGGTATCATGAACATGGATAGCCATGTATATTCTGTACTTGTATAGGGATGGGAAGGGGCCAGTATAAACCATCCATAAGATAAATGACAGGATTAGTAGGCTACAGGATGATTATTGAGGACTGCACAGTGCAGGACATGCCCTGTCCATACTCAGTCTAGCCTCCAGGTGGATACTGGGTATCACATTTTGGTACTGGGAATCATACTTAACCCAGGGCCATGACATAGTAGTCCAGAACTTCATTAAAGGAGTAAGTCCAGACCTTAAACCCAGATATTTTGATTTCACTTGATGTCTACTCGATTGTGGTCCAGTAGAGCCCTTAGAGTTATATGTTGACCCTAATACCACTTCGAGTATCAGGACAGGGTAGGCAAGATATAGGAGGTTACAAGGCCAAGGGGTTCACCACTGAGACCATATCCATATGACCTTACAGCCTGTGTAGACAGTTGGGATAATTGGGATTAGAAATATATGTGCATTACACCTATTACTATATATATGGTTGTACACAGGTAGGCTCTATACCAGACCTGGGCTAGATACATGTACAGGGCAGGTACCCATATGAGGGAAAAGCAAGATACCTGACTGAACATAGGTAATTGATAGCCTCATTGTACCTACAGTATAACCCTGGCATCATAAGCTCAGAAAGCAGGTAATACCTATTCAAGGGGATAGCTAGGGGTATAGGATCACACCACCCCATGTATCCTTTGAGGTTGGTGTTAATCCACACACAAAGTCCTAGCATGTCCCAAACAGTTCAGTTACTGTCTCCCATTTAAATCCAGACTGAACACCTATGTTCAGTTCCCTTGACTAGTCTAGACAGTACCTAATGGATCCTATCCCACACTACACAACCACTTCCTGCATTCCCTGCTACATTGGTATAACCTTCACTGCACACTAGTCCTTCTACAGGTTGCAATCCTTTCCTGTAGACTAGGAGGGTAAGTATCATAGGCATTTGCATAGCTTTCATAGGGTTTGGTTAGTGCCAGGCCTGTAGGGGTGTACATCATACTATAATGCCTTGGTACAGCCTTGTTAACCTGGGCCATTTACATCCATCTACTGTTCCTTGTGGTACAAGGGTTAAAAACAGTTGCATTTAAGTCTTACATCAGTTATCAGCACTTCAACAGGGCCACACTGTCAATCCTAGGTGCAGCCCCTATCTTGACTGTTAGGGACACTATCTACCACCTACAGACCTGCCTAAAAACTTGGAACCTGAGACTTCCTAAGCACCTCTGTGTTTAATGCATCAGAAAGGGTGTAGGCTTGGTTAACCTGGGGAAGTAACTGTATAAGCTTTGGTTTGTACAGGCAAACAATGTCCAGATCAATGAGATAGCTGTCCTGCACATGTTAGCATTCTCTAATACACCCAGGTAACAGGACACAGGTGTCAACCTGCATTGCACTTAGGTCCTATGTATTTAACCATTTTATTTCCTGCCTACACATTTGGTTTAGTCTAATCCATAATGGGACAAGGGAATTGCTTCGTGGATAACCCAGACTGAGTTCAGTCATCTCAGTATGATCAATCACCTACACATTAGGAACTGTCCAAATCCTTATACACAGCTTCTTGCATCAGTTCATTATAGTGTCTAAATAATAGGTGTAGGTAGTACCTAAATAACAGAAAACAAAGAGTAGGGCCAGGGCTGAGTTTAACCTTTCATTTCCAGGCCTGTATGAACCAACATAGGTAATTCAGCCACTGTCATGAAGTACCAGCCTATACGAACCATTACCAGTTGCATTGTGAAAGGACTAGTAGCAGGTAGCATCCAAGCCAAGCCTGGACCCCATCTTCTCGTAGATACAGGGTAGTGGTAGCAGGATCCAAGTATGGGTACCTGGATTTAGGAATTAACCCATGGATGTTTTCAGGGCAGTCCTGAACTGTGCCTCTAGATACTACTACAGCAGAAACCTTCTTGTGAATACTAATACACAGGACTATTGCATCTTTGTGACTCTGATTTACCCAGGGACACCACCTAGAAAGCCCTATTTGGCATCAAATAGATAGGGTTCAGGTGGATTGGCTGGGTATTCGATTTGCTTGACAGGTAAGCTTTTCTGGATATCAAACTGATAGATGAGAGACCCCTTATTAGTGTCCAGTCAATAATGTTATCCATCTGTAACATCAAGAGTTAGAAATAGATGTTGGGTAGTCAGGGTATCCTGTGTCATGTCTTATATCAGTTCTCAAGAAGAAGTAGAGACTATGATGTGGGTTATTGCACTTAGCAGGTTATTCAGGGTTGTATGTAATAGACCCTGACTAGAGGTCGACATTATAAGAGCTAGGGTACCCAGTCATGGACCCTGGACTGAAGTATTAGGCACTAAAAGCCTAGTATCCAGGGAGGAAATTACCCATTGGACAAATAGACACTATTGACCCTTTATGACAACAGGATTTTAGATAACCTAAGCTTGCCTTGTAGCAATATGACACAAGTACCCTATACGTGAGGCTTAGAGTTAGCACTAGTATAGTAAACCCCAAACCACTAAGGCTACTAAGTTTAAGGGTGAATTATAATAGTTAAATACATTCATTGATTGATTTCATATGTTGATTAGATATTGATTCATAATATAGGTTGTTGGACCCCGACTCAGCACTTAGTTCGTATCACCAGCTCAGGACCACAGGCAAGTATACCTTGCCAAACATATACAGTATTTACATGATTTTCTCTCCCTTTATTGTATTCTTTTTCATATTGTCACATGATTCCACATTGTGAATGATTCGTCCTTGATTACCTTACTTGTTCTAGATTACGTGCACGTATAGGGTATTTGATATTGCTAGATTATTGGTCTTATCATGTTTACCTTGCCTTGTGATTGAGTTGTCAGTTTCTGCATCTGCTCTTGACATGACTAATCTTAACTGGGAGTATCTTGTATTGTACTACAGTTGAGACATACTATAGATTGGGAGTATCTTACATTGTACTACGATCTATAGCCAATTCTTCTACCTTGATATCACTTGATTGACTTGACTTGAGACATGCCATAGATTGGGAGTATCTTACATTGTACTACGACCTATAGCATATATTGATTGATTGATTGACTTGACATACGACACTATAAATTGGGAGTATCTTGCATTGTACTACGATTTATAGGAGTCTACTTGACTTTATATCCTTTAGGACAGAAGATCGATACTAGAATTGGCTAATCTTGACTGGGAGTATCTTGTATTGTATTACAGTCAAAATCTACTATAGATTGGGAGTATCTTGCATTGTACTACAAGCTATAGGGGTTAATCGATTGATTGATAGCCAAGTCTAGTATTACATTTCCACATGACTCGTCGTCTTTAGATGTTCTCCTTGTAGTGTTCTTATCCCTCTTATATGTTATTTACTGTCATATTAGTAGACATGTTTTATGTATCTTGCTAGTCCTCTGAGGACCTGATGATCTCTTCACGTAGCTGATTGCACGGAGTTAGTTAGCTGAGCATGTGGTAGTTGACTTCAATCCCATGATTCAGGTATTTTGTTAGTGTTATTGATTTACTATCTTTCTCGTGCTCTCATGATATATCCTGCTTATCAGCTTAGCTTTATGGACTTATATTAATCTAAGAGTCTAATCGGACATATATGCTAGTGGGCTGCAGACCACGACCCATACTTGTTCATTCTTGTTTTACATTATTTTTGTGGATTGAGATATAGTTTAGATTAGACATGATCCCCTGTTATGGACAGCTTATACGTACTCGAGTCAGGGCTGGAGTTCGCTTGATACGTAGCTGGCTTGCTCATGAGCTCGCGTCCGAAAACCGGGTACGGGTCGTGACAGATCTCATTTCCGTATTTTCCTCCTTATAACTGTCTTTAAATTCGATTCTATCTGTTCCTTGTTAATTGATCAATTTTGTTCTGTTATTCTTGTGATATGATTTTGATTTTTCCTCTGAGATAAGTCGTATGGGCTACGTCGCCTCGATTATGGGATTTTATAGTCTTCTATGGTCATGTTAGCAGGCATAGTGATGACATATAGTCGAATTATGGGCATATTTCTCGGGTGTAGGAATTTAAGGTTTTCGCGGCCAAGCATGCGGCAATACAAAAATTTTAAATACCATTATTCTAGAGGTATGTACCTTAGTCGAGGCCTCTGTGATAATCGTAGCCCTGCTCACTAGCATGACGAAGATTCTGAGTATCATGATTTGGACAGACGCATATGATTCTCGAACTGCACAATTTTAAATTGAGAATAATTTTGACTTTTATAATTTTAATCATTTATTTATTGACATTTAAATCATGATATGATTTTGGAGATTTTTTTATCATTTTAAAACTATTAAAGCCATGACTTGTGATTTTGATGTGTTGTTATTGAAACCCTAGAGATTGCTTGACCTAAAGCCTAACCATGTGATTAGGATTTTTTTTGTCATTACTGGCCTAAGGGTATTTTGGTCATTTGACCTCTTTGAATTATTTTGATATTTATTGCATTGGTGAATTATTAATTTTGACTTTTGATAGGAGTGATTTTGTGTTGGTTTCGTGTCCGTATCGAACACGTATCAGTTTTTATTTACGAGTGTTTGATGTACCTCAAGGAGACTTTTTTATTGCTGATTTTTTTGAAAGTATTTGAATGGGATTGTTTTCTGCATGTGTTTCCTGTGATTGCTTTATTTTAATTTCGAGGACAAAATTTTTTTTAATGTGGATAGATTTGTCACCCCCAGTTTTCATGAACAGGGATATTTTGGTCATTTTCCACTTTAGAATAATTTTGGAATTATTTTATTATTTATGATATTGTTTTGGGGTTATTTGAGTCGGGTTCGAATTTCAACTCAATCCGACTTGTATCGGAGATCCGAGATAGTTTTGACTCTAGTGGGACCCACTTATTAGTTAGACATGGCCCACACATAACAATATTTAAGTTAGTATGGTTAGACTAAATATTCATGACTAGGTTGGTTTAATTAGAGACTCAAACTAGACTAAATTAGCCTCAAACTAAAAACCTAAATTAAATTAAACCATAGAAGTCATGGGGGTATTTTAGACTTTACAAAATAGGGGACACCGTGCCATTTATGGCCGGCCACTAGAGGGGACAGGGATGAGTCATCCTCTTTGTTTTTATCCACAAATATTCTCTCTCTTATTTTTCCCCAAATTTGAGAGGAACCTCCATTGATTTCATCTCCAAATCAATCCATTCTTCCACCAAACCTTCTTTATTTCTTCTCTACTCCATGAAGAGAGGGTGCTAGCCAAGTTTGGAAGAATTTGGCTTTGGTTCGTGTCAATTTGGAGATCCCTTCGTGTCGGTGTCGTATCGGAAGGAGTTCTCTTGGATTTCACCTCCCGGAAGGTAAAATCTATCCTCTATTTCAATCCTACATGCATATAGGATCATTTTAAACCCATAGGAATGACCTCCATGGTTGTATCTCCATTTGTTTCCATTTCGTGTCCATTTGGAGTTATTAGGAGTGTCCTTGTTGTGCTATGTGTCCATGTGGGAAACCCCCAATTTTGGACACATCTTGTGTTTGAGATATTGTGTGAATGACTTATTTCCTATTTAATCTCAGATTTTAGATGCTAGAATGTTGTTCTTAATGTATCATATTGTATCTTAATGTATCATATTTTATATATATATATATATATATATATATATATATATATATATATATATTTATATTTATATTTTATATATATATATATATATATATATATATATATATATTTAAATATATATATATATATATATATATATATATATATATATATATATATATATATATATATTTATTTATTTATTTATTTATATATATATATATATATATATATATATATATATATATATATAGTCGGATGGTTTGGGTGTGGCTCCCCCTTGAAGGAGCAGCCGGGCTCCTCGGTTTTCCCCCGCCCCCCTCGGCTACGGCGGACAGCCGGCCGCCCCGGGGCTCGCCTTCCCCAGCCGGGCTCCTCCTTCGTCCGACGGGCTCCTTGGCCCTTTCGGCCCCCGGACGCCTCTTCCTTGGGGAGTCCCCTGCTCTCCCACGTCCGGCGCTTGCCCGTCGTGCGGCGGCGCCTGCCTCCCTCCCCCTCCTCCCCAGCGCAGACGCCCCCTCGGCGTCGGCGTCCCAACCGTTCTCGGCGTCCTCGGCAGCACCCTACGCCCTCTCTCCTTGGCCCCCCGTCGGTTCCTCCGGGCGTCTCGCGAGCGGCGATTCCGCGTCCCGGCCAGGCCGGCGCCCCTATCGTCGAGCCGCCCCTCCCCGTGGCCGCTGTTCCCCACTTCGTCGCGCCGGGGTCTGATCCTTCCGCCCCTTCGACCGTGGCGCCTCTTCCTCTGCCCCAGGACTCGTTCGCCCTGGCCGTCGCCCTGATCGCAGCCCTCTCCCGGGCGTTTCCTCCCCCCGCCTCGTTCTCTTCCCCGATTGCTCCCGCGGCGGCTCCCCCCCCCCGGAGCTCTCCCTCACCGCGCTTCCCTCCGTAGCGTCTCCCCCTGCCGCTGGTCCCCTTTCCCCTCCCGGCGTTCTGCCTGCTGGCGCGTTCCCCCCCTCAGCGGCGACGGGAGCCTTTGCCCTTCCTCCCGCCGCTGGTTCCCTTCCCTCTTCCGCCGCCCTGCCCGCCGACGAGTCGTGGGGCCCTTGCGGTCGTCTCCCTCCCCATCGCCGGGCCTAGTGCTCTCTGGGCCCCCTCGGCGCCCCCCTCGGCCGTCGGAGCGGAGTCCCCTGGCCCCCTCGCGCGTCTGCTCCCCCCCCCCCCCGCCTCTGGCCCCTGCCGCCGTTGGGGCTCACCGTCTCCGCCGGTTCCCCCTGCGCTGACGCCCTCGCCTCCTCCTTCTCTGGTCTCCTCCCCCGCCTGGACGTGTGGCACCACCTCCCCGCGTGGCCCCCCCCAGCCGCTGTGGCTTTCCCTCCCCACCTCCCCGGTGCCGCGGAGCTCCCCGATGTGCAGTCGCCCCAGCCATGTCGTCATGCCAGTTGGTAGTGGTCCCCGCCGCCTTCCCCCTCGAGGGTCGCCCTGTGCGGAACCTCTTCTTCTCCTCCCTGTCGAGGCCCTCCCCCACCTCCCCGCTGTCAGAGCTCGTCTCAGCCCTCCCCGGCACGGATCCCCCCGACTTGGTGGCTCGCCGTGGCTTCCCCGGCGCCGTGGCCCTCCCCGGAGCGGATCCCCTCGTCTCAGTGGCTCGCCGTGGCTCTCTTGGAGCGGTCCCCCCGTCTCAGTGGCTCGCCGTGGCTCCTCGACGCCCCGGTAGACCTCCCGCGGCTCTCTCCGCCGAGTCGTCGACCCCTCCCGTCGTACTCGCCCGGCCGTCCCTAGGGTTGAGACGTATCTACTAACTTCCGCCCGGCGACCTTCCCCGCCCGGCCCCCTCCGCCCGGTGCTCCTCCGCCCCCTCCTCCGTGGTCGTCTTCCTCCTGCTCGGAGCCCTCTCCCTGCTTCATCCTGGCAGCGTCCAACTCCCCGTCCCTCGCCGTAGCTTGTGTCTCCGTCTCCCCCGGAGCTCCGCCCCTTCAGCCCCGTCTGTGGAGACGTCCCCGTGCTGGCCTCCTCGCCGTGTCGCAGCTCTCGCAGGCGCCGGGTCGCCCATCCCCGCGTGCCCCCCCAGCCGCCGTGACACTCTCCTCTTGCCGTGGCCCCCCCGGCGCCGTGGCGCTCCCACCCGTGCCGTCGATTCCGCCGAGTCGTCGTGCCAGCCCGTCGTGGTCCCCGCCGCCTGCGGTGGCCCCCGCCGGAGCCAGGGACCCCCTCGGTCTGCACGCCTGGGGGGGATCGAGGCTCTCGAGCCGTGCGCGCTCCCCCCAGGGCAGAGTGCCGGCCTATCCCCCCCCCCACGTGCCCCTGTCTCCCTAGGGCTTCGTGCCCAGATTTCCCGCCCGTTCCTCGCCGTGTTTTCGAAGTATTTCGAAATTTCGTATTTCGAAATTTTGAAATTCTTCGTGTTTTGGCTGGCCTCGAGCCCTGGGCGCGCCCTCTGAGAGCCCCCGCTCTCTTTTTGACCTTTCGTTTTTTGTTTTTTCTTTATTTGGCTGTGTGCTGTTTTGGCTCAAATTTTGGTTGAAGTTCGAGGTGTAGCCGTTTCCTGTTAAAATATATATATATATATATATATATATATATATATATATATATATATATATATATATATATATATATATATATATATATATATATTTATATATATATATATATATATATATATATATATATATATATATATGACACACAATATATATATATAAAATATATATATATATATATATATATATATATATATATATATATATATTATATATATATTGTGTGTCATATATATATATATATATATATATATATATATATATATATATATATATATATATATATATATATATATATATATATATATATATATATATATATATATGTATTTTGTTGAGTGTGTGTGTGTGTGTCTATACCTATGTAATGCTTTTTGATATATATTCATGTAGGGTGTGTGTTTGGTTGTGGATTGGGAGTTTGAGTTGAGGGATATAGAGAGTGATAGAGAGAGTGTTAGAGAGTGATAGAGATAGTGTTAGAGAGTGAGATGAGAGTGGAGTGTAGGAGGGGGGAAGGAGCTGCTGTCTTCTTGACAGCAGCAGGTTTAGGAGGAGTTGTTGTCCTCAGGACAACAGTAGTTTGGTTGCAGCAGGAGCTGCTGCCAATGCAGCAGCAGTGGCAGGACACCCCCCCCCCCATTTCCCAGTTCATTCATTCATCCATTCAGTCCCCATACATTCAGCCCCATTCATCCATCCAATCCCCTCATCCATTCAATCCCATTTCCTCCATTCATTTCAGCATCATATTTCAGCCCCTACATTTCCCCATTCCATCTACATTCAGCCATCCATTCATTCATTCATTCATTAAATCCATTCATCCATCCAATCCTTTCCTTCCAAATCCAGCCATTTATCCATTCAGCCTACATTCAAAATCAGTCTACTTCATTTCATTCAATCCATTCCTCCATCTGTATTTCAGTCCCATATTTAGTCTCCCCACATTTCTATTTCAAATCAGTCTATATTCACCTCATTCATACACATTTCAGTCCACACCATTCTTCCATACATCCATACATACAGTTTACATATCCATCAACAATCACTTCATCCATTTCAAACATCATCCATACATGTCTTAGTCCATGTCCTTTTCACTTGTAATTTTAGTCCATGCATCCATGTAATTCAGTCCTCTTCCCATACTCAATTTCAGTCCAAATCAGTCCCTTAAAACCCCTATGTGGTTTGTGTGTGTGAGTGTCTATGAGAGGTTAAATAGGGAGTTATCATGTTAGCAAGGTAAGGTAAGTTAGTGTGTTGTGTTAGGGAGTGAGTTATATGTTAGATATGGTATTTGAGTTAAGAGTGGTGTCTAATATTATAGATGAGTTAGAGTATGGTTATAGATATTAGAGCTAGAGTTGAGTGGCATCATAGGATATCAATTTGGTATCTTAGGGTAAATAGGATTTATCCTATTTCTAGGATAAGGTATTAGATACTTCAAGATATGAAGTTAGAGTATCAAGATACCATGGCATGGTATCGAGATACGAGGGCATGGTATTAGGATACCATGTTGAGGTAGAGGATAGCCTAGAAACTAAGGTAGAGGCTTGGTTATGAGTTTACCTTGGTAAGGTAATAGGGTAAGTTAAGATAATTACCTAGAAGCTAAGGTATGAGTTTAAGGTGTTAAGATATAAGTATAATTTGGTTCCTTTGGTTGATAATGGTCAGGATTAGTGCTCTTAGAGTAGTTTTGACCTCGGTTGACCATTTTGACCAAAAGTCAACAAAAGTCAACCGAAAGTCAAACTTAGCCTAAAAGTGACTAGAATTGACCCAAAATCAAACCAAAGTTGACCAGTTGACTGAAAGTCAACAGTTGGTCAACATTAGCCTAGTTTGACATAGGGTTGACCTAGAGTTGACCAGGGTTGACCAATTGACCAAAAGTCAACTGTAAGTCAACTTTTGACCAGTTTGACCTAGTTTGACTTGGATTGACTTCATGTGACCTAGTATGACCTAGTATGATCCAGTATGACCTAGTTTGACCTAGTTTGACTTATATTTGCATATCATGACTTAATTAGTTTTCTTTTTATTATTAAACCTTGTTTTGACTTATAGTATCTTATCTTTAGGTCTGTGATTACTATGAGCATCTGTTCACCTTATCAGCTCCGGACCACAGGCGAGTACATTTACTGATAGTTTTTATTGTTTTGATGTCTGCTATATCTGATTCAGTTGTAGTGTCTTACTTGATTTCTCGACACGATGGTTCACGGACTAGTATATGTTGGATCATGACATGAGATGTTGTTCCTAGATTTTCTTGGTATATTGGTACATTTTCTGTCTTGTTCTATGTACTTGTATAGACACCGATTCCTAAGGGGATTTTCTATCCTCTTAGGAAATCCCGTGTCATGACGTGTCATGTCCGGATCCATTATACTATTCGGGGAAGGAGAATTATTAGGGGCTATGTGATCAATGCCATCCTGTCACTATATTCTTGTGCTTGCGCACTCTCACCTCACGTAGGGTGTAGCGAGGTCTTATTTCTTGTGCTCATTATCCAGGTTGGTCGGCATGACCCTTTCCAGTGATTTTTATGTAATTATCGGGCTAAGTGGATAGCCTGTCCTGTAACTTTTCCAAGCCGATCACATAATGCTCTAATAATTTGTGGCACATTTTATATTTATTTTATCACATCTTATATCCTGCTCAGTTCTACATTTAGTACTTTTCTTACCATGTTATGATATTCAGTACTCACATGTTCTACATTATCTTATGCTAAACCTTGATTGGAGGCTAAGTTCTGTTTGGGAGAAGGGTTACAACCCCGGTCCTTGTTTGGTTTACGGGTTGTAACTCGGCTTCCGAATAGCTCCCAAGTCATCCTATATCTTTGTCTTGTATTTCATTATAATTATCTCTTATAGAATTTGTCAATTCATATGGAACTGTTGTTAGTATTTGTACTTGCTCATTTTTCTGACAGGATACCGTTGATATATTAAAGATGATTCTGAGGCAGACTGCTTGACCTACTATGGGGTCGAGATAGATGGAGACTTAGTCCAGGATTGTGGCCTATTAGTTGAGCCACTAGACTTTGCACACCCAGAGTAGTATAGCTTAGTTAGGTTTGCCTGAACTGCGATCCAGCTAGTATTTTCAGACTGTAATATTCTATATTATATTTTGTGACTTTGTGTTGTTGTTTATATCTCTGAGCTGTGTTGGATCCTGAACTCATTTCCTGTTTTTACTTCTATCATATTTCTATTTCGTGCTATCTATCTTAGTTTTATCTTGTGATTGAGTTATCCCATATTATATTCCTCCGTACGAAGATGACAAGTACCCTTATACTATTTAGTTGTAGTATTGACAGACGACCTATACAGCGTTCTACCGTCGATTCTGCGGCGTAGGCTGGACGTACCCACGTGCTCGTGCCCCTAATCAGGGTGCGGGTCGTGACAAGCGATACCCTTATCTTTTTGGACCTTAAGATATGATTGTCTATCCTTCTCATCAGTTTAGTTTTGCCTTCTAATTTTGAGGACAAAATTCTTTTAAGGAGGGTAGATTTGTCACTACCACATTTTAGATTGAGGGTATTTTGGTCATTTGTGAATTTTTGAATTTATTTTTAATTTATTGAATTGGTGATTGTGATTTTTGACTTTGGCTATTTGAGACTTGGTAGGCTAACCTAGGAGTTGACCCTAGCTATGGTGACTTGGTTAGCTTGGTGAGACCCTAGTCTAACTTAAGTCAACCTAAGTTTAGTCATTTAGAAATCAAGATTGAATAGGAGGATTAATGAATAGGTTCATAGGCTTGAGACTTGTGAATTGATTTCTTGACTAGTGCAACTAGGCCCATAGCCCATAGACTAAATCCTAACCCTAATTTTCTACTCTATAGCTAGCCAACCTAGGGCTCCCTTCCCTATAAATAATCTCCTCATTAGTTCTTGCCTCTTTTGTATTGAATGAACAAATAGAGAAAAAAAGGTATGTCCATTCTTTACCAATCCATAGATTTCTCATTTTAAATCCTTTTTAACTCTAGTTTCTTGCATTAGAGCCTAATACTCTTCTATTTTCTATTTATGGAGAGCAATCCCAGATTTTGAGCAATTTGGAGATCCGAGCTAGCAAGGAGGAATACTTTATTTTGGGGATTTTCTTGCTATTGACACCTATAGGTAAAACTCCTCAAATTGTGCTAATATTCTGATTTCTTTGCATCCTAGACTAGATCTAGGTGTCCCCTAGTTGTCCCTAGAATTTGGTTAGAATTCGTATCTGTTTGGTGTCCGTATTGGACACGTGTCATAGTGTATGTGTAGGTGTTTGATAAAATGCCACTTAGGATTCAATTTTAGTATTTTGTTAAACTAATTGCATGAATCTCTAGATCTATGTATGTACTTTAGATTTCATGAAGACTGAGTCGAGTTTTGTGTCTTTTTTGTGGCCTATTTTGTACTAGACACGCAGCGCGGAGGCTCGACGGGTGTCCTGCTATACCTGTATGTTTTCTCCACGGACACGGCACGTGGTGACACCAAAATTGGTGTACGCCTATAGGAGATGACTGACACGAAGGGTATTAAATTTCATTGGATATTATTAAGTGGTTAGAGAGATATTTGAGCCGCACGGGTTCGTGCTGTCAAGTGCACATCCGACCTATAGGCTCTGACACTGGCTTCGTGTCTCATATAGACACGTTTTGGACACGACTCAGGGTGGTCAACCCCTAGACCTAGAGGTGGCGAACCTAGGCGCACACCCACGTCGTGTCTCGTGTCGCGTGTCGTATCCTAGATATGAGTGCATGCGTGCACGAGACTGTGTTCGTGTGTGCACATGTAGTGTTCGTGTGATGTGGACACGCCATATCTGGCACTGAGTGACACAAAATGACACTATGGACACGTACACATGTGTGACTGTGATTACCAACCTTATAATTTGTATATTAGTTGTTATTTAATTCGAAATTGTGAATTTCCTAATATCTCTGATACATGTAAACTGTCACTGAATTCCTAAAAATTTCGAATGTGTTAACATGTTTTGAATGACTAAATTATGTTGTTTAGATCACCTAGATACATCTGAGGATAGCCTAGAATGCTAGGGCTCACATTAGCATGGGAATCCAGTTTTCGATTTGCATTTGAACTGTTGGATACATTAAATTTTTGAGTGTTTACACTGTTGAAACCTGAGAGTTGAATTGTCATTGTGTTTCCTGAGAAACTAGATACACACATAATGATTTCTATGTTAATCTACACATATTTCACACTGTTACAAGACCTGGGATTTACACACTGTTAACCTGGGAATGATATGACTATTGTATACATTGGGTTATAGGATTGATTTTGTGTATACTTTGACACCCATCTACACCCTAAAACTGAAATCTGAGAATAATGTTCTATATACACACAAGTACACATTGCAACCTGAATTGTTAACCTGAGAACATAATGATTCATTACACACATTTCACTATTTTGAATTTCTGAGTACATATTGCACACATTGATTCATATGTTCATTACATTGTTTTCCTAGAACCTATGATGGTTTCCTACACTCACCCACACACTTGTACTCTATATATCCTGAGAACCTGGGATTGCTAACAAAAACTGAAACCTATAAAATTTGAGAATGAGTTCACTCACACACTCACACAAATCTGAGATTGACACTCACACATTGATGACATGTTCACACACTACACTCTGTACACATTGATTCCTATGTACACCCATCTACACCTATGAAACCTGGGAACTTAAATTGTTTGTATCAAACTATAAACCTGAGAATTTACACAAAACCTGAGACTGAAAACTGAGAAATCTGAGAGTGTGCAACCCTGTTATGCACACACACAGGTACTCTAGACACACACACACTACTGCTACCTGTCACGCCCCGATCCCGCTAGGGTCGTCCGTCTTGCCTGGATCCCTGCGGGATCGATCGTCCTTACTAAGGCGTGATGCCGTGCAAGCCTAAGTTGCACTTGCACAAGGCCATGTACCTGCATAAAACTACTAGTCAAGCAAAACACACGCACGCACCCATTTTATTACAGAAAACCAAATATTGGACGCAGAGATTTAAAATGGAAATACTTCTTTTTATTGATAACTTGATAGGAATACAAGTACAAAGCTTTGCAACTCAGATTTGCCTTATATTGGCTACATGAACTCTTTGAAACTCTCATTTGGAAATAGTCACAATGCCCATACATGATATCCCTTTATTACAAGCTGGAATTGAAAAGACACCTTCAAAGGAAATAGAAACTTGCAATTTGACTGAAATGAAAAGTAGCTTCGAGGCAGTATGCAGCTCTACTGGGCTAGACGAGCTTTAGTGCCTCAGTTGAAATCCTCATGTCTCATTTGCTTTCTGAAAAGGATGCCCACAACGTGGGTCAGCACACATCATGTACTGGCGAACGGCTTTTGGCCGAACTCACAAATCTCTGTACTAAATCAACATGTGGAGCTAACATTTTACTAGTGATCTTTCTACTTGTCTAGGTTCTTTTTAACAATTCATAAGAAACATAGCAGTAGAAAGCACTTACATAATAAATCTTACCATCGCCGACAGTCATTCCTGCACAAGACAGGTTAGCACAATTTGCATATGATATAAAGGCATAATGTTGAATTCTGCATCTTTTGTTAGGTTGCAATGCACTCTGATTTCATAAATGCACCTAACTACATGTTGGTCCACGGGTCATTCCCCGTGATTAGCCGCTGTGACTCTTGGGTTCAGCTCGTCGCTAAGGACACTATGTATACCCCTTGGCTTCTTTACCGTAGGGCATTACTCTAATCCCCCCTAGGCCGAGCAGCTCAGGTGCCCCCCAAACTGGTCGTGAGGATTGGCCCTGTGTACATAAGTTGTCCGAGACCAAATGCATGAATGCACTCTATCAAATAAATCTCTATTATGATAACATATGCAACTCTCTGTATTTCCGTCTTACTCTTTATTCTCTATACGGCAAGCCGTATCATCTCTGTCATATGACTTTAGCAACATTTATATCAATCTCTTGCAGCAGAATAAGAACTTGTAATCATTCATATCAAGCACGAGTAAGGCAACTATTCTTTGATTAGCATATAAGTTCAATTCTTTGTTTCTCATCTTTTGTTGCTTTGGTATCGTTGATCAGCGGAACACAACAAAAGAGTGGACTAGAGATCATTTTATTAGGGCGTACAGATTAATGTCTGTTCGGTTGAAGCAACTCACCAAGATGAATCTTAGTTGAGAGAAGGAGGGACTTCACGCGCCGTTCACGTCCTATGTATGTCTATGCGTCCCCCTGCACAGGCACCAACATCTGATTAGCAAACTTCGGTCTCTTTCTCTCAAGATTCGGAATGAATACGATATGCGATGAAAGCGAACAATGAAAACCAATCATCGAAAACCAACTCGAAAACGCATTCATCAAAACCAAGCAGCGAAAGAAAACATCCAACCAAAACTCTTGGATTTATTTCAATAGAAGCCAATCCATCAATTGGAAAGGTTTATTGCATTTCATCCGTGATCAATCGATACCGGCAAAGGTTTCCCCAAATACTCTGTTCGAGACTGAGTCAGCAAGCCGTAGGTATTACATAGTAGACCGCGAGGAGCGGGGCACTACATAATAACCCACTGAGAAAAAGTTTTGTCCTCAAAACTTAAGATACAAACGCACCTCCACTAGAATTGCCATCTTTATCAAGTAGGGAGGCGAGGCTATAGATGCACGCGGTCGCAGTGTTGGCATGCCGCAACTGCTGATTGTGCGGATTATCTCGGAGCGGCGGTGGGTCTGGCAGCGGCCCATGCTCCTCTATGTCATCTCTATTTCGTGCTGTATGTCTCTTCTTTGGACAATCTCTGAAGCTATGGCCTTTCTGACCACAGTTGAAGCATTCCCTATTGAGGGAACGACAATGTTCTCTGACATGGCCCAGGCGGCCGCAGAAAGTGCACTCAATCTTGTTGCGAGGTTCCCCCTCTATTTTCTTCTCTCTATTTTGGTATCTTTTTGTTGATGGATTGCGACTGCACTGAATTTTAGCTGACGCCTTCCTCAGGCTAAATTGTTCCACTTGTAGCGCTGCCTCAAAGGCCTGAGGATATGTCCCACATTCTTGGTTTAGTACACTCAATTGAATGTCATCGTTCAGCCCTTGAACGAACCGATTTATATGGGCCTACTCTGTTGGTATCATAACAACAGCAAAATTGGCCAGTTTAGCAAATTCAGATTCATAATCTTCTACGGACATGCTTTCTTGCTTTAATGTTATAAATCATTCTCCATCTTCTGGCTGATAGCAGAAGGGAGATACTGTTCCAAAAATGCTTTCTTGAACGAGGCCCAAGAAATCTTTCCACCCCTAGCAGTTGCGAGCAACTCTGGTTTCTTAGCTTTCCACCAATCCTTTGCCCGCAGAAGCAAAATGGCACAAACTACCTTCTTGCTACTTGGAACTCCCACGAACGCGAACAGACTCTCCATTTTATCAATCCAGTCCATCACCTTGTCGGGTGACGTCCTGCTTTTAAATTCCGGAGGTTTCGCGTCTAAGAAGTCCTTTGGCCTAAAGGAAGAGTGCCTTTGCGCTGGCTGAGGTTCGTCACCCTCTACGGGCTCAATCTCGGGCGTTTCCGTTGGTTTGGTCGCTGCAGTGGTATCTCGATTTGCCGCTAGCGCAGTTACAAGTTTGGTCAAGGATTCCAACTGTTTCTGTTGGGCCTCTATCTGGGACTGTTGCATTTTGCCACGTTCCTCATTGTCTTGCCTTTGTAGTTCCAACAATGTCATGATCCGTTCTATCGGATCTGTCGAGGAAGCTGGTCGAGTAGGGGCCATTTCTCTACAAAAGAGTATAACTTCTGTCAGTCTCTTAAGATATTATGGACTTATTGTATGGGGTATTGGTTTTCATAACTCAAAATTGGAACTCTTTTGAAAGCCATCAAAATACTTTATATGCTTTTTCGAAAATGATATTTGCAAGAGGCCAAGCACGTAAAGCCGTGCTCTGATACCACTTTGTCACGCCCCAATCCCGCTAGGGTCGTCCGTCTTGCCAGGATCCCTGCGGGATCGATCGTCCTCGCTAAGGCGTGATGCCGTGCAAGCCTACGTTGTGCTTGCACAAGGGCATGTACCTGCACAAAACAACTAGTCAAGCAAAACACACGCACGCATCCATTTTTTTACAGAAAACCAAATATTGGACACAGAGATTTGAAATGGAAATACTTCTTTTTATTGATAACTTGATAGGAATACAAGTACAAAGCTTTGTAACTCAGGTTTGCCTTATATTGGCCACATGAACTCTTTGAAACTCTCATTTGGAAATAGTCACATTGTCCATACATGATATCCCTTTATTAGAAGCTGGAATTGAAAAGACACCTTCAAAGGAAATGGAAACTTACAATTTGACTGAAATAAAAAGTAGCTTCGAGGCAGTTCGTAGCTTTACTGGGTTAGACGAGCTTTAGTGCCTCAGTTGAAATCCTCCTATCTCCTTTGCTTTCTGAAAAGGATGCCCAAAACATAGGTCAGCACACATCATGTACTGGCGAGCGGCTTTTGGCCGAACTCGCAAATCTCTACACTAAATCAACATGTGGAGCTAACATTTTACTAGTGATCTTTCTACTTGTCTAGGTTCTTTTTAATAATTCATAAGAAACATAGCAGTAGAAAGCACTTGCATAATAAATCTTACCATCGCCGACAATCATCCCTGCACAAGACAGGTTAGCACAAATTGCATATGATATAAAGGCATATTGTTGAATTCTGTATCTTTTGTTAGGTTGTAATGCACTCTGATTTCATAAATGCACCTAACTACATGTTGGTCCACGGGTCATTCCCCGTGATTAGCCGTTGTGACTCTTGGGTTCAGCTCGTCGCTAAGGACACGCTATACACCCCTTGGTTTCTTTACCGCAGGGCGTTACTCTAATCCCCCCTAGGTCGAGCAGATCAGGTGCCCCCAAACTGGTCGTGAGGATTGGCCTTGTGTACACAAGTTGTCCGAGACCAAATGCATGAATGCACTCTATCAAATAAATCTCTATTATGACAACATATGCAACTCTCTGTATTTTCGTCTTACTCTTTATTCTCTATACGGCAAGCCGTATCATCTCTGTCATATGACTTTAGCAACATTTACATCAATCTCTTGTAGCAGAATAAGAACTTGTAATCATTCATATCAAGCACGAGTAAGGCAACTATTCTTTGATTAGCATATAAGTTCAATTCTTTGTTTCTCATCTTTTGTTTCTCTACGTCATCCATGTTTCGTGCTGTATGTCTCTTCTTTGGACAATCTCTGAAGCTGTGGCCTTTCTGACCACAGTTGAAGCATTCCCTGTTGAGGGAACGACAATGTTCTCTGACATGGCCCAGGCGGCCGCAGAAAGTGCACTCAATCTTGTTGCGAGGTTCCCCCTCTATCTTCTTCTCTCCATCTTGGTATCTTTTTGTTGATGGATTGCGACTGCACTGAATTTTAGCTGACACCTTCCTCAGGCTAAATTGTTCTACTTGTAGCGCTGCCTCAAAGGCCTGAGGATATGTCTCATATTCTCGGTTTAGTACACTCAATTGAATATCATCGTTCAGCCCTTGAACGAACCGATTTATACGGGCCTGCTCTGTTGGTATCATAACAGCAGCAAAATTGGCCAGCTTAGCAAATTCAGATTTATAATCTTCTACGGACATGCTTCCTTGCTTTAATGTTATAAAATCATTCTCCATCTTCTGGCTGATAGCAGAAGGGAGATACTGTTCCAAAAATACTTTCTTGAACGAGGCCCAAGAAATCTTTCCACCCCTAGTAGTTGCGAGCAACTCTGGTTTCTTAGCTTTCTACCAATCCTTTGCCCGCAACCGCAGAAGCAAAATGGCACAAACTATATTCTTGCTACTTGGAACTCCCACGAACGCGAACAGACTCCATTTTATCAATCCAGTCCATCACCTTGTCGGGTGACGTCCTGCTTTCAAATTTTGGAGGTTTCGCGTCTAAGAAGTCCTTCGGCCTAAAGGAAGAGTGCCTTTACGCTGGCTGAGGTTCGTCACCTCTACGGGCTCAATCTCGGGCATTCCCATTGGTTTGGTCGCTGTGGTGGTATCTCGATTTGCCGCTAGCGTCGTTACAAGTTGGGTCAAGGATTCCAACTGTTTCTGTTGGGCCTCTAATTGGGCATGTTTCATTTGGCCACGTTCCTCATTGTCATGCCTTTGCAGTTCCAACAATGTCATGATCCGTTCTATCGGATCTGTCGAAGAAGCTGGCCGAGTAGAGACCATTTCTCTATAAAAGAGTATAACTTCTGTCAGTCTCATAAGTTATTATGGACTTATTGTATGGGGTATTGGTTTTCATAACTCAAAATCGGGACTCTTTTGAAAGCCATCAAAATACTTTATATGCTTTTTCGAAAACGATATTTACAAGAGGCCAAGGACGTAAAGTCGTGCTCTGATACCACTTTGTCACGCCCCGATCCTGCTAGGGTCGTCCGTCTTGCCTGGATCCATGCAGGATCGATCGTCCTCGCTAAGGTGTGATGCCGTGCAAGCCTAAGTTGCGCTTGCACAAGGCCATGTACCTGCACAAAATAACTAGTCAAGTAAAACACATGCACGCACCCATTTTATTGCAGAAAACCAAATATTGGATGCAGAGATTTGAAATGGAAGTACTTCTTTTTATTGATAACTTGATAGGAATACAAGTACAAAGCTTTGCAACTCATATTTGTCTTATATTGGCTACATGAAGTGTCAACCCCTTGACTAAATTTTTTTTTCTTTTTTCCTTTATTTAACTAAGAAGAATTTCTTTTATGTCTCATTTATTGTGATATCCTTAACTTTATATGCAATAGGAGGACCAA
The DNA here is from genome assembly GCA_029216955.1 of Iris pallida. Classification (NCBI taxonomy): domain Eukaryota; kingdom Viridiplantae; phylum Streptophyta; class Magnoliopsida; order Asparagales; family Iridaceae; genus Iris; species Iris pallida. The sequence continues at coordinate 14,838,127 of JANAVB010025800.1, forward strand.
AAAGGAAATACCATAAACGGCAGGGACCTATATGCAATTAACTCAAATTCAAATTCTCCTTTTAACCGCAACCGCAACCTTGTGGATACGAACTCGTTTTGAATTCGAACAAACAGATCAATTTAAATCCTCCCATCCTATCTCCCCATCAACCCAGGTTTATCAAACGAGCTATATATATACTTGGAGTTAGCAATCGTTTTCCCGAAAACCCTAATTCTTCCTGCGCCTGGAGTTCAAGAAGGTGGCTGCTCGAAGAGGGGGGTTAACAGTAGTAGCTTTAGAAATTCTTAAATAGGTAATACTCACCCTTCAATTATTGCAAAATTCTTGATTATTGAGTTTCGTTTCTGTATACATGGTAGCGTAGGTGTTTGGGTTAATTCATGAGAGGAAGACACTGTCAGGTTTAGAGTATTAGAATAGTAGAGGGTTATGTTGTACCTGTGTAAGAGAAGTGTTGTGTTAACCAAGGTAGCAGGGGTAAGGGTGATACCTGTGTTCATAGCCTGTGACAGGGGATGCCATAAACCCAGTCCAAGCCTAGGCACAGCAGGAGCAAGGCCCTGTCTAGTAATGGGTTGGAAACTTCGAATGGGTAGCCCTTGAAGGATTTACTTGAGAGTTCTCTTTGAAATCTAGACTGAACAATCAAGACTTCCAGTTAGGCTATTCCAGACCAATACAAGACAGGGCATGGGGCTCTAATACCCAGGAGTAGGAGCAGGCCTGTAGCAACAAGGAATAGAGGCTATATAGAGAGAGAGACCTGTGGGCATTGCATTGAATGTGTACCATCCTTATTTTTCAAATTTGATATTAGCATACGAATTCTCTAGTATCTAAGGGATGTTACAGGTTAACTTCCTCATGTATACTAACTGAATGTGACATCAGTAATATTCATCTTATCAAATCAATAATACACATTTGACCAACCCAGAAGTCTTGACCTGGTGTCCTAAACCCACAGAGCACAGGTACTGATATTAATGACATCTGTGACTTATCCCTCATCTGCCTTGATAAGGCTGTAGGATAGAAAGGAGGAATGGCACAGTTAGATACTTGGATTTCGTGCAGGGCCTAATCCCTGTCCTAGTATCAGCAATTGGGATACAGGGACATGGTTCTTCTTGTACCAGTAGACACTACCAGTATAAGGAGCCTAATGTAGACTAGGTGTCAGTTCTTGAGTATGGCAGGACAGTTGGGTAGGTTACGATAGTATTTGATGGATATCAAGCCTAAGTACAACCTAGAATCATCTAGGTATGGGACCTGGAGTTTGAGATGTGGAAGGATCAAATTGGAGTACCTAGATTACATGTAGATGCTGCAACATTGATGTACACAGGACAATAGAGGATGTGTTGGCAGGTAGGGATATAGGGAAGAGGACAGTTGGTGTCAGATTTGAAACTTGGTATCGAGAGATGTGAGTATATCAGATTTAATAATTTGACCCATTTATCAGGTTACAGTAGTATACAAGTTATGTACCTCATCTGTAGAATAGGCTAGGGTGCAGGACACCCGAGTATGTGGTCTTGCCTACACTATCTTGTTAAGTTGCAATTTTTATAACTTGAACTCTTCAAATCTCTTGAGGCCAAGTCTTTTGATGAAAAATTGGCTTTAGCATGACTTATGTGAGCAACCTGTGGTTCAGTCTAAATTAGTCTACTAATGGTTTGCTAGGATATACACTCCTTGACACCTTGGCAGTAGTGACTAGTCAATTAAATATTAAGTGGAGGTTCTCTCATGAGGATATCAACTTATTTTTGATATCACCATTGTAATGAAGTTCTTATGATATCTACTTTGAGGCATTGTTTTATAATTATGACCTGCCAACTAGCATGTGTTTATGAACAGAGCTAGCCCTCATTAGCATTTCTGATCATTGTTTCAGAATATATATTGGTTCTGCATTCTTTCAAATTACTGATACTCTAAGGTATCAACCACATCCCTTTATATTTGTTCTGTCCCATTGCCCATTTGATTTGTCATGTGTAAAATGGTCACACTTGGTCCCTACATCCCCTTACAAAACTTATTTTAGTCGAATGTTCAGACTTGGGCATCAAGTCATGTTCAGTCCTCACATGACCTCTTGAGTATCTGTCATGACTTAATGAAGAACAAACTGATGTCCTGAAACCATGATTTAGCTTGATTTAGATGGTTCTATAAATTTTGTGTTACTCAGTAAGCATCATATGCAATGGCAGAGTGGATCCTAAGGAGGGAGGAGTAACTCCTATAAACCACTAGGCTAAATCAGGGAACAGAGAGGTGAGATGGGTTTTCTGAACCAAACATGTCCCTAGTGGTGAAATGGTTTCAGTCCATTAATACTGTGCAGTCCCATACTTACTGCAAGTAACAGACCTCCTCATTTGATATGTGTTCACATCACATATTAATAGTTCAAGCCCTTAATCCTATTGTTCAGTCCTGGTTTGAAATCGACATGCTTACATATGTACCATCTGTACTGATGGAACCTACTTGAAGAGTCACCCAAATTATATCAGTAGCAGCAAGTAGATATCCCCAATATGGGTTCTGTCATTTCTTCCTGTGACTGAGAATATGTATTATGGATGGAGCCTTGGCCTGAATTGTATTAGTGACTAAGGCTTGTTTCTATATATTTTTATGTACTGAAAGGTTTGCCCACTTGTTGGACTCCTTGGCCAGGTTAAGTTTAATGTATGTGCATGTTCAGTAGCTATCAATACCATAACTTGGTTCATCCCACCATGTTCAAGTATTGGACCATCCGAGATGGGTTCAGTCCCTGTATCAGAAGTTTATGGCAGAGGAGGGTTTATACATGATTGATTTTACAGGATATTGAGGGTTACATATGGAAGTCATGTGCCAGGTTAGCTGGATACAGAAGCATGCAATGTGTGGTTCTGTTCTAGGGACTGTTATGTGTACCTAGTATTGTAGCTAAGACACAAACCTGTAAATGGATCCTGAACACACTCAGTAGGCACCAAAGGTTCTTGAGTACCAAATAATCTAGTGTAGTTAATTGTGTATAATTGAGGGGCAATAGAGTACACCATAGGAAATGGTATCAGGAAAGGGGATAGTCACAATGACAAATAGAAAACCAGTATAAGCCCATTAGGGTTTCCTCTTTGCATATACCCTGTGAGTACATCTAGGGGTATAGGGATGAATCAAATTAAAATAGATATGCTAGGTAGGGGACCAAGTTCACTTAGTGTAACACCCATATTCTGAATACGTATTTTGTCAAGCTTGCATGTATTTCAGACCTGTATTTATTTTCTCGAATTTTGGCATGTACTTGTAATTGGCTTGACTTGCAGATTTTGGTTCTCGTAATTGGGTTTTACCTGGCTTGGTTTATTTTGTGGAGGAGAATTGGTTTGATTTGGTTTGGTTTAACATGCATTGGAACACCTTAGCCTATGTTCAACCCTCATTCCACCACAACCCACCCTCTTTATTATCCCCACCTAACACTCTCTCTCCTTATTACTTTCCTCTATTAATTTCTTCTTCTTCTTCTTCCTTCCTCTACACAACACTCCACCCATAGGCAAGTGCACCTTGCCACACATGAGAACCACATTTTATTTGTTCATTAGCTAGATTAGGTCATGATGATCAACATTAGTGCTTGACATTTTGTGATTTGGAGTCTCCATTGTTCTAGATCTAGGTTTTAACTATTTTCGGATTTACATAGTTTTGATCTATTTTGGCTGGATTTTTGTGGGTTTTGATGCTTCCATGTGGAAGAGAATTCAATTTTACTCAAGTTAGACCTTTGAAAATCTAGATTTGGCTTTGATTTGACCAAGATATGAAGATTTGAATTCTTGGTGTTCTTGGTGTTCTTCTCGGCCTGGAGTAGCAGACTGCAGCCTGCGCTCTTTAGCGCAGTGCTGGACTGCGCATCCTCCTCTCGGCCTGCTCGCTTTAGCGCAGCGCCGGCCGCGCTGCTTGCCCCTTGGCGAACTGCGCTCAGCCCCATGCGCCATCCACCCCTGCGCAGTTCACCCCTGCGCAGTTGGCTCCCTGCGTAATCTAACCCTGCGCACTTCACCCCTGTGCAGTTCAACCCTGCACAATCTGACTCATGCGCCATCCATCCCCGCGCACTTCACTCATGCGCAATCTGACTCATGCGCCATCCATCCCCGTGCACTTCACCCCTGTGCAATCTGACCCCTGCGCCAACCAGCTCAGTGCGAGCCGACTTCTGCGCAGCTCACTCCTGCGCAGTTGGCCCCCTGGCGCACTTGACTCCTGCGTAACCCGACCCCAAGGACCCTTGCGTAATCTGTCCAATCATGGAGACTTGGTTTTATTTTTTCTTAAGCTTGGCTCTTCTATAGCCCTGTATATTGATATTTTATTAGATATTTTACGCCCATTTTATATCCTTACGCCTTTTGTCATGAACTTGATTTTACTTAATATGTTTGGAATGACTATTGTACATGGCATGGTATGACAAGGAACTAGCATAATACGACAGTGACCCGTAGTGGTGCACTCCTGACATGACCAACCTGACATGATAGTGGCCCGTCATGGCGTACTCCTGACAAGTACCCTGACATGATTTATCTTGATGCTGTTGCGACGGCTAACTTGACTCGTATAATCAACTTGACACCATGGGTGTTCCTGCTTGCTTGCTTGTGCAATCCACTTGTCTTGTCTTGCATCATGTCTAGGACGTGACTTCCTGGTTCCCACGGTCAGGGATTTATACTGAATATGGATTAGGCTAATGACTAGATCAAACTATAGTTCATGGAGAATTTCCAGTCACAGGCAATCTCGTTATCTGGGCGCTCTTAATTGGACTTGTAGCTCGCCGACGAGTAGAGCACATTTCCAGCGCACTGTCATATGTTGCACCCTCTAAGTCACCTAAGGGTATATCGTCTCCGGGGTGATGTACCCAACCATACTCTCAACCCGCGGAAGGATAACTAGATGGTCTGCAGGGCTTGGGACTGGAAATTTCTCACTTGCTTCTTGTTAGTAATTAAGGCTTGTGATAACCCTAGTTAGTTAAGTAGTAAGCCGTAGTAATTGCTTGGCCGCTTGTGAATGGATGGAGTCCAGCCTTGACTAAGTCTTGTCTAGTCCCTGTACCTGGCTACTCTTGTACATGCTTGTTTTACTTATCTCTAACAATAAATGGGTAGAGACAGAGTGCTGTTCAGGCGAATGGCTACAACCTCGGTCCTTGTCTGGTTTAAGGGTTGTAACCTGGCTCCCGAAATGGTCCCACGTTACTAGTCGTTTATTGTCCTGTTGTACTCTTTATTTACTTGTACCTTCTTCCATTTCTTTTCTTATGTCCTGATATGCTGGCTTTTGTTCTTATTACGTGGCCTCCTTTGTGGCACTTGCTCTTTCTGGGGTTTGACCCAGCTGGTTTTGTATGGCCAGATTTCGGAGCAGCTCTCGAGGATCTTCCGAACCTCCAGCCCGATGGTGGCGACTAGAAGGAACCCGGGCTACGAGTGGGTTTTCTATTTTGTTTCGCTCACTCTATTGTAAAGTTATTCTTTTGAGGCGTTTAGCCGACGAGCACCTGTTAGCTCGATGCACTTTACTTACTGTCTGCCTACGGGCTGTAAACATGATTAACAAATCCTAGGGTTGTTCATGTATGACTTAACTCTTGCTAGTCCCAGCATTTTGTACGACTAGCTTCATGATCAGCTGATATGTAATATTTGGGACGCCTTTTATTGTATATTTGGTGGTCAAACATCTTGTGATCATATTACTTGCTTGAGATTGAGACAATAGGCTTGACCATAAGAGACCATTGGCTTATAGTAAACCCTCATATCTAGACAGCCGTGACCGTATAGTTGAGATGTATTCTATTTCAATATACGTAGCTGGCTATGTACGCCCCCGCTCTCCAGTATTCTGGTTCTGGGGCGTGACACTTAGTTAGTAAAGGGAATCATTTTAAACTAAGTCAAAGAGAAGTAGATGTTCATTATTGACTTCAAGCTATCTATTAACATTATGTACATGCTTTAAATAGGTTACTTGGATTTGATTCAGCACTTGAACCTTACCAGCAGCTCAGGACCACAGGCAAGTATACCTTGCCTTTCTACACAGCTTTATTTACATGCACTGTCTTTTATTTATGTCCAGTTTTTCCCATATTTTGATATGTATCTTCCATATCATGCTTGTGTATTTGTATCATTGCTTTGTAGACCATGTTAGTTTTGTGTCTTATTGGATGTTTTCATTTTGAGCCTTGATTGAGTCGTGCCGAGAGTCGAGAAGTCGTGAACTGAACTGCTTTTACTCCGTGTCTTGAAATCTTGAAGCTAACCTGCGAGTCCACACTAGGGACGAGGGTTAGTAGTTATCTGTGTCTTAAGCTAACCTACGAGCCCACACTAGGGACGAGGGTTAGTAGTCATTGGTCTACACCTGCGAGTCCACATTAGGGGCGAGGGTGATGCTAACCTGCGAGTCCACACTAGGGACGAGGGTTAGTAGTATATGGTTCACAGCTACGAGTCCACACTAGGGGCGAGGGTGATGCTAGCCTGCGAGTCCACACTAGGGACGAGGGTTAGTAGTTCAAACCTGCGAGTCCACACTAGGGACGAGGGTTTGAGTATTCGATTTGGTTATCCATCTTGACATGAGTTTTTTTTATCCTCGTTCAGTAGTTCATTTATGTGTAGACAGTGTACAGATTCATGATTATTCATTGCTCAGTTTTACTTGTTTATTCTGTATTTTCTCCATGCATAATAAACTGTTAGAAAGGCTCATTTTTATGTATCTTGCTAGTCCTCTGAGGACCTGATGATCTCTTCAGGTTAGCCGAGTTTGAGTCAGGAGTAGACGAGAAGGTTTGAGCAGCATCAGATCGCAGTACTTGCAGTTGAGGTGGTCTAGATTAGCAGTTTTTATCCAGATAGTTACTTTATGTATTTTTCTATTTTTTTGTCTATTGGTAGTAGATTGTGTCCACCGGACCTGACATTTGATATTCAGTTATATTCATTATTGTTCAGTTCATGTCTTTTTTATTGATCTTGATTGTGACATGATTATTCTGTGGATGAGATATAGTTTACCATGAGATTCTAGTTTGTCGTGAGTTGTGTATAGACAGCGTACTACCGCGGACACTGCGGCGTAGGCTGGGCTTGGATACTCTTTGTATCCGAAAATCGGGTGCGGGTCGTGACATGAACTCTTTGAAACTCGTATTTGGAAATAGTCACAATGCGCATACATGATATCCCTTTATTACAAACTGGAATTGAAAAGACACCTTCAAAGGAAATGGAAACTTGCAATTTGACTGAAATAAAAAGTAGCTTCGAGGTAGTCCGTAGCTCTACTGGGCTAGAGGAGCTTTAGTACCTCAGTTGAAATCCTCCTGTGTCCTTTGCTTTCTGAAAAGGATGCCCACAACGTAGGTCAGCACACATCATATACTGGCGAGCGGCTTTTGGCCGAACTCGCAAATCTCTGCACTAAATCAATATGTGGAGCTAACATTTTACTAGTGATCTTTCTACTTGTCTAGGTTCTTTTTAACAATTCATAAGAAATATAGCAGTAGAAAGCACTTGCATAATAAATCTTACCATCGCCGACAGTCATTCCTGCACAAGACAGGTTAGCACAAATTGCATATGATATAAAGGCATATTGTTGAATTCTGCATCTTTTGTTTGGTTGCAATGCACTCTGATTCCATAAATGCACCTAACTACATGTTGGTCTACGGGTCATTCCCCGTGATTAGCCGTTGTGACTCTTGGGTTCAGTTCGTCGCTAAGGACACTCTATACACCCCTTGGTTTCTTTATCGCAGGGCGTTACTCTAATCCCCCCTAGGCCGAGCAGCTCAGGTGCCTCCAAACTGGTTGTGAGGATTGGCCATGTGTACACAAGTTGTCCGAGACCAAATACATGAATGCACTCTATCAAATAAATCTCTATTATGACAATATATGCAACTCTCTGTATTTTCGTCTTACTCTTTATTCTCTATACGGCAAGCCTATCATCTCTGTCATATGACTTTAGCAACATTTACATCAATTTCTTGCAGCAGAATAAGAACTTGTAATCATTCATATCAAGCACGAGTAAGGCAACTGTTCTTTGATTAGCATATAAGTTCAATTCTTTGTTTCTCATCTTCTGTTGGTTTGGTATCGTTGATCAGCGGAACACAACAAAAGAGTGGACTAGAGATCATTTTATTAGGGCGTACAGGTTAATGTCTGTTCGGTTGAAGCAACTCACCAAGATGAATCTTAGTTGAGAGAGGGAGGGACTTCACGTGCCGTTCACGTCCTATGTATGTCTATGCCTCCCCCTGCATAGGCACCAACATCTGATTAGCATACTTCGGTCTCTTTCTCTCAAGATTCGGAATGATGCGATATGCGATGAAAGCGAACAATGAAAACCAATCATCGAAAACCAACTCGAAAATGCATTCATCAAAACCAAGCAGCGAAGAAAACATCCAACCAGGATTCATTTCAATAGAAGCCAATCCATCAATTGGAAAGGTTCATTGCATTTCATCCGTGATCAATCGATACCGGCAAAGGTTTCCCCAAATACTCAGTTCGAGACTGAGTCAGCAAGCCGTAGGTATTACATAGTGGACCGCGAGGAGTGGGACACTACACTACCACAAGACACTCTCTACACACACATGTAGTCACTCTTTCACACATTCATACACACACCTATAGCCTATGTTCTATGCACACATATGTTTACACACAAACATTGATTCCTATATCACACACATACATATGCATTGCCCCTATATTTCTATATGTATGTATATATATATATATAATATATATAAAATATATATATATATATGTGTGTGTGTGTGTGTGTGTGTGTGTGTGTGTGTGTGTGTGTGTGTGTGTGTGTATAACCTTGAAAATATATATATATATATATATATATATATATATATATATATATATATATATATATATATATATATATATTTTTTTTATATATATATATATATATATATATATATAACCTTGTGTGATAATATAATGTAATATAGATTATGCATATTGCCTATATAATAGTATGTATATAGATATGTGGAATTTGATATGTGAGTTGCCTATATATATATATATATATATATATATATATATATATATATATATATATATATATTCAACAAAGCTTTATTGATTTCATGAAGAGAAAAGCTACAGTACAAAGAAAGCTACTGCAAAATACTGGGAACAAGAGGCGAATGGCGACATTGACTGGTGATTTTCTGGATTTGGCGCCTAATCTCGAAGAATAGCTGCTCTTGATTGTAGGAATATGACTCATATCGCCATTTGTTCCTATTTTTCCATATCACCCAACACACGGCTCCAATCACAATTTGCTTTAAATGCTTGTTCCTGCGACACCACCATAGTTTGAGAAATCCAAGTAGCGATCTCCTTTGCCCATGTATGCCGAAGGCTCTGCACAAAGTCACCCATGACCTGCCATTAATGGACAGCCGAGATAAGTGAAAGGCGAGTGTGCTACTGTGAATCCAGTTATCGACTGTAAATGTAGGAGTCTCTCTTGCGGGAAAGTATCATGGACATAAATAGAAGATTTGGCATGACCAATTTGCTGTCCAGAAACCAATTTATATCGCTGAAGAACCCGAAGAATGTGCTGGATAGAGGATGAATCTCCTGCTGAGAAAATAATGACATCATCAGCATAAGCCAAGTGAGTGATCGGGGGACAACCACTAGGAACATAATAATTAGTGAAGGATGGTTTATGAACAAGAGCATTGAGATTTCTAGATAAGGCCTCCGCCGCAATGACAAATAGAGCTGGAGACAAAGGATCTCCCTGTCTCACACCCCTGCCAGCCTTGAAGAAACCTGATGAAGCACCATTGACAATTGTCGAGAACTACACGTTATTTAGCAATCTGAAAATCATGTCGATCCATGTTTCATTGAAGCCAAATTTCCTCATAACTGACATAAGGAAACCCCAATCCACTCGGTCATAAGCCTTCTTCATATCTAGCTTGATCACAATATTTCCTCCACGAGATTTTTTCTTCATTTTACTCATCATCTCCTGAGCCAAGATTACATTATCCACAATTTCCCGTCCCTTGACAAAACCACTTTGTTCCTCCGATATAATTTTTGAAAGAATAGACGATAATCGTCGAGATAGCAATTTGGAAATGATCTTATTCATGACTGAACACAAACTAATCGGACGAAAATCAGCCATTGTGATCGGGTTTTTAGTTTTCGGGATAAGCACAAGAGAAGTGGCAGTAATAGACTTAGTAAGGTGGAAGCCCGACATGAATAAAGAAACGGCAAGGAGTACGTCCTGAGCAATAATATTCCAACAAGATAAGAAGAAAGTTGGAGTGTACCCATCAGGACCTGCCGCAGAAGAAGAGTCCAGGCTTCGAATAACGTCGTATAATTCCTCTTGAGTAGGAGGCGCAGTAAGAGCTGCATTGTCCTCACTCGACACCAGATTTGGAATAACCTGCATGAATGATTCATCCTGCACAGTAGCCTCAAATTGATACAACTTCTCATAATATGTATTAGCCATGTTTTGAATGTCAGCCAGGGACTCTTTAGAGACGCCATCCTCCCCCTGGAGGGAATGAATCCTCAGTTTTCGATGTTTACTATTCACACATTCGTGAAAGTAAGCAGTATTTTTGTCTCCTGCAAGGTCCCATTTCAAACGAGCTTTTTGGCGCCAGTAATCTTCTTCAGTAATCACTCTTCTTTTAAGGTTAGCCACTGCCTTATGGAGTTCCACCTTGTTTTCTAGAGAAGCATCAGCCTCGAAGTTTAACTCTGCAGCAAGGACACTGTCCTCTGCTTTCTTCACCTCCTGAAAGATGTTACCATAAGTTTGATGACTCCACTTGGACAAAGCCTTGCGGCAAGCGGTCATTCTCAAGCCCAAACGAATAAGGCCGTGAGGATGAATGACAGATGTCCAGGCTGACTGCACCACAGAAAGAAAGTCAGGATGCTTAGTCCAAAAATTGAGGAAGCGAAAATGCTTTTGCCCCCGAGCCTGAGAGTCTCGCAAAGTCAGTAATAGTGGTGCATGATCCGACTCTGAGCGGCTAAGATGTTCAACCATAGAAGAAGGAGCCATCCTCAACCAGGCATTGTCCATAAGGACCCTGTCCAATCTAGATGCTTGCCTATCGCCTTCAATAGACTTCAGCCAAGTAAATGTACTGCCTTTGAATGGAATATCAGAAAGCCCTGCTGCTAATTGGAAATTCAAGAAGTCTTGCATAGAGACAGGACAAGGAGGCAAACCCCCTACTTTCTCCTCAGAGAAACAAATAGCATTGAAGTCACCTCCAACCATCCAAGGCAAATTATATTGATGCTGGACCCCGAGAAGTCTACTCCACAGTTCTCGTCTTCCTTCCTTCTTTCCGTGCCCATGCACAAAAGAAATCATAACCTCACTTGGAAACAGGTCATTATGAACTGAGATAGTAACTGCTTGATCGAATGAATCAAGAACAGCCATTTGACAAGAGTTTTTGGCAAAGACCCAGATGTTTCCCCTGTCATTGGCTAAAGCAGCAGCAAAGCCCATTTTTATTTGAAAATTGAACAATTTATTATTAGAAACCTTAGGTTCAATAACCACTAATAACTGGATTTTATGTAATCTACACAGGCTTTTGAGACGTTTGAGAGTGAGCTTAGAAGCAATCCCCTGCACATTCCACAATAGTATACTAACCATTAATGGAGGTTGAGGAGGTACCAGCGACTGTGAGTTTTCCTGAGGATCGCGTACAGCGATCCGTTGGCTCAGGTGCTTTCTTTTTCCGAGTCTTTTTGGCAGAGACTCCATTGGCTGCGTCAACTTCGTCTGCCCACGAAAGCGCCTTAGGAGGAATTTCTCCATCCTCCAGGAATTCAGAATCCTCAATGTTGGGCTGAACAGCTTCTTCCGTCTCGTTTCCCATTGGTCCAAGTGCTGTAGTATCTTCTGCGACAGTATCCTGCTCCGGCTGACTGTCAGGGTCAGAGTGTGCCGTCACTTGCTCAGGTAATTCACCCTGAACATCATTAGGAATAATGGGGGCTATGTGATTGACAGTGACGGGGATGTCAATGTCCTTCGACGTTGCTACGTTGCCCTGAATCACGGGGGCTTGGACTAATGGTGGTTCAGCCTCATTTAATGAGGTAGCTGCAGTACTTGATTGTGGATCCGCCGTCACTTGGGCTTCCTTACCTTTATCTTTGTTCTTCTGCTTAATCTTGCATGAATCTACCATATGTCCCTGATGTTTGCAATGAGAACAATATAATGGTGAGGATTCGTAATCCACTGTTTGCCAGAAACTTCTCCCTCTAGGTAGGTTTATCCTGATTCTTTGCTGTAATGGTTTGGATGCATCTATTTCAACAAAAATTCTAGCCATGCTTGGCCGAGATAAATCAGCAGTGGCTTTGTCAATCTTGAGAGGAGTACCTATAGAGGAGATGATAGCAAAAAGTGCATCCTTGTTGTATAAATGATGAAGAAGATCAGGTAAGGACACCCACGTTGGCATGATGGATGATTCACATGAAGGAGAGAAATCTGGATCCCATTTAAATAATCGCATGGGGGCACGAGCGATATACCAAGTATCCTTAGATCGAAGACGTAGATAGTCCTCAACATTCGATGGACGAATGAGTATGTGCTTACCATCAATGAGACCGGCTTTAATAGATCCTGTGAACTCAAAACCCGACAACGCTTTACGAATTAAATCGATCGGCGGACGAGAGTGAGAGAACTTCCCAACTAAAGCATACTTCAAAGGATCCATTAATGACTGCTCCTCCTCTTCCGAAAAGGAAACCGCAGGGGCTCCCTTAAACGTTGAAGGAGCTCTTGGAGGTAAGGTCGGGGCGACCTGAGGTCGGCAACCCACGACTTTCGCAAACGATTTCTCCATGAAAACCCTATCAGAGAAACAAAACAAGGGGGTGGGATGACAGCCAATTGGTCCGATCACCCTAGAAAGGAGGACGCCGGCCTGGCCAAGGGCCACGCCGGAGTCGGTAGGGAGATCGAAACTAGGGTTTCAGGATCGTTCCGGAGCGCCGACACTCATATATATATATATATATAACCTTGTGTGATAATATAATGTAATATAGATTATGCATATTGTCTATATAATAGTGTGTATATAGATATGTGGAATTTGATATGTGAGTTGCCTAATATGTGAATATGGCATATGGCCTTGTGTGATAATATATATAAAATATATATATATATATATATATATAAAATATATATATATATATATAAAATATATATATATATATATATATATATATATATATATATATATTATATAAAATATATATATATATTTATTATAAAATATATATAAAATATATATATATATATATATATATATATATATATATATATATATATATATATATATATATATATATATATGTTAAAATATATATATATATATATATATATATATATTATATATATATATATATATATATATATATATATATATAACCTTGTGTGATAATATAATGTAATATAGATTATGCATATTGCCTAAATAATAGTGTGTATATTGATATGTGGAATTTGATATGTGAGTTGCCTAATATGTGAATATGGCATATGGCCTATGTAGTATAGTCTTGTGTATATGAAATATATACACATGAGTTAGAGTGATATAGACTTGTGTGACTTGTATTGATGTGTGCTTGCTAGGATAGACTGGTTAGGCTTAGTGAGACTAGTCTGGGTTAGGTTTGACCTAGTTGACCTAGTTTAACTAGAGTAGTTTGACTAGAGTTGACCAAAGGTTGACTTTAGCCTAGATTGACCCAAACATCATGTAGAATGCATCGTAGCAGTTTATTTTACCAATTTGGATATGTTGTGACTTGTACTGTTCTGAATAGGAGCCAGACACCACTCCTCAGGCAGTATTTCATTCGGACACTCAGGAGTTCAGGCGAGTACGTTCTCTGACCGTTTCATACTTTCTAGGACTATATGTCACGCCCCGCTCCCGTAGGAGCGATCGTCCTCGCTAAGGCATGATGCCGCACGAGCCTAGATTGCGCTCGTGCAAGACGGGTTCCATAACGGCCGATTTCAGCGGCTGCGACGGGGTCGTCGCACAGAAGTCCCATGCAGAGACATTGAACATGCAGCGGAAATTTAGAATAAAACACAAGTTATTCAAAGAAGCTCTTTTATTGATATTGGAACAAGGTTACAATGGGGAGCAAGGCCAAGATTACAATCACTCAAGCTCACTCATCTCATATTACAAGTCACTCAGCTTTCTCTCATCTCTCAATACAAGTCTTGACTCCAACGGAAGCTTCGGAAGGCGATGTCCATACATTATGTCCCGTATAAGTCTTTAATCCATGCGGCCGCGTGCTTCGAATCGCCAAGGAACTCCGTGCCTCGACGCATCCAAGCGAGCTCCGTGCCACGAGCTTCTACCTGTGCCTGCACATGAAAACTATGTGGGTGTCAGTACTTAACTGTACTGGTGGAATGAGCTCCTCGCCCACTCATACAAAACCCGTACGTTATTTTATTTTGTGCAACATAGTCCCTTCTTATCAATTATCTTTCTAGTCTTGCCTTAGGATCAGTTTTATGACCGAAGCCTTGCTTATTTTGTGTCTTTATACCATCTCGTGCTTGCAACGAATGTTAACTCATACCTTGCCTCAAGACCCTTCTCGTGCCAACAACGTTAACCTACCGAGTCGTGTTTGCCTTACAGCTTAAAATCAGAGACGCAACTACGCGATGAAGCTCTATTTTCCGTGTGACCGTGCTACAAACCCTTGCTGAGGCCGTGCCTCGCAATTCAGTGAGACTTAACCATATCGCCGCCTCGTGGCCCTTGCCGCCTAGCGGTCCTTGCTACTTTGACCACCAACTGACCCAATCAAGACTTGTGAATGTTAGTTTCACTCAACCAACTTTGCCTTGTGGCGGTTTTCCGACTTAAACTCAAACAACTCAACCAACTTAAGCAACTTATATGCCGACAACTCAAGACTTGACGCCACATCTCGTGCCGAAGCACGACGCCTATGTTGAAACCCAATCTTAGGCCCAAACTTTGTGTTCTAACTGTACACACCTCCAACTTAACTCAATCTAAAGGCATACACGCGGTTAGCCGCTATTTGTCGACAACTATATGAACTTTGCCACTAGAATCACAAGCTATACCTTGACGTATAGTTTTTTTATTCGAGATCCTTTCAGCGCAAGGTAGCGATCCCCGCTGAAAGTCTCCGACTAACCTGAGCGGGAGCGTACTCCCAGCTCGACTATACCCTGTTCCCTCCTAGGCCGAGTCGGCCCCATGGCCCAGGGTTACCGCTCGAGGGTTCATCGCCCTTGTCGACAAGTTATCAAATAACCATGCAAGACTCGACACAAACTGACGTCTCACACAGTCACTCCTCTACCAAAACTAAGACTTCTATCCTTGAGACCCCTCGACGACCCACGGTCGCGAGCATTTCCTTCCTTGTTACCCTATCATTTGGTTCAACTCATGAATGCCTATTTGATAGTCCTTTCTCAAAACTCACTTTGAATCAATTGTGATCCTTGCCTTAAACACTATGCTCGTGCATCGTACCTTAAGCCAATCGTGCTCTGCGTGACACTCCTGTCCAAATCGATGGGCCTTGAGATCGTGGGACTACTTAACTTGACAACCGCAGAATGAGCGGGACAGTACTTGGAATGACTTAGGTCGACCGGCATAACTTTGCCTAACTTACTCAAGCCTACAACTTAACCCGAGGGACGAGCAAAGGCTATGCCAAGCCTTGTGCAGTGGAAGCGTGCATGCTTTATCAAACATTTATGCGGACGACGCCAATGACTTAGGCTAACTCTTAGCTTTTGTACCGAAGACCAACTTTCCTTCTCCCAAGCCACGGGACGAAGGACCGAGTGTTATTTTCAAAGCACGTCGTACACCAACTCTAAGCCGACCGTTGGACCTTTTTCCATGTTCTAACTCATTTCGACCCGTCGGAATTATTTCCTTAGCTATGTGGATTCGTCTCTTTTATTATCAAGCCTATTGTGCAAGTTGAAAACATATGATTTATTATGTGAAGGCTAAGATGAGGCAAGTTCACCGAAACTACCCCACCTGAGCGAGCGGTCGTCTCGACCGAGCGATGTCTCCGAGTAGCCGTTGCAAGGCTAAGTCCGAACGCCGTCGGCGTTCCTATTCCTCCAATTGACTGAGCAGGACGGGGCACTACATTATACACCACTCAGAAAAAGTTTCGTCCTCGAAACCAACTGAGTACACTTATCGACTTATTAGTTTACTCAACATTCAAGAACTCTCGCACGAAATTCTCCTATGCCTTACTCAAATCCGAGCCACGCTCGTCCTACCCTCAATCCTTTCTTCAAAACTTACGATCTCAAAATCCTCGATACTTCCTCGTTCCTCAAATCTTACTTGAATTTAACATATCACTTAGTATAGATCGTGCACATATCTTAGGCGTCCCCAAAATATATGCATTTCAACCAAGCCTCGTGATAGCGAATCCCTCCATCACCATTCGAGTCGGATCGTGCACGCATTCAAGCGTTCTTGATATACATGCATGTCAACCGAGCCTCATGAGTGGTGCCTTCACCATTCCTATCGCTCTGCACCGGAACGTCTGCCTAACTGCTAGGCTATGTCTTTCCGTCGGTATTGGAATCATAGTTCCCAAACAATGATATCAACACTGACCCCATCCTAAGGTCAAACCAAGTTGATAGTACGGGGTTTTCTACCCAAGCTTGCATCACTCCGATTTCTAAACTACGAGCATAGATTGCCTACACACATCCCAATATTTCGTCGCACGGGGTCCGAGTCGTTCAGCAAAGCCATCCTACTTCAACTTACGTTCAATCAATTTCACGACGTAACAAAATTGCCCGTTCAACAAACCATCTTCGTATAGTCTATCTCTTCGAACACGTTCGACATAATCCGCCTATCAATCCTTCCAATTCAAGCACGCTACGACATAATTCATCGCTAAACCATAATTTCACATTCCATATTCCCTAAATCATCTATTCCAATTCACGTAATCGATCATGAGGTCGTCTAGCTTAACAATATGTTGTGTCCCGATCTCACGCGAGTCAAATTTTCCACGGTGGGCATGAATCACCATGCACGCTCCCGCGGAACAATCATCCTCATCGGGACGTAACTTTTGTTTTACGTCTAGACTAGTTCATTCTCGATACACGGATTGGACCTACTCAATCCTCAAGTTTCTTTCATTCATCAGTTGTAAGTCCAAACATCCTCAAATTGTCCTTCGCATCAAACCAACAAGTCGAGACAATCAATGTTGTCGCGTCCTGATTTTCTGAGTTTGATCATTCCCGCGACATGAATCACCATATCAGCGCTCACGCGGAATAATCGCCCCAAATCCGACGCAACGCATGTGCGAGGCTGGAGTTACGCTCGCGCAAGACAAGAATGTCGACGTTGTGGTTATCCGAGTAACCATCAAGACACTTTCATTTTCATCCAACATTCATCTCGATCAAAATCTTTAGTATAGCATCCAACCGAACAATAACACTTGCACGATCGTCATTCGCCGAGTCAGAGTACCCCCGAGTTATCGTATATCGATCTTTGATACGCCTCAATACCATCGATGATATGCGTAACCTGATGATCTTCCTTTGCAACAAGTTTCGAGTCGTGCAAATGATGCTATCGTCCGATTGGATAATCTCCTCAATATTCAATTCAAGTTCGATCCTTATTCCTTTATCTTAAGTCATCGACCAACGTATTTCCTCAATTCGCAACATTCCTTGCTAACTCAATCGTCGAGTAACATTCAATCCAATCCTTAGAGTCATTGCGTAACTTCGAAATTCAACTTTTCATGCACGCTATCGTCTCATCGTGCTAACTTTTTCTATACGATCCGTATCAATTTCCTCGATCAAGTCATCCATTTGTACACCCTAACTTTTTCTCAATTCGATTTCACTTACTAAATCATTCTTGCGTTTCATACTTCGCATAATCCTCAATCTCGTGCACGTTCCGTGTGCGTCAATTTCTAAGTTGTTTGAATCCATTTATCAAACTTCCAGACAACGATTCATTCAATCGCACCCGATCTAAGGCTTTGCATATGTGCGACGCATGCTGATAGACTCACCGACACCCCGATTCCTCAATCGATCGATCGACATTCCTGAGACTATCGCATACACCACTCAGGAATGAAGTCATTCAACAAATCCTCAAAACTATCATTCGATTCACAATCTACTTCCTCGAATTTTCGTCCGAACGATTCCTTAAATTTCAAGCACGCTCACCTTATATCGCACCGACGATAACATCGTCGTTCGATAGCTTTCCTATCGATAGTCATCCCATTTACTCAATCAAGTCTAACTCATTTTCGTCTGACACAATTCAAATTCCGCACTCGACTTTTCTAAGGTCGACGCAACTTTGGTGTATATGCCCAGTCCGACTTAGCCAACCGTGCTTACGCGAACCATCCTTTTATTTTATCAAAAATTATTCTCCTACATTTTTGCAAAATAGATAGACTTATTGTATGGACATTCCGTGGGACATTTGAGAGAGAGCGCACCAGCGATATCAATATGCGGAAGCAACATTCAGAGTTTGCGGAACAGCGGAGTTAAAGAATTCAATCGGTAGTCCAAGGACGTAAAGCCGTGCTCTGATACCATTATGTCACGCCCCGCTCCCGTAGGAGCGATCGTCCTCGCTAAGGTGTGATGCCGTACGAGCCTAGATTGCGCTCGTGCAAGGCGGGTTCCATAACGGTCGATTTCAGCGGCTGCGACGGGGTCGTCGCACAGAAGTCCCATGCAGAGACATTGAACATGCAGCAAAAATTTAGAATAAAACACAAGTTATTCAAAGAAGCTCTTTTATTGATATTGGAACAAGGTTACAATGGGGCACAAGGCCAAGATTACAATCACTCAAGCTCACTCATCTCACATTACAAGTCACTCAGCTCTCTCTCATCTCTCAATACAAGTTTTGACTCCAGCGGAAGCTTCGGAAGGCGATGTCCATACATTATGTCCCGTATAAGTCTTTAATCCATGCGGCCGCGTGCTTCGAATCGCCAAGGAACTCCGTGCCTCGACGCATCCAAGCGAGCTCCGTGCCACGAGCTTCTACCTGTGCCTGCACATGAAAACTATGTGGGTGTCAGTACTCAACTGTACTGGTGGAATGAGCTCCTCGCCCACCCATACAAAACTCGGCGTTCCTATTCCTCCGATTGACTGAGCGGGACGGGGCACTGCACTATATTCTTGCTCTAGATTACTTTACTTGATGCTGACATGATGGAAACATAGATTAGTACTATATGGATCTTTTCATACGATGTTATCTCCCTCGGGAGCATCGGATACATCATGTCATGTGCGTTTCGCTTTCATCATGTATTCATGTGCTTTCACCATTCATGTGCACTTTCGTGATTCATGTACTCTCATGTTCACGGAGCCCCCATATTTATATTCATGTGCACCCATTTATGGGCCCCCATGTGAAATCATATACAATAACATAACTTGAACGGATCCTTGTGTATTGATTGGGGATGGGGGAGTATAAATAGTCATGTGGACAATTTCCAAAGTAATGTAGCCATGTACAACCTCTCATATTTATTATCAAGCCGTTCACATGTCTATCTTGTACTCTAAATCACTATTTTATTGTAGCTCTTTACTTATAGTAGATATTTCTTTACAGTCTTCTCTTTTACTTCATATATATTCTCAACGTTTCATGTATCTTACTTTATTGCCTGTAATATATTCCTGTCATGATATGAACTGCGTGAGATGTACTGTGCTCGCTCCCGTCCTGACTGGACCTGTTGAAATATTACAGATGACCTTGAGGAGCTATGTCCCACTTATTACGGAGCAGGCCTAGATGACACATGTGAGCTGGACTCTCAGGAGGACCCGGCACTTGCAGAGGACATTACCCCAGTAGACTAGGCTAGTTAGCTAGACTAGTATCTATTTATCTTCATGTCTAGTTGGATACACTTGTATTTATTTAGAGATTGTTATTCTGGATTTGTGGAGTTGTTTGTCTTAGACTTCTAGCTATCTTTCTTATCTGTATTTATCATCTGTGGATTCTGTGATTTCATCTATTCTATCTTATCATACTTTCTTCCTTAGTTGTGATTGAGTTATACTTTATTATGTCACCTCCATTCGGAGTGTATATATTGTACAGGTACCTTATAATTGTTAGATGTATGTGACCTAGGACAGCGTTCTACCGCGGACACTGCGGCGTAGGCTGGACGTAACCACTTCTCGTGCCCCTACACTGGGTGTGGGTCGTGACATCTCCCCTGCTAGTATGCATGGCCTACAGCCCTCCCAGGAGTCTGCCCGAGTCCAGCAGATGGTGGAGTCTGTCTGTGACGAGCTGCTACGACGGATCCAGGAGCAGCACCAGACGGACGATGCTGAGCTCATAGCACGATTGGATACGCTCGACAGCAGCATTATGGAGCTCAGGGATATGACTGAGAGGACAGAGTGGGGCGTCACTGATCTTAGAGCGTCGACAGAGCACAGCATGATGGATCTGCAGGCATCACAGCTGTCCATAGGCGAGATGCTGACTTTGATGCAGGATTCGATGGTTGATAGCAGTATGAGGCTGTTATCTACCATGGATTCCTACCACCAGCGACTAGCAGCGTTGGAGCATTATTGTCCTCCGGGTGTGCCTTCATCGTCGTCGACTCCGCCGGCGTCACTACTCCGACTCCATCGACATCACTACCTTCTTCATCGGTAACGATTTCACGGGAGGATTACGAGATGTTCCTATCCTTGAGGCGCGGCGGTGCCCCTCCTCCTCCAGATCCGCAGTAGTCTGAGTTAGGACTGTTTTATGAGATTGTAGTATTTTTTTAGTGTTTGTTTATGTTGATTATTTATTTGTGTAGACTTTCAGTATTGGTTGTGGATTCATGTGGATATATTATTGTGATGTACCGGTGTAGACTTCCAGTATTGGTTGTGGATTCATATGGATATACTATTCATGTGGATTGTTTTTTAGTGTTTGTTCCTATCATATGTTGGTTGTAGACTTTTACTCTTGTTTGCGTTGATTGTTATACTATTGTGATGTACCGGCGTTGAGCGTTCCACCGAAGGGGTCGGCGAGCCCAGGGAGAAAATATGCTTGTGGTTTTTTTATTATTTATTGAACTGCAGGTAGAAAATGTGATCCTGTGGACATTCTGTAATTTATTTATTTTTTATTTTTTTTGAAACTTAGCGACGTTTACCGACGCAGCTGAACGTCGGTAAACGTCGGTAAGTCACCAGGTACACCGACGTATAGTCGTATTGGTAAGCGTCGGTAAATGTCGGTAAACGTCCCAGGATTTCCCTCGTCTACAGAGTCGGTGAACGTCGGTAAGTACTAGATATACGTTGCTAAATATTGCAGGATTTACCGACTTGGCCGACGTTTCAAACGTCGCCATATTCCCGACGGTACGCGGTGAACATCGATAAATGTTCAAGAATTACCGACATTTTCTTATGTCGGTAAGCGTCGGTAAGAGCGACGATTACCGATGTTTTGCCTGTTAGCGACATGGCTTTTCGCGACCACAGAAAAATGTCGCTAAATACGTCGGTAAACAGTTTTAGCGATATTTTTTTCTATTTTAGCGACTTTTTTGGGCATCGCTAATATGACTTATTCTGGTAGTGGGCAGCCGAGACTTGCGGTGAGGCTGATCGTCAGGGACTTCGGTCTTGATCGTGTTATTGATATCGGCAGGATCCCAGTAGTGCAAGCGGTACTACGTATGGCAGCTAGCGTCGACGTGGCGGTCGAGGAGCTGGAGACGAAGGAAGGTGCAAAGCAGCTCGGGAGATCGAAGATCAGTGGCATGGGGAGCAGGAACTCTGTCGCATGAGGACAGACATGGAGTCCAGTTGAGGAGCCATGGGGTCAACACCCTCTTATCAAACTGGAGGGGGGAGATTATTGGAGTCTAGTCTAGATTTGGTAATAGCATATTTATGGAGTCTAAATCTGATTATATATTTGATTTAATTTGATTTGGATATGCATAATTAGTGTCGGGCTATTTTAGATATAATAGGATTCTTATTTGAGGGTTTTCTATTTAAGATATCCTACTATAATCTAAAATAGGATGTTGATGGGCTATTTTAGGTGTAGTAGGATTCTTATTTGAGGGTTTCCTATTTAAGAAATCGTATTATGACCTAAAATATGTTTTTCTGATCATATATATATGGGGTGAGGGTGGAGGCACAAAGTACAGCACAAAAGTGGAGATTCGAGGTGCTCGTCCACAGAAAATCTAAGAGAAAGTTTTGCACTTTGCTCTTAGGACTTCGCCATCCAAGACAGAAGAAAGAATAGATCTAATCGAGGGTCGTCAACTTCGGTTAGGGAGATTGCTACGGGTTGGTGAGCGATTTCAATTGTAATCTCTCTTTTTTTTTCTTGAGTGTGGTGAGGGGGTTGAACCTATTAGGGCAAAGGGTTCAACATTAGTTTTTGTCAATCTTGTAATTTTATCTGAGTTATAGAGATTGGGATTTGTCCAGGTGACGTAGTCACCGCCATATACTTGTCTTTATCTGTGCTTGGTGTCCGTTAGACGGGGGTTGGTTATTTCAGGTGGGTTAGCCTAAGTTTTTGCTGCGGCAATGTCTCAAACACGGTATCGAAACGCAGGAGGGCGTATCTGATTCCCAACAATAATAAAACCAACTCTTGCAATGCTTATAATCCAAAAGCTAGTATACCACAACCCAAGAAGAGAGTGTAGATCAAATAGGTGAAATCCAAGTCCACTTGATTCGACTCATAAAAAGAATTTTTTTCTTAAGTAAAAGATTAATCCCATATATATCTTCCATTTTCTTATCTGATGTGGCTAAATTTTTATATATAATTTTCTTTATATCGTCACCAAACTTACGAACAACCTAACAATCTTCACATTTTCTATATGTATGAGCGAGAGTAACCAGGAAATACAACATATTCTTACCTCGATTCATTCGAACACAAAGTTAAACCTACACATCAATACTAGTACTAGATATGGACCACACGTCTTGCCCTCCAACTTTTATCTCGACAACTAGACCCAACTTTGAGCCCATCTATATAGTCCACTCCAAGCGTCAATACTGATGTCCCAAATGTTGTTCAACGATTTGCCAAATAGTAATGTCGGTCAACAGGCCCATCTATACTATTTGAGTGTCCAAGACAAAAGTCAAAATAGTACCCCTTTATATATATATATATATATATATATATATATATATATATATATATATATATATATATATATATATATATATGTAAACCAACTCTTGCAATGCATATAATCCAAAAGCTAGTATACCACAACCTAAGAAGAGAGTGTAGATCAAATAGGTGAAATCCAAGTCCACTTGATTCGACTCATAAAAGAATTTTTTTCTTAAGTAAAAGATTAATCCCATATATATCTTCCATTTTCTTATCTGATGTGGCTAAATTTTTATATATAATTTTCTTTATATCGTCACCAAACTTACGAACAACCTAACAATCTTCACATTTTCTATATGTATGAGCGAGAGTAACCAGGAAATACAACATATTCTTACCTCGATTCATTCGAACACAAAGTTAAACCTACACATCAATACTAGTACTAGATATGGACCACACGTCTTGCCCTCCAACTTTTATCTCGACAACTAGACCCAACTTTGAGCCCATCTATATAGTCCACTCCAAGCGTCAATACTGATGTCCCAAATGTTGTTCAACGATTTGCCAAATAGTAATGTCGGTCAACAGGCCCATCTATACTATTTGAGTGTCCAAGACAAAAGTCAAAATAGTACCCCTTTATATATATATATATATATATATATATATATATATATATATATATATATATATATATATATATATATATATATATATATATATATATATATATATATATATATGTATATATATATATATATATATATAGGGAAGGGTATTGTACCAAACTTATTGCATCAATTGTTGCACCAAACAATCTCAACCACACATTTATTTCTATCATGTGGTTATAAAGCATTCCATAAAGTTGTTGCCACGTCAGTATGCTTATAACCACATGATTGAAATAAATGTGTGGTTGAGATTGTTTGGTGCAATAATTGATACAATAAGTTTGGTGCAATATCCCTCCCCATATATATATATATATATATATATATATATTGAAGCCAAGCTACTATTTTATTATTAAAAAACGTCTGTTACAAAGCCATGCATCTGTCTCTCCATATATACAAGCTCTCCTCTATACGTCCATAATTCTAACATCTGTTTCAATGTTATGAATGATACCATGAACAGACGTAGCCACTCCCTCGAAGATACGTCTATTTCTTTCCCTCCAAACATGCCATACAGCTGATAATAGTCTGATCATGGCTTTGTTGAAAATGTCGGTTCCCCGCCCTTTCAAAGCTGTGATCTCCTCGAAAATGTCTTGAAGTCCTTATTGGCCCGCTCCAGGAATGTCCAAGCTGTTTTTTACATGTTTCCATATTTCGCCCGACATTGGACATTGGAAGAAGATATGGTCTCTAGATTCCACTCCCCTGCCGCAGAGAGCACACGCCTGATTGTCGATCGAAATGCCGAGTCGGATCAGCCGTTCCTTGGTGAGGAGTCGATCGCGTATTGCCTTGTACGCGCAAAGTTTCATTTTAGATGCCGCCTTACGAACCCATATCAATTCCGCCCAACTGACATTCTGACGTCGTTGCCGGAGTTGTTCATACGCCGTCTTAGTGGAGAAGGACCCGCTGCTAGTGGCCGTCCAAATCCTCATGTCCCTTCTTTCTTCACGCTGGATTTGAATGCTACTGATTTCATCAGCATGCCATTGCCCCACTGGGCGAGCTTCAACGTGCCAGTTTCCTTCCTGAATAAGCACGGATACTGGCTCATCTCGACCACATATGTCGAATGTTGGCCAACCCCACCTCTCGATCATACTCCGTTGATTGAGCCATGGGTCTTTCCATAAATTCGTAGTGTAGCCATCGTGTATCACCCGGTTAATGCTCCCTTTCAGTTTGGGTCGGATGCGGAGAATATTTTTATATGTTACTGAGAAGTTGTTATTGATGTCTTGTGACCAAAAATTATTGTTGCGAGTATACCTGCTACTCGTCCATCTAGCCCATAAGAAATTACTTTCAATCAGCCTCCAAGCTAACTTGAGGAGCGCAGCTTCTCGCAATGTAGCCAGTGAGCGGATACCTACTCCTCCTTCTTCCTTTGTCTGGCAAAGCTCGTCCCAGGAAATAGTGTGTAATCCTTCGCGCCATACAAAATTAGCGCAGAGTTTCTCAATCTTCTGCACGGTTTTCTCGGGGATGTGAATAGCCTGTAGCCAATAACAGGTTATAGCATATATAACTGATCTCACAAGTTCTAATCTTCCTCCAAATGATAGAAGCTGAGCCAGCCATCCATCTAGTCGGGACTGAACATATTGGATAAGCCCCTGGCAATCCGTATCTTTCACATAATTAATAGCCTGTGGCAGGCCGAGGTATTTGACCGGGAGTTGCCCCATTTCAATTTGAAGAAGAGACGGCCAATTTTTTTTTCGGGACAGTCCTTATTCACATATATCTGGCTCTTGTCCCTATTCAGGTGCAGGCACGACAGGTTCGCAAACTCTTCCAATACTTCATTGAGCACTGTTAGACTCTTCTCCATCGGTTCGACGAACACTAGCAGGTCATCTGCATATATCAAGTGTGAGACTATTGGAGAGACATTCTGGTAAAGGGGGATCATCCGTTTTTGATGAATAGCCATATCCATCAGATAAGTGTAATATTTCATGACTATGGTGAAAAGATACGGAGATAACGGGTCTCCCTGCCGAAGACCCCGATTGCTGCCGAAGAATCCACATGGTTGTCCTTTAATCAGGATCGAGAATGTGGGTGAGGTGATGCACTCTCTAATTCTATCGACCCACCATGATTCAAATCCCATGCTCAGGAGAATTTGGCACACGAATTCTCTATTCACAGTGTCGTAGGCTTTCCTGATATCCAGCTTAATACAACTTTTTCTTCCCCCGGCTTTATTAAACTCCCGGACAAGTTCATGTGCAAGTAAACAATTCTCCGCTATTGATCTTCCTTTGATGAAAGTCGATTGATTCTCCGATATAAGACCCTTAAGTATTTCCTGCATTCTGGCGCATATAATGTGCGAAATAAATTTATATTACACATTGCAACAAGCAATTGGGCGGAAGTCTCCTAACCTGTTGGCCCCTTCTTTCTTGGGAATTAACATCAGAAAAGTATGATTCAGGTGTCTCAGAAGTCTTCTGTTCCTGAAGAAGTCCTGCACTACTTCGAATACCTGATATTTGAGAGTCTCCCAATGTTGTTTGTAGAAGGCAATATTAAACTCATCAGGCCCGGGGGATTTGTTAGGATCAGCTCCTCGCAAGTACTGATCAATTTCTTCCATGGTTATGTCTTGTTTTAGAATTCTATTGCCTTCATCAGTGACTATACGTTTGCATGTTGTGACCGGGAATGAGGATACATAGTCAGTCTGGTTGTATAAAGAAGTATAGGATCCTACTGCCTCCTCAGATATTGCTCGATCATCTGACGCCCTTGTACCGTCGCTGTTGAGGAGCGTGGCAGGCGCATTCCTGTGCTGGCGGGCTCTAATAGTGGCGTAGAAAAACTTCGAGCATCGATCTCCGTCTTTGAGCCACGAGCACTTGGCTCGTTGTTGAAGATGCACCTCTTCGTGGGATCTAGCTTTCCAAACTTGGTCCTGTAGCTGAATCTCCTCTTCAATCAGAGAAGCATTCATAGGATCTTTCTGAACCTTGGCTTGAATGTGTTTAAGTGCTTCTTCCAGTTCGGTTAATATGGAGGGCGGCCGAGTCTTATTCCAAAACTTAAGGGCTTTTTTAACTGCTCTTAAGCGTTGCACCATGATGTACTGAGCATGACCTGTTATGTGTGCCCCAAGCGCGTTAGCTACAGCTTCTTCGTATCCTTCCACCAGCGGCCAAGAGTTATTATATCTAAACGGCCGTCTTCGAGGAGCCTCATCCTCAATTAGACGAATAAGGATGGGGATGTGATCACTCGTACCACAATGGAGTCTCTCTGCCTTGACAGAGGGGAACATTTCGAGCCACTTGTTGTTGCATAGGGCCCTGTCCAGCTGACAGATGACCCTATTTTGAGCGGAACTATTACTCCAAGTCCATATGCTACCTGTCCGGGCCATACACGATAATCCAGAGCTGAGTAAACAGTCTTGAAAGTCTGCCAGAATAGGTGCTGGAAATTGTCTTCCCCCCAGTTTTTCATTCTCCGATAACATCGCATTGAAGTCTCCACAGAATACTAACGGGAGATTATCCGCTATTTCTGCCGAGACTTTTATGAGATCTTTCCATAGTTGAAACCGCCGTCTCCGATCATTATGTCCATAGACAGCCCCTAGTACCACCTTTAAACCATCTTTATTTGTTAGTAATAAAACAATGAGTTGTTTTGATGTGAATTTTACCTGACTGGTCCACATCCGAGTATCCCACATGATCCATATGCGTGCCATCCTGCTAATGTTCAGATTATGTACACCTGACCACTGGGAAGGAGTCCTGCTATTGATCCTTCTCTCATCTTTGATCTTGCTCTCTAGGATAGTGGCAATCGAACATTTGTTTCTTCGAACCTCAGTAAGGATTTCCCTCCATCTTCCTATAGAGTTTGCTCCTCTAACATTCCATGTGACGATCGTCATAAATTAATTTTGGGGGGTATCCCTTTGTCCATCGCCTCTCTCCATGAGACGAGGGGAGGGGGCAATCCGGTTGTTCTGCTCTCTTCCTTGATCGCTGATTGTAGAGTTTGTCTGTGCGACCTCCGCCATCTGCCGAATCCAATCCAGATTATCTCTTGTTAGCTCTGGAGAACCCTGGGGGTCGTTGCTTGTGTCCATGCTCCTTTCTTCTCTTCCACGCGGAGGTTCTGAACCTTGATTATTCGGAGCAAACTTCTTCGCCGCTCTCTCCCTATCTCTTTCTTCTGGTTCTGGGTTGAACTGACCCGGTTGGTCCCCCAGTAATAGGTTGAACGCTCCCTTTGTTGGAACAGTGCCATAAGGAACCAGCGCGGGTTTAGGGTGTTCAGAGAGGTAGCCTCTGATTCACTCTGCTTGCCCAATATTGACGCTTGAGCCACTATAATGCTGTCTGGCATTACTTCCTCCACGTCTTCTTGTTCTCCATGTTTGTCCGCTACCTGCTCTTCATTGGATGTTTCCATATGATGACAGTTTCTCTGTTCCTCAGCATTCTCCCCTTCGTCTCCATGATCTGCATCTCCCATATTCTTTTCCTGAGTGTCCATACATTGGACTAATGTGTGTCCAAAGCATTTGCACCCCGTACAAGATGGGGGAACCCATTCATATCCGACGTCCTGCGAGATCCATTCTCCGGAGGGGAGGAGGACAATATCAATTTTCCTCGGTAAGATATCTGATACCCTTATCTCCACGAATATTCGGGCGTAGGATAGTCGCTGCCTCCGCGCCGTAGGAATATCAGTCCTGATTGGGGCCCCTACCATGCTAG